>JAOVVF010000047.1:20636641-20649030 GCA_028565595.1 Duopalatinus emarginatus
GTCCTTCACACATTCCTCAACTTGACTAAACTGGTGTCTCTCATCCAGATTTGCAGACACATATAACTGTGTATCATGGCATCTCAGCCTGCACCACCAGCTATGCCCAGCAGAGCACAGTCAAGCATCTTGGCACAGGAACGCCACACTGGAGACCCTGGGGAGTGTCAAGGCCTCCTGCCTGTACTGACTTAACTGTCTTACTGGGAGAAGTGTCTTTAGTTGTCCCAAATGTCCACTCAATGGGTTGTCATGGGCGTATTTAAGGAAAGCCCTCCAGATCTTGGTCGGGATCACCACTTGCCAGGTTTGACCCTGATGTCTCTTGGGCTTTGGGCTTTGGGTTTTTGCCTCATCTCACAGTGGTTGGAGAATATTTCTTGCTGCCTAGTGAGACCTGCCCAATCTACTAGCAGGTCTTCAACCCCAGCACCAACTACCTGGTAGGTAGCCATCATACCCTTCCCCTGGCCAATGTGGATACTAGGTGGAGAAATATCTTTCAGTCCCATGCAGGAGTCTTGAGGCATAAGCAATGACATGCTCTAGCTCATCAATGACTTGGGAGAGTACAGAACCAAGTCCCTCCTCACTGGCTTTAGTTTGAATTTGGAAAGATTTACTGTAGTCTGGGAAGATCTGGATGGGGACAGTGATCAAGGCCTGCTTGATGTCCTCAAAAGCTCTTGATCATCCCTCAGTTTATGGACAGGTAGTATTCTTCTTCTTCAGGGCATTGAGGGCGGCGGCTCTTTTGGTGAATTGTGAAATAAACCGGTGGTACCACCCTGCCATCCCCCAAAACCTCTGCACCTTTTTGACAGACTGAGGTTGACGAAAGCCCTGCACTGCCTTCATCTTGCTGGGCTCTGTGCTTATGCCCTCCCTAGAGACCACATGACCCAGGAAGGTGAGAAAGGTTGCAGGAGGTTGCACTTTTTCAGGTTTAATGTCAGTCCTGCTCGATGGAGGTGCTCAAACACTTCTTGGAGATGTTGAAAATGGTTATGCACCAAAAAAGAGTAAACCACAACCAAGCATTTATATAACCCTTCACTTGTGATAGACGCAGATTTCTGGACACTATCTCTCTCAGGGGTGACCTGCCAGTACCCACTCTTAAGCTCAAGGGTGCTGAAAATGGTTGCTCCATGAAGAGACTCCGAGATCTCTAGTACCTGCGGCATATTGGATAGCCTTTAAGGTGGGTTTTGGTGTTCAGATGCGGGTAGTCAACACAGAACCTTGTGCCTCCATCCTTCTTGGGCACTAGAACCACTGGAGCAACCCACAAGGAGGTAGGTGGCCGGATTATACTTTTATTTATCATATCTTCTATTTCCCCCTTGATGGACTGTTGTTTCTCTATCGATACTTGATGAGTCCTTTGACTCACGGGGAGTTAATCAGTGGTGGTAATATGGTGAGGAACTTCTACCATTTGCCCTAGTTTGGTGGAGCGCACTGATGGCCGTTGGTGCAACAGTTTCCCTAGCTGTTGCTTGAGATCATCTGAAACATCAGCCTTGGCTACCGACCTTCTACTTGCTGTTGTAACTCTGCACATTAAGAATCTCCTTCTGCATAAGAGAGTGAAAACCACCATGGTCCTATCACGAAATTCAGACCAGCAATGAGTAGAAATGCCTCTGTGTTGCATGCAGTGGGTTGCGCAGCTGACAATCTAATTACACTCGACCCTTGAAAGCTCTGGCCTGGCGACCAGGAAAGAGGAAATTGTCCCCTCACAAGGCCTTCCCTTTCACTGCTTCCCACATCCCAGAATCCCAATGGGAGATGGGGCAGGTTGGAATCCTGCTGTACTTGGCTGCAGTAACTCCACCAGTGTTCCACCATACTCCTATTAGCGATAACATGTAAGCATTAGCATACTAAAACTTACTAACAAAAGCATACTAACATGAGCATCCTTGCATCAACATCAGCTTATTATTAGCATAGTAGTAGCATTAGCATTGTGACATAAGCAGAACATACTCACAATGAGCTTGAAACTCAAAGTTTTCCAAGAAATGAGGTCACCAAACAGAGAGTTCTGTGCCTGTAGGTCAACTCTCCACTACCTCCTACCTGGCTTCCCCTTTTACACCCCCAGGTAGGCAACCTTCCTACAGCCCCTCCCCCTTAGAGGATAGGAGGAGGCATGACAAAACTAGTAACCAGGTTGGTTACAAGGGAACTGATTGGGGTTATACATTTACATTTTACATTTACGCCTTTATCCAGAGCAAATTTCAAGGTTTTACCGGTGTTACAGATAGGCTAACGTAGTGTTAGGAGTCTTGCCCAAGGACCCTTATTGGTGTAGTACACACTGGCTGTCCAGACCGGGAATCAAACCAAGGTCTCTCACATGGGGGCCAATGACATTTTTAATGACGATTAATTGCCCAGTCCTAATTGTAATATACTGTGAATGTACATCAATGCACTAAAGTAGATATCCAATTGTAGAAACACAAATATTATAACTCTAGTTTCGAACTACGATTTAGCACTTAACTTTTATAGACACTTTGACTTCAGGTAGCAACTAACCCGATAATTCCAAGGAACCAATCTTAAAGCTCAACACAAATTACATTGCTGATAGAAACTTAACAGTTTAGAAGAATTTAGATTCTCAGTTTTATAATAACACCAAGGTAAAACCAGGGTAATTTACAACTAGATATTTTAACATAGTTGTAGGCCCACACACATACTCGCACAGACGGACACACACCTTGTAGCAGGCCTGTGACATTGCTTGGGTACGTTGTGGTCCTTAAAACTGAAAATAGCTGCTTTACTCTTCGAGCCACATAAAGCAAATATTACCTTGTTCACTAAGAGTCGTGTTCAACACAGTGGCAGTCTCACATGCTTCTGTCCCAATGTCGTTCACTGAGAGTCCCTTCCAATATAGCGGCAGAAAATGCCCTCTCTCGCAGCCAGAGAGACTCCAAGATTACACACTAGAATACCATCCAGCCAATGTTGTTCACTGAGAAATTGTCCTATTGCTCGTTAGGAGTGCGAAGACCTCCAATACACCGTTTAGCATGCAGCTACAGCTAATGGAGGTGACAGAGCTATCTATATTACACTAGTAATATAGAGCTAGTACACTATCAGTTATTTACTGAACACAGTAACACCCTGTAGAAATCTCTCCGGAACTCTCTTTATCGGTCCTCTCACTTCCTCGGATCGAACCCCTAGTCTCCCCAAGTCCCACCCCCAGAGTCACCACATTGGCCAAAATTCCCACTTAAGCCACAAGTGTTGAGGTAAATCTAACTTATTAGTCAAAAGCACATATTGCACAGGTGCATAATTTAGTCACCTTTGCTGATTGATCTGTTTGTCTCTTTCTCTCTGTCTTCGTTCTCTCTCAGCTGTCTCTCTCTCCTCCTGTTCTTTTCTCTCTTTCTCCAATCTTTGTCGCTCCTCCTCTGCTTTCTTTCTCTCCTGTTGACGGCGAGTTTTTTCCTCTTTCTAATGAAAAGATGCAGTGAAAAAGCAAATACAACACAACTCTTCTGATCCAAGGCTGGTTCCTTATCCACAAGCCTATGGTTGGCCCCAAAATCCTACAGTTAGCTAGTGCTAGCAAGTGCTAGCAACCCTACTACAGCTAGTGTATAAGTGAGGTGTAGGTAACACAGTTGTTAGTCATTAGTAAAATTTAACAAAGGTTTGTTTAAAGCTAACATAACATGCAGGACTGTTATCGTACCTCCAACTGAGCCCAGAATGTTTCCCTGTCTGTTTGATTAATTTCCTCTAAAGCACTGGATTTGGAATACTTCGAACCCTGTGCACACACATTCACATGCACACACACACACACACACACAAACACACAGAGAGAGAGAGAGAGAGAGAGAGAGAGAGAGAGAGAGAGAGATTTAATGTGTTTTTAATTCTACTGTCCTTTAATATTCCTTTATTGATTTTATGGGATTTGGTAATTTACCGATTCTTGGTGCTGTCGATTTTGATGGTTCATTTTCTGTGTCTTCTCAAACAGTCTGCAGGAGACAAAAGGAATAAAACAATTACTACAGAGTAAACAAACATGAACTGTATGAACACATACATTTCATTTTCATTTGATAATATCCATCTATCCATTCATCTATCTCAAGTCATGTCAAGTAGTTTTATTGTCATTTCAACCATAAACAGTGTTGTACAGTACATAGTGAAACGAAACAACGTTCTTCCAGGACCAAGGTGCTACATAGAACAATAAACTACACAATGGATACATAAAGTGCATCTGTTGAGTAGCATGTGTAATGACACAAGACGATTTACAATAAATACGCTAGACATTGACACTAAATATAGGGAGAGGACAGTACAGATAGCCCACTGGTGGTGGGAGCAGTAAGGTGCAGTTATGTCCATTTTCTTGTATAGATGTAAAACATTGTGTTTAGCAGCAGTTTTGTGTAATTGGTATAAATGTAAACATAAATATTGTGTTTAGCAGCAGTATTGTCTAAGAGGCCCAGGCATCCTTCTTCCCAGTCTTCCTGGTGTTACCAGGCCAGCTGAGATATATAACCTTTTCAGCATGTCCTTGGTCTTCCCTGGGGTCTCCTTCTGGTTAGACATGCCCAGAAAACCTCACCAGGGAGGTGTCTGAGAGGCATCCTAGCCAGATGCCTGAACCATCTTAACTGGTTACTCTCAACCTGGAGGACCAGTGGCTCTAGTCTGAGTCCCTCCTGGGTGACCAAACTCCTCACCCTATTATTAAGGGTGTGTCCAGACAGAGGAAGCTCAATTCATCCCCTTGTATCTGCAATCTCATTCTTTCCTTTAGTACCCACTGTTAGAACGTAGATTGACTGGCCTTTTGACACAGCTCTCTCCTTAACACTATGGACCTGTTACTGCAGATGGTGCACAGATCTTTCCCTCATTCATGAATAAGACCCTGATTAAACCCATTAAAATCATATATGGAATCCCGATTCTGCCAAACCAGAGACGTTCTGCTTATGCTGAGAAATTCTGTCCATAAAGTTTATGAACAGTATCGGTGACAAAGAGCAGCCCTGATAAAATCCAACCCCAACCAGACTCACTGCCAGCAATACATACCAAGCTCCTACTCTGTGTGTAGAGGGACTGGATAGCCTGTAGCAACAAGCCCAGTACTCCATACTCCTGGAGCACTCCCAACAGAATACTCTGAGGGACACAGTCAGATGCCTTCTCTAAATCCACAAAGCACATGTGGACTGGTTAGGCCAACTCCCTTGCACCCTCCAGGACCCAGGGTAAAGAGCAGGTCCAGTGTTCTATGACCAAGATGGAACCTGCGCTGTTCCTACTGCATCTGAGATTCAACTAACAGATGTTCTCTCTTCTTTAGTTTCTCCTGCATAAACTTTATCGGAGAGGCTGAGAAGTGTTATTTCATCTAAACACACCCTCTGGTCCCCTTAAAAAAAGAGGAACCACAAACCCTAACTGCCAATCTAGAGGTACAGCTGCTGACTGAGTTGAAGATCTTTCTGATGGGTTTCTTTGCCATATGTTCCCAGCAAACCCTCAGTACATGTCTAGGCCATCTGATCCAACTCACTAACAGGTGGTGATTAGTTGACAGCTCAGCTCCTCTCTTCACCCGAATGTCAAAGATGCATAGCCGCAGGTCCGCCAAAACAACTATAGTGTTTTTTTTAAACTGTTGCCTATGGCACATTGTGGTGAGCACAGTAGGCCAATAACTGAATGTCACTTGGGTTCAGATCAGGGAGGCTGTTCCTCCCAGTGACACCCCTTTATGTCACACTGTCATTAATTAATGTGATGTGATTAACGTGGTGATCTAATTAATGTTATGTGAATAATGTGGTAATTTGATTAATGTGGTAATCTGGTTAATTTGATGATGTGTTGCTATGACGAAATGATTAATGTGATTTGATGATGTGTTTAATGTAATAATATGATTACTGTGATTATGATTAATGTGTTTAATGTGTTTAATTGTGTGAGTAATGTTATTGTGTTTAATGTAATGATGTGATGATCTGATTGGTCACCTCTGCTGATCTATTTGTTTGGCTCTCTCTCTCTGGCATTGCTCTCTCTCAGCCATGTCTCTCTCCTCGTGTTTTTTTCTCTCTTTCTCCAATCTCTGACGCTCCTCCTCTGCTCTCTTTCTCTCCTGCTGATGGCGAGTTTGTTCCGCTTTCTTATGAAGAAATGCAAAAAAATTTGTAAAACTGCTAGTAAAAAATAAATATTGATTTATTTTATGGAAAACACACTGATAGTTCTTTTTGTAAAATAAGTAGAAACAGCAGGAAGACCAGTTTCAAAAATGATGATTATCCAACCAAGGTAAGAGCAGTGTTCTGGTGCCATGGATAGGGCTATCTCACTGCTCTGTGCATGTGTGTTCACTGTTCCCTAGTGTGTGTGTTTCCCTACATGGATGGATTAAACGTAAAGGTTTAATTCCTCTGTGTGTTAGTACAGTAGGTCAATCACTTTACTTTCACCTTTAACACCACATGTACATTAGACTTAGGTTAAACATTCAATCTTAATTCATTTATTCATTCATTCAGTGTAAATCTGAATTTTAAAGTAAAAAAGAATGAATAAATGAATGAACAAGAGCTTTTACAGCACAACAGAACAAACTTAATCCCAATGCGTCACCATTTACAATGCTAGCAACCTTTTATCAGTGATTGTTCACTGTGCTGCTGTTAACAGTTCACTAGTTGTAGACCAAAACATTCACTAGTTTACTAGTAGACCAAATGTCCTTACTACTACTTTTAAATGTATCTGGGTTTTACATGCCCACATATGCCATCACTAACTGGGAAAAAGACCACTACAGAAGTGTCCACACCATCAGTATGTAGTAGTGAAGACTTATGAATTTTTTCAATTGATAAAGTTGAAAACATAAGGCACAACATTAATACTGTTAATCTAAACCCAAGTAATCTGATAACAAACCAGCTAGATGTTAGTATAGCTACATCAGATCAGCTATTAGAGTCTTTTAACCCTCTCCAAGAGACAGAGTTAATTTCACTAGTTTCTTCATCAAAATCGTCAACATGTATATTAGATCGCATACCCACAACTTTCCTCAAACAGACACTACCGGAAATAATCAAACCTATTTTAAAAGAAAAAAATACCTCTCTTAGTACTGTCTATGTCCCTAAATCCTTTAAATTAGCAGTTATTAAACCTCTAATTAAAAAACCTAATCTGGACCCCTGCCCGCTGTCTAATTACAGACCAATGTTGAATCTCCCCTTCATCTCGAAAATGTTAAAAAAGGTTGTCGCGCAACAGTTATGTTCATATCTGCATAGCAATAACATTTTTGAAATCTGTCAGTCAGGATTTAGGCCTCATCATAGCACAGAGACAGCGCTGGTTAAAGTTATAAATGTTCAGTTACATCATTTACAGCTGTTAAAGACCTCTGTGTGACTATTGATTTCTGTTTTTTTTTTTAAGCTCATGTAGATAATATCCCTAGGATAGCCTTCCATCATCTTAGAAACATTTCTATGATCAGAAATATGATGTCACTACACAATGCAGAAAAAACATGCTTTTGTTGTCTCTCGTTTGGATTATTGTAATGCCTTGTTGTCAGGTTGTTCTAATACATAAATAAACTGCAGTTAGTCCAGAATGCGGCAGCCAGAATCCTTACTAGAACCAGAAAATATGAGCATATCACCCCCGTCTTATCGCCACTGCAATCTCACTGTCAAATCTCACATTGACTATAAAATACTACTATTGACTTATAAAGCAGTGAATGGTCTTACGCCACAGTACCTGAGTGAACTTCTAGTCTCTTATGATCCGCCACACCTGCTTCGATCAAAAATGCAGACTATTTGCTGATATTTATAAAATTATAAAGTTTACAGCAGGGGGCAGATATTTGATTTACAGAGCCCACATCTATGAAACAGCCTTCAAAGTAATGTTTGGGACTCAGACACAATCTCAGTCTTTAAGTTGTAGTGTCTAAAGCTTCATATTCTTTCTATTTCTCATGTATATGTTAAGGAATGTTAAAGTTAGGGTAGCCCTGTCCAGCTGGTGAAGTCTTATGTGGTAACGAAAATGTCTTGCACATTTGTTATGCTAAGGGTGATCTCTTATAAATGTTATGCTAAGGCTGGGCCTCATTCCTTTCCTGTCCTTCATTGCAGGCGATCATTATTCATAGGGCCCCTAGGTCCCGTGGCAGAAGGGCCCTTTGGTTTCAGACTGGTGAAATAATGCCATATATGTTTCCACTTTGGATATACAAAAACAACCAACCTATATAAGAAGTTAATTTTAGCTGATAATTCAGAGGACACTACATTGGCTACGATCCATGTTGCTTGTTAATGATACTGCTCTGTTCTTTGTAATAAAATCTTTATATACAAGAAAGACAGTGTCAGTGGATATTCCTTCATCATCTTTACATTATTGCTATTAATAAAGTCTAAGCTGAAAACACATTTTGTCTAGTCAAGTCTATTCTCCCTTGTGTCTGTGTCACCTTCTGGTTCTCCTTTTTGGTTATGCTGTTTTAGCTAGTTTGCCAGAGTTTCTGCTTGTTCATACATTTTCTGTAACCACTGCATAAAAGAGCATACCCCACTGCACACACTGTGCAGTTTCCTGTTGGGATCTGGAGAGCGGCAATTTTATAAGAGATCACCCTTAATGTGCAGTCGCTTTAGCCAAGTCTGTGCCTAAACAGTTTGAATTACTAGTTGTTACTATTATTAAGTTGCCAAATAATTTCTCTCTGAATGTAGCAGGGTGCTACTGTCCTCTATCAGCATCTGCATGTACTTTACTGACATTAAGTTAAGCAATGGCACCATATGTAAGATCTGACTTTGTCTTATTGGGCAATCTTAATTGGGACATGCTTAAGCCACCA
Organism: Duopalatinus emarginatus; assembly: GCA_028565595.1. Lineage (NCBI taxonomy): Eukaryota > Metazoa > Chordata > Actinopteri > Siluriformes > Pimelodidae > Duopalatinus > Duopalatinus emarginatus. The sequence goes on from JAOVVF010000047.1 coordinate 20,645,607, forward strand.
AACAAAGTACTACAACAGTTTGACTTTTTGAATCTTCACCAGATTATTTTTCATCCTACCAGACAGTTAGTCAAGCATATTCTTCATAGTTTTCCGTAGTTCAAGGCGTAGAGCTGGGGGGTTCATGGTTACAGTGTTTTAGTAAACTGGGATGCTTGGTAAACTGGGATGCTTGGATATTACCCCACCCATGTGTTTACTCAGGTTTGATGATGGTGGAGTGGCTGGCTGCTTTATGTCCCAGGGCAAACTCATGTCTGTGTCACCTTCTGGTTCTCCCTTGTAGTTATGCTGTTTTAGCGAGTCTGCCGGAGTTTCTGCTTTTTCTTTGCACAACTTATATTTAAAGTGACCATTACATCATACGTATCTCTCTGTACTCTCTTCTCACCTTCCATTTTGATGAGCTACACATGTTATGGCTGAGGCACCAGGAGATACCAGCAACCAGAGTTCTGATTCTGATGAGCTACACCTACTATGGCTGAGAGGCTAGGAGATACCAGCAACCCAGAGTTCTGATTCTGATGAGCTAAACCTGCTGCGGCTGAGGCACCAGGAGATACCAGCAACTTGAGTTCCGCTCCCCAAACCCTGACTGATCCACTCTGACCCTCCTTATCTTTTTGGAGTCTCATCTGACCAACCATAGACATCATAGTCTACAAAACACCTTAAAGGACAGATGTAGAAACCATGAATTAGATTACAGGCTTTAATTCTCTGCCCTCTAGTGTTCACTGGTGTGTGTGTGTTTCACTGCATGGATGTGCGGAGGTCACATTCCTCTGTGTGCAAGCACAGTAGGCAAATAGTTCACTTTCACTTTCACTTAATTTCATAAGCTGTTCTCTATCTGGGCCAGGTTTGCCGGTTATAAGCAACTCTGGGCTTATTTTTCTTAAAGTATAAATATTAAAATACATGGGTTGCGTTTTTGTTTCTAGTGTGTGTGCTTATTTAAAGATTGAGAGTAAAAATAATAGTTTATTATAAGTGACTTTTTGGGTTTGAGGTCTACCAGTCAGGAAGTCCAGGATCCATTTGCAGAAGGAAGTGTTCAGGCCCAGTAATTTCAGCTTACCGATCAGCTACTGTGGAATAATTGGGTTGAATGCTGAACTTATTGTCCAGGTGTGTGAGCGCCAGGTGAAAGTTGGTAGATATGGCATCGTCCGATGAGTGGTTGTAATGGTAGGTAAGCTGCGGAGGGTCTAATGAAGGAGGCAGCAGGGTTTTGATGTGCCTCATGACAAGCCTCTTGATGCACTTCATGATGATGGGTGTGAGTGCAATGGGACGGTTGTCATTGAGGCAGGACACTAAAGACTTCATCAGCATGGGTATGATGGTGGTTACCTTGAGACACGTTGTGATGGTGACAAAACTCAGGGAGATGTTGAAGATGTCGGCATGTGTCAGCTGAGAGCTCTACCAGGAATATTCTCTGGTCCAGTGGCTTTCTGTGGGTTAACTCTTTTCCTCACGTCAGCTGCTGTAAGGCACAAGACCTAGTCGTGAGGATGAGGGGTGGTCTTCCTCAGTGCCACACCGTTCTGTGTCTCCAAGCATAGAAGTTTTGCAGCACAACTGGAACAGGCAGGTGGTGGTTGGTTTGGTACAGTGGTAACATCATTGGCTTCCATGTGAGAGACCAGGGTTTGATTCCTGGTCTGGGCAGCCAGACTGCGCTACACCAATAAGGGTCCTTGGGCAAGACTCCTAACACTACGATGGCCTACTGTAATGCCAGTAACCTTGTAAGTCGCTCTGGATAAGAGCGTCTGCCAAATGCTGTAAATGTAAATGTGTTGTCCTGTAGTTGCTGATAGCCTGGATGCCCTGCCACATGGGACAGTTTGGCCCTTACTTTTTTTGGGGCTGCCTTGTCTCCAGCTTTGAAGGCAGTCTTGAGCCTTTAGCAGAGCACGCAACTCTGCAGTCATCCACGGCTTCTGGTTGGGACGTGTGGTGATGGTCTTGGAGACAGTCACATCATCTATACACTTGCCGATTTTGCTGGTCACAGATGAAGTTGAGATGGCTCCTGATGTCCAAGTTCTCACCTGTTTCAGAACCAGTTTTGATCGTCTGATGAGCAGACTGTATGCTGGAATTAACAGAGATGTGATTTGAGTATCTGAGGTGGGGGCAGGGCTCTGCCTGGTATGCGCTGGGAATGTTGGTGTAAACAAGGTCCAGCATGTTCGCTCCTCTTGTAGCAAAGTGCACATGTTGGTGGAATTTAGGGAAAACTGATCTGAGATTCACATGGTTGAAATCTCCAGCAACAATAAACAGTTCATCAGGGTGTGTGTTTTGAAGTCCTGTGTTTTATATAATAGCACTGTACAGCTCAAAGAGGAAATATTTAAACCCTGGGGCACAGTGTTTAATTCTACTCTCCAACACACATTGAAAACTACATGTGTTTACTCACATTGGCCTGCTGAACAGATCTGGAGCCTCTTATTTCCTTCCACTGAGCAGCCTGAAGTTCTTGCTCCACCTCAATTAATTTCAGATATACAGACATTAAACTCTCACTCATTAACATCATACACTGAGCACTTTAATGATTTTTGGTACATTACCAGTACCTGATACTGCTTATTTTGGTTGATTTCCTGTCTCTTCTCAAACAGTCTGTAAGAGACAAACAGGAATAAATACAGAGAAACTATAGAAAAAAACAAACACTAACCATATAAACACACATTTCATTTTTACTCTTCCATTTTGATTAGGTTGAAGACTACACCTTCAACATTCTGTGAGCAATAAAGTAGATTTGTTTGTAGACCTAATTAACTTTGATTAAAGTGGTTAATGTGGTGATGTAATTCATATGGTGATCAGGTTAATACGATGATGATATGATTAATGTGATAATGTTATTACTGCTGTGATGAAAGTGACGTAATTAATGTGATGTTATGAGGATCTGGTTAATGCAATGTGACTAATGTGATTGATGTGATGACATTTGCAATTTGATTAATGTGATTAATGTTATCTGATTAATGTGATGATGTGGTGATGTAAGAAGTGTGATAATGTGATCATGTGATGATCTGATTGGTCACCTCTGCTGATCGATCTGTTTGGCTCTCTCTCTCTGACGTTGCTCTCTTGCAGCTGTCTCTCTCTCATCCTGTTTTTTTCTCTCTTTCTCCAATCTCTGTCGCTCCTCCTCTGCTTTCTTTCTCTCTTGTTGGCGGCGGGTTTGTTCCTCTTCCTAATGAAGAGATGCAGAGAAAGACGAATAAAACTCAACCATACCCTCCTGTACTCATTCCATGTGGAACTGCAAGAACTATGACTGATGCCTGTTAATTATCTTGTTAAGTATCCTCCTTTCCATCTTATCCAACCTTGGCATCTCTGGCACTGCATGGAAGTGGTTCCAGTCCTACCTGGAGGA
>JAOVVF010000047.1:20663709-20674229 GCA_028565595.1 Duopalatinus emarginatus
ATCTATGCAAGGTGGTGTAGTGGGGGTGGTGCCAGTAAGGGTGGGGAGGGGGGTGTTGTCAGGAGGAAGGGGGGCCCAACTGCAATGAACCAACTTCAAAAACATTGCCTGAAACAGAGCCTGAAAATCATTTTAGAAACAGTGATTACATGCACAAAATAATCTTTGAGTATCTTATAACATTCACAAAATTTGCCTGAATGTCAAAGGTTAAGTGTTACATATTAGATCATATGTTCCATGTTATATATTTGATGCATGCTAGTAGTGAGGATTGCCTGACCAATACATTTGTACATCATATACTGCACATAGAGCTGTCTGAAAAAGTAGTTATAGTCATAATTAGAGCAAAATACTCTTATCATGACATTTTTGGGCACCTTTAAATTCAGTATTTCATATTAAATAGGGCTTTGTTACCAGGCTGAAGTTTACAAGTCTGGATCTCACTAGTTAACTGTCTCCCAAAGCTCTTGTTTTAACAGTTATGCCTATGCCAGTGCCTTTTACATGGTTATATATGCCACATCTAATCTGGTTCTTCCATGAGCTGAGCTGAAACAAGGCCAGCGTTCACTATAGTATAGCATTTGTACGCAATATACAGAAATGTTTGACATCTGGATTCTGTGAAATGTTTATACTATTCCAGACAGTGGTGTCAAAGCCATGTAGATAAAGTGAGAGATGTGTGTATGTGTGTGTGCACAGATTGTGCTTTGTCAGACAGTGATAAATGACTGCACTCTACCTGCAGCCAATCCCAGCACTGGGGATTAGGCTTTATTTGTTTAGATTAGACAACATTTTCATAATATTTGAACTTGGCTGTGTACCCAGTGGTATAATATGTATTCATCATCAACATATGTGTGATCACTTTCACAGGCTTTGTCATCCAATAGTTTAGTCATGCTGTCATTTGTATGCTTGCAGCTTTCAGGCTGAGAAATGGATCTTAAAGGTAGCAAGCAGATATTATTAGCTGACCCCTGTTTAAAGTTCATCTCTGAGAGCAACTAATGCAGCTTAATGGAAATTTGGAAAAATCTGACCCATCTGAATGCTACGTCTGTATGCAGAACGAAATCTTTTAAGCATGCATGCATTGCTGGAAGCCTACTTGCTCCTCAAGTATAAGATCCGCTGTTGTTTATGTCCAAGAGCATGCATGCACCACATTCAACATTTCACATATTAACATGCAGAAAGTAGTTCTACATTTGACTCACTGTGGTTTAAGAAGAGTCCCGTCTTTACCATTATTAGAACCAAGGATAAACACATTGGTTGTTGTACTCTGGATTTAACCAATCATGGGGTAGTCTGTTGTAACACACACACACACACACACACACACACACACTTACTGCACTGCTCAGATTTCTTGAGTAATTTGTCATTTCATTTTTCTCCCAGTAAAATGTAATGTATCACAAGGTCACAATATCCGAAAGAAAGAAAAAAAAGTAAAAATGTATGTTTTAGAGGCATAATATATTTCTCAATCTGTGACAATACTCTACGGAGCTCATGACACATTTCCCTTGTCCTCATTTTCTTTAGCCTGTGTCCCAAATTGCATACATTTGTATTAAATAGTATGTATAGTATGCCACATGTGGAACAATAGGAGAGTATGTAGTAGCATATTGGTGCACTATGCAGTTTTAGTCTCCGATGTAAGGCCAAAAATAATATTTGTCTTTTCAGCAAACAAGGCTTTAAACATAACTACAGTATATTGTAAGTTTTCACCACATTTAAATTAGAGCAGTGAACTCCTATTCTATTTACAAACCCAAATGTCAAGTCAAGTTAAATGGGATTTTGTTGGCATAGCTCTATAGAAGTTGTATATATTGGAACGAAATGTTGTTTTTCCATGACCATTGTGCAACACATGACTACATAAAGTGCAAAAACACAACAGTGTGACATGAATACAGGACAAAAAATACACAAAAAATATCTGTAGCCCCTTAAGTATCCAAAAAAGACAAATAGTGTAGCAGTAATAAGTATACACTGATCAGTCATAACATGAAAACTGCCTATCTAAACAGCTGCCAAAACTGCTCTCAAACAATAAGGCATTGACTTAACAAGACTGCTGAACATGTGCTGTTGTATCTCTGTATCTTCTGTAGGTTCAGACCAGACGGGGTAGCTCTCATGCCCCAAGCACATCAGTAAGCCTTGGGAGTGCATGGCTACTTTTTGTAGGTACTAATCACTATGTAACAGGATCCCTCAAGATGTGCTGTTTAGAGATGCTCTGATCCAGTCATCTGGCCATGACACTTCTGCCTTTGTCAATGTCACTCAGATCCAAACACTACATCAGCTTTGAGAATTGATTACGCACTTGTGGCATAATATATTCCACCCGTTTTAGCAGGTACCAATGAAAGGAGATAATGTTATTCATTTCACCTGTCAGTGGTTTTGTGGGTTTAATGCTATGGCTGATCAGTGTATCTGGAACAGCAATCATAGAGCTTTTCATAAATGTAAAATGTATGATGCAGCTTTGTGCAGTGTGCTGTGATGTTGATTCACACTAGGTTGTGTGTTTGACTAGGCCAGATGAGCATTGGGAGGCAACAGGGTAATAACTAATCTGACTGCCTCAGTGAAGAAGTGACATGGATGCACCTGAACTGTCTGCCATATGGCAGGGTATTCTAGACGGAAAGTGCAGAATATTCACTTTACCCCATTGTTATGCCTGTTTTTCCCACCAACAAGTTAGAAAAAAGTCTTAGCACTGATGATTACTCATAACCAATGGTGTAAATGAACAAACATACTCATTAGAGTACATACATTACTGTACTGGCACAAGTATCATTAAGTCATACTGAGTGTATTTTTAAAAATTACAAAACTAATTTTAGGTCAGCATTAAAGAGTTAACAAATAACAATGTATTTAACTGCAGAAGACTGTATGCCAATTAGGTCAATATTGTACACATTGCAGCAGAAGTGTCTGAGAATGTTTGTTACGTACCCTCCGCGAGCTGTGTCTGTGTTTTAATGACCGTCTATGGTGTTCAAATGCTGTTGTTTCATTTCTCTGTTTAGTTCTGTTACGGTACTGTTAATAAACAGTTATGGTGCTGTTGGAAGCCAGCTGTTGTGTTTGAGTATGTCTTCCTGCCAAACCTCCTTGCTGCTCATGTGACAATATGTACAGGTAAAACATTAGCATTAACATTATTAAACTTATGATGTCGCTTCAATGTTCAGTAATGATTGCCTGCGGTGTTAAAAAATATCTAAGGTTCTATATACCCAATAGATAATGCTCATGGTACTGTATAAAGGGCAACTTTGCTAAATGGCTAACTATGTTGCTAGAAACATAAAATAGCACAAGCTACCTAGTAAAAGTTAGCAAGCTACTGAAACCCCATGTTAGCTAGTGGGCTAACATTACACTTCTGTAAATACTGTAGATAATGAAGGTCTGGGTACTTTAGCATAAATCACTTGTTTAGTTAACATACAACAGATTAGAAAATAACATTTTGTAACCAGTTTTCTTTGTTGTACATATATGAGAAGGTAATTTGTAAAATACTTACCTGTTAAATTAACACAAGTTACATAGTAAGCTAAAAACTTAGCAAGCTACTGAAATCCCTGTGTTAGCTAGTTGGCTAAGAGGTAAAACATTAGCTAGCTGAGTGACCTTTTTTGTGCTTTAGAGTATTAAACTTATGATGTCGCTTCAATGGTCAGTAGTGATTGCCTGTGGTGTTAAAAATATCTGAGGGCTGATATACCCAATAGATAATGCTCATGGTACTGTATAAAGGGCAACTTTGCTAAATGGCTAACTATTTTGCTAGACACATAAAATAGCACAAGCTACCTAGTAAAAGTTAGCAAGCTACTGAAACCCCATGTTAGCTAGTGGGCTAACACTACGCTTCTGTAAATACTGTAGATAATGAAGGTCTGGGTACTTTAGCATAAATCACTTGTTTAGTTAACATACAACAGATTAGAAAATAACATTTTGTAACCAGTTTTCTTTGTTGTACATATATGAGAAGGTAATTTGTAAAATACTTACCTGTTAAATTAACACAAGTTACATAGTAAGCTAAAAACTTAGCAAGCTACTGAAACCCCATGTTAGCTAGCTGGCTAATAATAAATTTATGCGAATACTGTTAATAATCAAGGTGTGGTACTTCAGCATAGATCGCTTGGTTAGTTAGCATACAACAGATTAGAAAATAACACATTTTCTCAGTTCATTTTCTTTGTTGTACATATATGAGAAGGTAATTTATAAAATACCTACCTGTTAAATTAACACAAGTTACCTAGTAAGCTAAAAACTTAGCAAGCTACTGAAATCCCTGTGTTAGCTAGTTAGCTAACAATACGTTTACGCAAATACTGTTCATAACCAAGAATATTTTTTTTTACTAATTTATTTTATTTGTAATATTTTTTTTGTATTTTATTTAATTTATTTGTAATAATTTGTAATAAATAATAATTAAATATAAAATAATAATAATTAAAATAAATAAAGGCATTTTGATAATTACTCAAGACAACTTTCTCCAGATCAGCAGTTAGCATTCTTCTGCAATTTTCATTGCAACTTCATTTAATCCAGGGATTTATTACTACTATAGCAGTATTTTACTCAAGTCAGTATGTTTTGCACTCTGTCCAGCACTGCATAATGCACTTTTTAAATTTGTTTTTAATATTTTAAATATAGGACTATTTCTTAAAATCATTTGTAACTCAATGATGAATTCAAGCAGCTAAAAAAACAAAAAACCCATTGGTAAATATTTAGAAGACTGCAGTGCCTCAGACACAGAACTGCTTGACCTGGCTGTTTTGTTTGCAGTGTGTATATGTGGGCTGAGGTTCACTTCAGTCTTTGTTTATCTCCTAAGGTGAGGTCAGTCACATTGTAAATGGCCTGATTCTGGAAACCAGCAGTGATTGACATAAAAGATTGTTACCAGGTGACCGGACGAGTGTGGAATGAAGCAGCTCATTGCGTGCTTCTTCTGGCCGGGTTTGCTAAACACATTAGGTCTGTTAAGGTTTGCTGGCTCTGTGATTGACACACACAAACATGCTTCTTTTCTACCTCAGGCACTTGTGCTGTTGTGACTGGTTGGCTCTTGAATGCGGCTTGACATGCTCAGCTACACGAGACCTGATCATGTGGAAAGTCGATCTCATGACTTAAAACGTTACGTGAATTTGTGCCAACAAACTTGTAGGAAGGTTACGTCAGGAAGCGGAGTTAGCGGGTATCTTATGACAGCTTTTACATGAAATCCAGCAGAATTGCTGTACTTATTAGGATTCGTATGAACTTTGCTCGTAATGAGGTTGAGCAAACATGAGCCAGCATGGGACTGCTGTGGACTGTAGAAGACATGCTGTTAACTCTCTCTTGCTCTCTGCCTCTATAATTACAATTATGTCTGGTTCCAGCAGGAGTCATAGTGCCCGTCTGTGACCTCTGCTTCGGATAAGAGAGGGCTCCAAGTCTCTTTTGAGCATATCTACACCTCTTTACAACTACACATGTACACAAACAAACTGATCTAGCACTTAGCACAAATCACACAGCTAGCATAAAGCTAGAGTATACAAAAGTATACAAGATCTGGCATTAATCCAGAGAGTGTTATTGGTCTTAATAATCGCCAAAAAATGACGTGTTCTGTGTGTACTGAGATTGAACTCTCAACCTTCTGATCCACCCAGAAAGATAGCATGCACTGCCCATTTGATTTGAAGCTTGAAATTATGCCGCGTTGTTGTTTTGTGGGTGCTAAGCACTGTGAGCACATTTATTTCCTAATTGAACTATAAAGGTCATAAAGGACATATCTGCATAGAGGAAAAATAGACAAAGGGTTGCCTCCTGCAGTGTGCTGTCTGAGATAAATTGTAATTAACACTGCATGTGAGGCCCCGAAAGCACGGTTTCTTGATGATGAGGATTTTAATATGATTTTGGATGGTAGGGTTTACACATACCACCCACTAGTTATTTTCTATCACATACAGTGGATATAAAAAGTCCACACATCCCTGTTTAAATGCTAGGTTGGTGCCATAACATGGTTCCATAATTATGCACGCCCTTAAACTAATATATTGTTGATGCAAATTTTGATTATATAACAGCATTCAGTATTTTGATTTGGCAATCTTTGTAAATCACTCTTCCTAAAAAAAAAAGAAAAGGTAGACACACTAAAATAAAAGTGAACTATTTGCCTACTGCGCTTGTGCACAGAGGAATGTAACCTCCACATTTAACCCATCAGTGCAGTGAAACACACACAGACACCAGTAAACACTAGGGGCAGCCCCAATCCATGGCACCCAGAGAGCAGTTGGGGGAGTTAGGTGTCTTGCTCAAGGGCACTTCAGTCATGTCTTGCCCACACACAGCTGAACTTTATAAAGGGTTATTCAGAGTCACTTTAATTAACAGCAGGTGTGTACTGACTACGTTTAACATGATTTTGTTTGTTCTGTGTTCAGAATTAACCAATTACAAGAGGGTGTGCACACTTATTATGCAACCACATTAAGTTCTTCTTTACTTTACTTCCTCCTAAAAGATGTCAGTTAGTTTTCCAGTTAAATTTGACACATAAATGATGTGAAGTGTTCTGAAATGATTCATCTTGGTCACTTTTATGTCACGTAAACCTGGCATTTTAGGAGAGATGTGTGGACTTTTTATATCCACTGTGTGCTTGCCATAATATTCACTCTGGTTCATATAAATAAAATGGAAACACTTTGTTGTACGTATTTAGGATTTTTTTTGTCAAATTTTAGCTACAGTAGACCTTTAAAGGCAAATGATTGCTTTTACACTGATAATTTTATCCCGATAATTTTATTATTTATTGTAATCTTTTATTGTTAAACTTCTTTTGTAGTAATTATAAAATTACTTTTAAGTTTACAATGTTGCTTAAATCTTTATTACAATGTAAATATTTTTTTAGTCTGCTGGTCGCTCTTTTAGTCTGCCGGTCTCCGGTTTTTGAAATAACTGTAATGTTGTACGCTATATGAGGTAGCTTTTAGGCTATATTTTAACAGATAATCTTCAGCCAACTTTAAAAATTAAATAATAAGCTAAAGGTAATTAAATGCTTTCTTGCACAACAGACTCCAAGCATTTATCAGGTTATATTATTTTATATTATTTACATTATTTTATATAATCTGCAAGATTATCTAATTCACTCACATCCACTAGAAGCTCAGGAAAAAAAAAAACTCTTAATGTCCTTTAAAGTGGTATTACATTAACGTTTTTTAGCACACTGGCTACATCTTGCATTAAAAAATCTCACTGTAACTGTGTTCAAAGGTTTGTTTTTCAGCTGGTGTCACAATAGCCCCAGTGTCCACTTTGAGGTCTATTTTCCAGAACTCCACATGGCTGCCACTACCTCCTATTACCAGCACACCATTCTCCCTTACCCGAGTTCCGATTGCACACCTGTTCAGTGTCACTTGCCACTTATACAGACTCTTATACGGACTTTCAATTATTGTGATGTAATGCTCCATGTCCTTGCTACCTGACTTACCACCATTGTCTTTAATTATTTTGGTATTGGCTTTTGTATAGTTCTTGTCTTATTGTTTTTGGATTTTGCCCTAGGTATTTTGTTTGAAGATCATCTGACTTCAGAAAAGAGGCATGGTTTAACTTATAGCCGGAAAATGCACAGAAGTTATTTTAACCATTTAATTTTAAGATATTAAATGGATTTGGAGGAGCACTAAAATCTAAAAGTAGTTATATGTTGACAACATATACTAATTAACTTGTCCCTTAAAACTAACCAAGAATGTTGGAAGCCATGGAACTAACCATGGAATGTTTGAAGCTTCAAGTCTGCTGTGCATACTTAAAACCGATGATTTATCTTATGGTTCATCAAGTGCTGGGACAGCCGTGGTCTAGTATATAGGGAACTCAATTGGGTTCAATCCCCAGAGAGGGCAATAAACAACTGGGGTGCCCTTGAGCAAGACACCTAAATCCCAACTGCTCCCCAGCCATCAATGGCTGCCCTCCGCTCCAGGCAAGAGAGTTCACTGCCCCCTAGTGTTCACTAGTGAATCTGTGTTCCACTCCATGGATAGGTTAAATGCGGAGGTCACATTCCTCTATGTGCAAGCACAGAAGGCAAATAGTTCACTTAAAGTATTCATGTGTGTAGTGTTAGCTGCAGCTGTAGTGGGGTGACTGTGTACGTAGTGAAGTGTATGGAGACTGTATAACCGTTTAGGCTCTTCAGTCTGTTGCAGATATAAATGAAGTTATTCAAAAAACGTGTTTCTTTAGTAGCTGCTGCCTAGTTTGTGTGAGAGTCAGGTAATTTAGAAGACAAAGCTGGGAATAATTTTCATCCATTCTTAAATGACTATTATAGGACTAGCATCCAAATGAAGTCCATAAATAGTGGGAATACTCAGTAGTTTAGAACTAGTAAAGCATATACTGTAGTTTTGTTACTGTAACAAGGCATTAATGATCCATACAAAGAAGGTAAACAAGATGTTTTCGTTAATGTTTTTTAGTTTTATGGTATAAACCATAAAGGATCCTACCAGTCTTTCTATAGTACATACATTACCAGTTATTTTACTTTTCTCATTAACATTTACTTTTAATAAGGTAAGACTCTTGGGAAACTCTCTCTCTCTCTCTCGCTCTCTCTGTCTCTCTCTCACTCTGTCTTTATGGAAACACACACACACACACATGCATAGACACACGTACACATGAACTCATACACACACATACACACGCACACACTTTCCCCCCAAGGCAATACTTTATTATGGTTCCACTGTCTGACTGATACCAGCTGTCATGTTTAAACCCTCCATGCACGCTATTGCATTATTAGAATTACAGGGAGGTTCTCGGTAGTGAAATAAGAGATTGTTTTTTTTTTCTTTTATTATTATTGTGCTGTCAGAACTTTTGGTTGCACTGGATAAAAGATGGCCCCTCCTGCAAGGTCAGAGATATCTTTATCTTCCTAGGGAGCCATTAGTGTCATATACTGCTGAGTCAATTGGTTTCATTCACATATACGAAGAAACAACATCACAAATAATTTGTTTGAAGTCATTACATCAACACTGGTGTGTTTAGGGCTCTTTTTAAGTTTTTGAGAAAATAACTGCTTGGGAAGTTTTACTGTATTCATATTCCTATTCCTTTGATTTTCTTTCAACCGGTGGCCAGACTCATGTCTAACCCAATATGGCTCCACTGAAGAGGCTACATAGGCAGACAAGTGAGCTCAGAAGCTAATTCCCACTTGGAGACTTTAAACTGTATAAAATGAGGAATAAAGACTTGATTACAACCCACAGAAAGTCCATGTGGCATGCGACCGTTTCATACAAATTTGTGGGTTGCCTATAGTCTCACTCCCACAGGGATGGGTTCACTTTTTGACCTTTCCACTCACCCCAGAACCCCCGGTAGTCATTACAGAAGACTATAGTATTAATACTCATAGTATTAAGTCTCTCACTGTATGATGTAATCCACTCAGTTGAATTAAATGAATAATGACAAGTTCTTGTCCTAACAACTGTGTTTGCATGCTTGTGTGTATGACCTTAAATTAAAAATGACTAAATAAAAATGTCACCCCAAACCATTTCAGACAGCTAAAGATTTTTCCTCTTTTTGTGGTGCCCAAAGAGGTTCCCAGATGTGCATATTATGCCATTTGAATCCAGTTCTCTTTACTTTAGTGTCACAATAGGTTGACATGGAAAGCGAAAGTATCTGACAGACTTATGTGGACATGTCATGCATCATTCAGCTCTCATCTTACTGGATAATAAATTTGTCCAGGGCCTTATAGTGTAACCATCATGGGTGAACAATTTATAATTTCATTACCTAGCTCACCAGGGACCTAAAAGCTCCAGTTTCCTGCACAGTCCCATGTTTTGTAGTAACTAATGTAATAAAATAAAACAGATTAATGATATCTTTATGATGACAGTGAGGGTATTTTACTGTATGCTGAGCTACATGCATTAACACAGACTAAGGGAAATGAAGATAATGTGGATAACTTTTAAAAATCTATCTATCTATCTATCTATCTATCATGCAGTTAGATTTTTCATATATAAAACATGTTCAAGATTTGCTTACTTTCTTAAAACTGAACATAGTATCTCATAGTATATATCTGTGATGTGAGTGTGATGTTATAGCAGTATAGAGTTCAAAGTTTTATTTGTCACATACATAGTCATACATGGTACAACATGCAGTGAACTGCTACTTGACTGTCGCCCACAGAATATAAACGAGGTAGTTAGTAAACAAATAATAATAGAAGGGAACAGTAAAATTACAATACAATTAAATAGTCCTAAATTCTATCTATAATCTAATCTATAATAAATTCCAACACATACACAAATTTCATCATT
>JAOVVF010000047.1:20714154-20727275 GCA_028565595.1 Duopalatinus emarginatus
CTTACTGAAGCAGCGCACGACAAGCCTCAACATGAACTACGGGTGAATCGCAGGGCCAAATTAGAATTTGCGTTAACTAGACTTTTTTTTTTACTCGCGATTATTTGAGATCGCGGCAATGCGTTATCGCGTTAACTTCAACAGCCCTAATATATAATATATATAATTATATATATAGTTATTGTCTTATTGGAAACCCATCATTTTGTATCTTTACAAGCTCTGCTAACACTGTTTGTTTCTCCTGAACACTTGGCAATACCATTATTCCAGCCATGCCAGAAGGTTTTTCTGCATAGAATGAGAAGACCTCATAATACATAGTTCCCTTTTAACGTTTTTCATTTGTCTTCCTTAGAGGTGCAGTGACAGCACACCAGTAAGGAGCCCCAGTCCAGTCCCAAAGTGATGAGCACTTTGATATTCCTGCCATTATCAGAACTCTTTAGTTAGTGCAAGGAAATGTGGCTATGAACCAAAGTGCTTAGCTTGGTCATAATTGGTGACGTCCTGTTGCTTTTACTGTGGCCTTCAGAAAGGTGCCTGAGGTTGGTCCTAGGATATTAATGAAATTCAGAGCTGCACCTATGTTTACTTAAGCAAAGCTGTTAACCCTTAGCTGCTCCAGGTGTGCTGTACAATTGCTGAGATTGTAGAACCACATATGTTTGCCTACTGTGCTTGCACACAGAGGAATAAGACTTCCACATTTAACCCATTTGTGCAGTGAAACACACACACCAGTGAACACTAGTGGGCAGTGAACACACTAGCCCAGAGTGGGAGGCAGCTTTAAACCATGGTGCCTGTGTAGCAGTTGGGGGAGTTAGGTGCCTTACTCAAGGACACCTCAGTCGTGTCTTGCCTGGAACCTGGGACCTTCCAAGACTGGTTCCACAAGACCTGCTCACTAAACACTAGGCCATGGCTGCCCTAAATGTTGTGTGTGGGAAAAAATAAAATAAAAAAGCCTGGCTTTCTTTATAAGGCAATACAAGATTACTATAAAAAAGGAAGAATCTGGTGGTTTTATGAGCATTGAAAGTAGGTTGAGTATATGTTTCTGGATAGATGTTATCTAAATTAAGTAGAACAGTGTTGTAAATCTGAGTTAATTGCTATGATTTGGATATGTAACCAATTATTATTCTAAAACCCCATACTAACATTTACAGAACAGTTACTGAATGTTAGTAGTAGTCTATTAATATGTTTCGCACTAAGAAATAAAGAATATGTTCTAAGAATTTAACTACTGTATACCTTTCTGCACTACATGCCAACCTGTCATATGAAACATTTTGCAGTGATGCATGCTCGTCCAGAGCATTAAAACAATTTTTCAAATTTATGAGAATTAAAACTTATACTGCTTAAGTCTGGGATCAGTCACTGTGCTAATGTTGATGCTCGACTTTTTGCTAAATGGCCCTGACTAATGGTAATGGGTTGAAATAGTCAAGCAATGCCATATACATCAGGCCATTCTTCTGTTTCAACCCCTCCCAAGAAATCTACTGAAACTTCAAAGTCGTCCTCTAAGACTGTTGGTGTGCTGTCATGATACACAGCACACATGGAAATCATTCAGGCAGCACTAAAACAGGATGGTCTTTTTGGTTCCACATGAAAGCAGATCCTGCATGAACGTGAGTGAGTGTGAGTGTGTCTTGAAAGAAACTGCTACAGTTTGCTAAGACATAGTGACTTAAAATGTCGAATCTACTGACTTTACATGTAAACACATGGTTAAATGTGTGGAGACTTGTGGGGTTGGTCATGCCTCCCTGTGTGTATGGCACAATGTAGGTTTGATTTCGCAACATTTTTCCTCAACACTCTCTCTCTCTCTCTCCCTCTCCTATATATATATATATATATATAACAACCACAGTGACAAATTTTGCTGTTAACATGTGTGCATGACATGTTTCAGCTCCACCTTAGTAATAATAAATAATTTAAAACTTTAATGATTTCAGCATGTTGTACAGAGCAGTCTGACATCTGTCATGGAGATAACCCTTGGAACACGAATTTAAACCATTAGAACCCAAGTCCATGCACAAATATGTGTTTTCCCAATTTAAATACAGTTGGTGTATTTCTTCCAACATTACTGTGGTTTTGCTGTCATAGAGTGTAATTTGAATACAGAGAGCTGAACCCTTGTCATAGTGAGTGTTGCAGGTCTCCTTAAGTGGACCTGGGAACAAAGGCTGTCTGTTGTTAGTTTGCTGCATAAGACCCGGCCTGAAACGCATAAAGACATCTGCCTGGCAACAGTATTTTTACACAACAGGGAAAGGAAGAGCAGTAGAAAGGGAGGAAAGCAGAAAAAAAAAACAGAATGAAAAAATGTGTGTGTGTTGTCTTTTTTTTTACAGAGCAGTGGTGGAATTAAAAAGCTGCAGCTTTAATGCATCAGGACTTGGACGAAATCTGGTTTTATCGTAATGCACTTTGTAAAAGAATCTGCTTAGTCTTATGGTGTTCAGTGAATCTAGGGTGACTCTGTAGATCCACAGATGTTTTCACACAGGAATAAAACAAACATCTGTGGATATGTATCCATCTTGTAATTCCTCTAGACCGTAAATGTCACATCTACAGAACATATGCCTGATATTTCAGTTCTATAGCATCTACCCTGGTATTTTTAACCCCTAACAAGCAATTATCAGGCCATCTGGAATCTGGAAAGAAATATAACAGTTTGTAGGCCAATAAAGGTTTAAATTAGTATGTAAATTCTTACAAACTCAGGAGCTCTTGTTAGCTACAACCATTTTGCCAAACTAACTTTTCTTAAGAAACTCGTATCTGGTGCAAATGCTCCAGCGAACATTTTATGAATAAATTAATTCACATTCATCCTGCTTGAAACATATAGCCCATTGTAACCAAGACCCAATGAATCTGATGGACCAGAATGTTACTTTTGAGGGCATTTTTAATGATGCAGCTACAGCTTTCTTTTTGGTTTCCATTCTCATTTAAAAATGATGGCCAACAGTAAGACATGACTTATGAAAAAGAAAAAGTAAGGTGTGACATATCCTGGCTGCTGTGGATTTCAGAGGGCTCAACAATGAGTAACTTGAGTGCAACAGGAGGTTAAGAAAGCAGGCCCTCCCCACCACCACACTACCCCACCAAAAAAACCATGCCAATGCTTAGTAACTCTCGGAAATGTAACACTATGACATCACGCTGTAGTGTCTGCAGCCAGTAATCCTGGGACTGGGCTGAGTCACTTCCCTTTGCATGAAACTTTCTCTCAGTTAAAAGTGTGTGGACATCAGATCTCCCCTACCACCCAACACCAATGAGAACCAGCACATGAACCGGCAGAGAGAGGGAGGGGAAGGGGGGGGGGGGGTTGGAAGAACAATAAAGCAAGGCAGAACATGTAATATGGAGTAGATTGTTTTTCCAAACATTTGTTTTCAGAGAATATATTTCTCCTTGGGAATCTTTGAAAGTGTGTTCATTTTGGACAGCTGAAGCCTATGTATTTTTGCGGTCTGGGCTGTGGACCTAGAGATTACAGATTTTGCTGTGGTTGTGGGATAGGGATGTTGTGGAAAAACAAAACAAAACAAAAAAAACCATAGGCCTCATTATATTTTGGATATTCCAATTCTGACTTTTGGTCTAGTCATGTAGTTTTTTAAGAGGAAGTTTAATTGTTCAATTATTTTAGCTTGTATTTGTCCATTTTCTCTGGTTGACTTGACTGCAAAAACACTTGCCATGTCATCAATTTGTGAACCTTGTACTAATCCAATATAACCAAGTTTAGAATTGGAGTGTAAATTCCATGTCCTGCATCTATGACCATATTTAACCAGAAGAAATAAACAGAAGGCTGGTTTTAAAATAAAGTGCAAAATTGATTTTGATTACATGTCTATGTCCAGTGGGGTGTTTTCAGTATGCAGTGGTTAGTACCTATTAAAAGTGGTCCATTGAAGGACAACACCTGGAACCAGCAACCAGATCATAGGTGCCCAAGGCTCACTGATCCCATCTGGTCCAATCCTGCAGAGGATCCACAGGAGGTCTTGGTGCATGCCTTCGAAAGATCTTAGCTGTTTTGGTAGCGGTTTAGGCAGGTAATTTTAATGTTATAGCTGTTTGGTGTATATTTCACACATACTCCTGGGGTTATTTTATATCTGAGGCCATTAAAAATGACCTGACTGAAATGTAATAACTTTCAGAATTCTGTAGTATTTGGTTTGTCTGCATTTTGCTTTAATGTCAGGTGACTGAGATCATGGGGATCTATGTTTTCTTACCCTGCCTTATTAATAAAGGAACAAAGATGATGTCCAAGAGACATCCAAGAGAATACATCCCAGAAATTCCCAGGAAAGTATTCTGCTTGTACTTCCTTTTGCCTATAATTAGTTCGCACATAGATCTTTCTAAAAAGTTCAATTTAAGGTTAAAACTCACATGCTGTTTTGATATTAGTGAAGTGGCATTTATTACACTTTGTAAATGGAACAGAATTTAATTAAACCACCTATTGATTACAGTGTAATATTACACTGTAGTATAAAAGCCTAATAACCTTTCTTATAGCATTCCATGGAGTTCTGTGAAAAGCTTGGTGTCTTGTGTATTCAGTTAGAATTTTAGATGCCAAAGCTTTTATTGTAATTGGAACTAATAAACAATTGAAGATTATCCAATGCACATTCCCAGCAGTAATCCTTCCTGTTGCACTCAGCTTCTTTTACAGTCGTTCCTAAGGAAAATACCTAAAATCGATATATTCTGATATGATTTATGTCTATCATTTTTATGCATTTTTGTTTGCATCTTACAGTACAATTTGGTGTATAGGTCATAAATTTGAAAAGGTCATTAGGTTTACAAAAAAAATCTGTGTGTGTGTGTGTTTGTTAAGGTGCATGTCTGTGTGTGGGACACAATTACAAACCCATTCTCACCTCTCCCTGTAATCTAAACCCAGTGCTAACAAAGGGAAACACAAACCAGGCGCAAATAAATGATCCACTCTGGTCAGGCTATGAACCACAAACCGTGCCTTCTAAACAATTCTTCTGCCTTGTACCTGACTACACCCCCACTCCTTAGCCTGCAAACAAGCCCAGCAGTCACAGGCCTCCATTATTCACAAGCAGAGTAATTTACAGCCAGGCTAAGATAGACATCAAACTCTGAGTCTAATCTGAGACTAGAATCACACAGGCATTCAAGCCCGCATAGCCCCTATTACAGTCAGCTGCTAAAATAAAATAATGTATATAGTGTTTCACCACTGAGTCTATTGTGTGGAGAGATGTGTATCTCTTTGCTTTCGGTAATCTAAGCCTTGAATTAGTGGTCTTCTTATATTTAAAGTTTACCCATGCAGGGTTCACCTTAGAGGCAAGCTTAAGGGCAGGGTATTTTACATAAATTTGTTTGTTATGCTAACCCTAACCCTAAATTGGCATGAAATTTTTAGACTTAACCCATCAGCTCAGATGTCTGTCATGTATGACATCTCTGAACTACACTGACTAGTCAATTGTAATGTAATTCTATAATGCTTTCAGTGATACACATCATCTCAAAGTAGCTTTACAGAAAGCCAGATGCAAATTTAGATCCCTAGTGAGCAAACCAAAGGATACAGTGGTAAGGCAAAACCCCTGGAGATGACATGAGAAAGAAAATAGGCAGCGGGCAACAGGCTCTCTTTGCCTAGACCATCTTTCAAGATTATAGCCTTAAGGTCTGGAGTGGAACTAGGTGCACACCAGGGTGTGGTGGAGCATCTTCCGTTGCCTAGTTAATACCAATCTGTCTTTGAGGATTGGAGCGAGCCCTGAGCCAGAAAACATGGCAGCATCTAATAAATGTCTGCATGGACACTTGCCTATCTGTCTTGGTTTGTAACCATGGGAGCACTGGAAAGGGGACAGTCTGGTGGGAGGAGTGGTGTGGGTGTGTTCAACCCACAACAAATGCTTGGTCCAATGTGAGGTTATGCACTATAGAGAAGTTGATGTCTCCTGGTTCATCCATTTCGTCTGGCAACTGGACTGTGGGTGGAACTCTGAGGACAGACTAGCTGAGGCCCCCAACAGCCACTAAGCTTGGCATGAATGTAGTCTGTTGGCAGTGCATATGTATTCTAGATACTTATCATCATTCCGATGATAGTGTTCATCATACCCTCTCAAGCCAGTGTCTCTACTCATCCAGGGCCAACTTGGCTGCCAAGAGCTTGAAGTTGAGTATGGTGTACTTTCTCTTTGTCACTGACACAGAAGACCAGTGGTGCAAGTTCTGGTCTTCTGCCACATTTTGGGAGTGGACAGCTTCCACCCCCGTGTCTGAGGCATCCACCTCCCACACAAATTGGCCATGGTGAGAAAGAGGCAGGTTCTTTCTTGGTTCATAGGCTAAGAAAGGCAAGTTGCAGTTTCAATATATATATATAGTCTAAGTGAATAAGCATACAGGATCTCAGGATCTACTGGTGTATTATAGAGTTTAGGCTATTACAATACATAAGCCACAGAGTCATAATTCTGGTCCTGGAGAACCCCTTTTCCCTCATATTTTTGTGTTTTCCTTGCCTCGCATCAACTCAGGAAGTGATGTTAAGGAGCTGGGTAGTTAAATTTTGTGTGTCAGATTAGAGAAAACATTCAAATATGCAAGATCAGGTACTCCAAGATAAGAGTTGGGAACATGCAACTCGAGGGATCAGAACATCTGAGGTAGATCCATAAATCCATTCGTTCTTCAGATTTGCTGTAAGTAAGTGTATACTTGTAAACTTGATCAGAGAGCAAAGATGCTATTCTGTGTTATATTGGTATCAGCTGCACTGCAATAACTTGCTGCCACAAAATTGAGACCACACTTTCTCAGCTCAAAAGCTGCTTTAACTTAACATGACAGATGAACAGGAGCACAGACGGGCAAGGGGAGTTTGTATCTGCAGATGCAATGTGTAATGTGGCTGACCTTCAAATAACAAGAAACCCGGTCTGGACATGAGCAGCAGTTGAAAGTACATCTGGCCCACATACTTTTATCTTTTGCTGTCTCTATTGCTTTCCTTCTGTAAGCAGCCAAGTGCTGTGCTTGTCTGAGAGAGAGCGAGTGAGAGAGAGAAAGAGAGAGAGAAAGAGAGAGAGAAAACTCTCAAGCTGAGCTTGAGCTTGACATTTGGATGGCTTCTCCTGTAGCCTCAGTACAAAACACTGGGTAAGGGTGCAGCACATGTTCCCTCCCAGCCAAAACCCAATGGCAGATATTAATGACAGGCCACTCAGCCAGCAATCTCCCATTTAACGCAAGGGCTGGAATGTCTGTCTCAAGTGACACTACTTTAAAAGTCATTTTCCCATTCCTGCATCACTGGCAGTACTCTGCGTTTTCTGTTTCCTAGTAACCACCATGAGCGTGTGATGGGAACTTTTATGTTTGCTCCAAAGAGGCTCAAACATTGTGTTTGTATGCAGTCACTGAAGGCTTGATCTTATGACTTTTAAAATGTTAATTACTTAATTTCTTCATTCATGTCTACTCATTGTAACCGTATATTTCAACATTCACTTATTTATTTAAAAACACTAAAATCCTTTTTTTTTTAGAAGATATCTAATCAAACATTTACAAGCGATGGAAATCAACAACACAGTTCAATATTTACATTTATGACCTAAAGAGAGAGAAAAAAAAAAAACAACAACATCCAATGATCCAAAGATCTTTTGGAGAAGAATGGCCAGACTGGGTCTAGCCCATTATGGGTCTACAGTAATTCAAATAATCTCTCTGTACAACTGTAGTGAGCAGTAAAGTATGCCAGAATGTAAACAAATGGAACCTTGAGGCAGATGGGCTAACATTGAAAGAGCACATCAGGTGCCACTCCTGTCAGCCAAGAACTGGAATCCGAAACTGCAGTTGTCACAGGTTCACTACAACTGAAGGCTGGAAAAAGACCCGGTGATGTTTTTCCAACTTTTAACCAACAATTTAGAATGGATTCATTTTCAGTCCACGATTTTTGGCTTTGTTCAGATATGCAGGCTTGCAGGTTTGCGCTTTCTGCTTGACTGGAAACCCTGCCCCCAGTCTCCTTAGACATAGACTGCATACTGTCTCTTCACTTCTAAAATGCTCTCATCCAAAACCGTAGATGTGGAAAACCATGCAAAGGGGTGCTAGGGGGTCCACTAAGAGAACAAAGGCCTCATAGCACAGGTTCCTGCAAACTATGCAACCTCCAAAGTCATCATATCCTGTGCTTTTACTCTAGGGTTCGTCTCTAAGCATGATCCACATATGTCAGAGTGTCATGAGACAGCATATGACTAATTTCTGAGAGGCCTTTTCTCCATAAAGGAAGCACCCCCCCCCACCCCTAATGACTCTTTCTCTTCACTTAGCACCATGGTTCAGTCCTGGCCCCAGCTGGTTATGTGATCATGTTAACAAAGGTGCCATGTTAGAGACTGAGCACATGTGGATGTTTTGACATAGCCTCTCGCTCAAGCTTAAACTTTTGCTGGCAATTGTTAATAGCCAGCATAGCTGGAGTTTTTGTGGACTTTGTAACATATCAACAGTAATCCATTTGTCACACTTTTCACCAAGCAGGCCTTTCAATGTCAAAGGATGGTTCACACAGAGAATGGAAAATACATATTGCTATTTTACTCATTTTTACTAACATTACTAATTTGTTTAACAGCATCTATCCACACTAAGATTTAGGCGTATATAGGCTTAGTAATGATGCTGCATCTTGACCCTAAACCATGTTTTCATACCCCTATGCTCAGTAGGTAGATCCACATTCATCCCGATAACCTTTTCACAGCTATATTTGCTGGGCTTATACACAATACCTTATAAGTTCAACTGATCTTTTTGTCTAATGTCTGATCATGACCACACTGGAACAGTACAGTGCATTGCCATTCAAGATGTGTTTCACACTAGTTAAATTTTAAAAAGCTGCCTTTATTTGCTGTTCTTAATTGGCTGCATTGTGGCGAAATGGGCAGTGTTGCCATCTCACAGCTCCACGTCTTGGGTTACTCTATGTGTGGAGTTTTACATGATCAATCCATGTGAATGTTGGTCCATGTTGGTTTCTTCTGGGTTCTGCAGTTCCTTCTTATCTTCAACAAACATGCCAATAGGTAAACCGGTTACCCTAAATTGCCCCTAGATGCAATTATGTGCATGCATTGGTGCCCTGTAGATTTTCTCTCTAAAAACTAAGAATTCTTAGAAAACAGGCCTATAACCTAGTTTTTTTTTTCTGTCAGGACAGAGTTTCTCTGTAACAGTTCTTCTTCCTATCATCTAAAAAGAGAAAGTTTATTTGTGCAGATAATCTTCCTATCAAATTACTTAAGTGAAACTAAGTCCAGATGTATTTACATATCTAGAACTGATATATATGCACACACATACACACAGTTTTGCCTGGCTATTCTGGTGAGAATCTTCCATTGTCATAATTTTTAATGCTATGCCTAAACCTAGCCTTAACCATAGCAAAAAAAAAATGAGCAAGGAGTGGTTGGTGTGGTACAGTGGTAACACTGTTGACTCCCAGGTGAGAGACCTGGGTTCAATATCCAGTCTGGGCAACGTGTCTGCGTTACACCAATAAGGGTCTTTAGGCAAGACTCCTAACACTACGTAAGGCCTTGTATATCAGTAATACCTTGTAAGTCGCTCTGGATAAGAGCGTCTGTCAAATGCCATAAATGTAAATGAGTAGATGAAATAAAGTTAAAGCATGTAAAGTATTAAAGCACACTATTCACACTGAGAACTCTAGGTTAACTTCAGAGCAGACTCAGGTCAACATAGACAAATACCACTGTTATTTAGGGGCTAGCATAACTAAAACAAAAGAAGCAAAAAGACACTTTCCTAAACTCCCTATCCGAAAAAACAGAGACCAAATCCACAACCCAAAATAAATAGCAGTCGCTCCTCTACTACCCGTGATTATACACGGTGCACTGATTTACAAGACGGTAGTGTGACTACAATCTACTATTTACAATCTCAGTAAGCAACCCAAAAGTACAAAACTCAACATTAGGCCAGGCAAGAAAAAAAAAACAAAAAAAAAAAAAACAGTAATATTGCTCACAATGGTGTAGCGATTAAACACGAGCAAGCTCCCAGCACTGGGTTTCATTGTGGTTAAATACTGTTGCCCAGTGATGACGTCAGCTTGGGGTGAAAGTAGCAGCATCAGCACGTGAAGCAGAGCAGGGAGGCTGGGCTGGAGGCAGGAATGGACTCATCTGCACAAACAGAATAAACACGCACATGCACTAAACATATCTACACTTCACGGGTTGTAACATTTATATTTATGTCAAAATGATCCAATATGATTTGGAATTATCTGATATTTTTATCCTTGTGTCGCCAGTTGGTGAATTTATACTTGTTTATTCTTTGTACTAAGTTATGTGTAAGTTTCTTAAACTCATTCGCTGGGTCCCAAATTATACAAATTGTTTTCTTGGCTTTTCTTTATCTTGGAACAGATGATTAGGAGCTGGGACCTTACTACAGCCAAGGGAGTACCCTGGTAGACTCCAGCTCTCAGAATTCCCATTGGCCTTCCATTGTGGTTGCACCCAATATTGACACTCCTGTTCCCACCCGTTCTTAGTCCCCCAAGTATTATTTTCTATTTCTCCCACCAGGTTCATGTTTCTGTTTGTAGACTGCTTGACCCTTGCCTTGTGTCATTGCACATGCTATCACACACATGCACTTTGTGGTGTTGTATTGTGTATAGTGTATTGTGTTGATGTTGGTCTATGCAGCACATGTGCACTTTATGTTACAATGTGTTGATTTTATTTTATGTTGCACCGTGGTCCTGGAGGCCACACTGTCACTGCTGTTTGAACATGCTACATCAGTTCATTTGTGACTGCAGTGCAAGAGAAAATGGCTGCCTCACTTGTGAATTACATAACGGATGTGTAGCATGCTGTGAAAAATGTCAGATGCTCACTGAAAAGCTGAAGCCCAGGGGTGGTTCTAGACCAAACTTACTACGGGGGCCGATATAGGGCCAGTGTTTTTTCAGGGGGGCACATGTAAGGACAAAACACACCAATATTTAAGCATTCAAAATGCTTACTTTAGTTAATTATAAATGACACCTTTTTAAAATGATGCATTCATCATTTCTTTCTTTCATGTACAGTAATAAAATAAAATAGAAAGCAAAAATAAATTTGCTAACTAATTATAACTCTCTTGATCAGATGAGGGAAATTAGATCTCTGCCTTTAACCCAATGGTGAATGTGTAAAATACACACAGCACACAGTGAAGTGTTCTAGCCTTCACACTACCCCAGCGCAGTCGGCTGCCCTAAGCCCTAACTAGTAGGCCACTTATTTTTTGTCGACTTTTAAGTAAGATAAAGTAACTTAGTGAACATGACATCATGTTCATGGACTCCCATGGCTTTGCTAATTCACAAACATAGTGAGACCGAGGCAAGGCGTGATTAAGCACAATAAAGCGGATTTATTATCGTAGTGAACAACAACAGTAAAACGTGGATATGTGCAAACACTGACGTAATGAAATTGAATGATTTTCCTGACCTTCGCCTCTCTGCAGTAGTCCTTACAGGTGTATCCCTGTTATCTCTTGCGTTCACGCTGCTAGTGGTATTTCAGATGCAGGTTACAGTGTGCGTGTAGCGCTTTAAGGAGTCTGTGTAAAACGCTCCGTCAGTTCAGATCTTCTAGCCAGCGCACATTGCCGTAAGAAATTAATAAAACTTATTATCTGTTCAGAACAGGGGCCACAACAGGGACAATTTTACAGGGGCACTGGCCCCTGTTGGCCCCTGTCTAGACCCGCCTATGCTAAAGCCTAAAATTCAAACCAAATGCAGAGGACTGCTATTCAAGGGCTTTGTGTTGTTTTATATGCAAATGCTAACAAAACTTTTTCTGAGCAGCTCTACAATATAAGTAAAAATCTACAATTAATAGAAATGTATGTGACATTGTGGCAGTTGTGTATTACAATATTTCTGAACTGTGTATAAATTTGTCTTGGCTAGTTCATTAGGAAACACCCACATCAGATGACATACTATTTGTCTTTTTAAACCAATGAAAACAAACTCTATGCTGATCTTATCAGGGGTATATTCGAGCAACAGTACTGGCACTGGAGGTTAAAGAGGCATGGGATCACCTTCTTCAGAACACTGACACTTGGCAAGCAGCCTATGGGTTCCCTGGGCTTCACACGCACATTTCTGCTCTACTCAGCAGAGTGTGTTGGCCCAGCCTGTCTATTAAGGAAGGGCGTCGGTCCTACTGATAGAAGTCAAGCAGTGTCAAAACACTGCCCTGCCTTGTGTGCTAGTGTCATTCTTTTAGTGGGAGTGGTAGAATGAATTAAAATGTCAGAGAAACTTAGTGGACTGACTCTGTTTTTAACTTAATATACGGTTTGAATCAATGAGCATTGTATTAAAAATTTATATTTATATTTAAATCAGGGCTATATTTTTTTTTCCAAGAGTAGTTTACACTAGATGGTGCATGCATTTCCTACAGCTACATTTACACTAATAGTTTGAAGTGACACAAATCAGATTTTCTACCTTAGGCTGATGCAGATGTTTTTTTAAGGACTGCATGGACAGAGCAATACAGTTTTCTCAAATCAGACCTGATCCACTTTTGTATGTGGTCCTAGGTTAAATACAGTCACAAACTACACATTTTAGTAATTGGGTATGCAATATGAATTACCATGGTCAACTTGGAATTTCACATCACTGTCTAGATTTGGTTGGGGAATCAAACAGACATAACTGAAATGTAAAATAGTTTATTGAAATACATGTTCAAGACATTGATGCGTGCAGTTTAAGGCTTTTTGGGAGACAGGTGGGTTCTTATTAAAAGGTAGAAATGGGTAGTTTGTACTTCTGAATATGAACCATCAAGATACATTGAGCTGATTTATGCCGTTGCCTAGTGGTTAGGGAACCGGTCTCGTGACCAGAAGGTCGCGGGTTCGATCCCCACCCAGGGCAAGACACGACTGAG
>JAOVVF010000047.1:20745202-20758080 GCA_028565595.1 Duopalatinus emarginatus
TGCCTGCCTGCCTGTGTCACTCACTGCCATAATTAGTCCACCCTGACAGCACTTATCTTAGACTGAATAGGGGTGACGCAGATTCTCTGTGGAACAGCAAGAGGGGTGGGGGGTGCGGTGGACAACATCAAGCAGGCCCCATCTTGAAGCATCACTGAATCACGATGCCCTTGGCTTGGGCACTGCCCAATGACTCAGACCCAGCAGGGAGAGAGAAATGCCGGCCATGCATACAGACCTCTGTTACTGCTTAACAAGCTCAAGCTGTTGGGGGTCTGCAGCCCATGTCTAAAATTTCACCCACCTCATTAGGCAGTGATTAATCTTGGCCAGTGATGAGGTAGAGTCCTGGAAGCAGAACACTGCAGAACCTTTACCCCACTAGGCAAGAGTTGAGAGAATGCAGAAATCAGTAAACAGAAATCCAAGAGGAGCTTGGGAAGAGAATCAGAAGGGAACCAAGGTGACTCAGGGTCATGTGGTGACTGTGCGTACCCCACTCCATTTTCATTTCCATTTACCGCAGACGATGGATGAGAGTCACTGACATCCTATCTCATTTATTTTACAAATGTTTCCTCGCAGCATACAAAATGCATGGCCATTGAAAGAGTTGCAAGACCTCCAAGTTCTTTTTTTGGTCTCTACGTAGGTCACCAGAGAGTAATCAAGCTGGTCCTTGTTACACTTAATTAACCTCTTTTGTTCAGTTACTGACACTTAGCTAATGAGGTCAGTGAGTGCATTTGAGGCAATAAGCAGCCGAGTTACCAAGAGATCTGTGTCACACCAGGAATAGTGCCTATTATTGTCTCTAGTTTGTTGTGTCATACAAGGTCAAGCCAAAATGCCAGGAACACATACGGCCAAGTTCCCAGAGGTTCTGACTCTGTGGTTTGTGAAATACAGTATGTGCAAGTCTGTAAAATTCAAGCGAGAATGGCTTTACTGCTCACTACAGACATGTGAGTATTGCCATATTCCTTTCCCAGTGCAGTTTTAATCATGAACTAATACAGCAACTTTTTATATGTTTGTAATATTAAAAATACAGTTATATTGAATATAAAAACAACATGCTTACTTATATGGTTCAAGCATCCCAGTAGTCACAATATACTGTACATCCTGTGTAGTGAATCCTTTAAACAGGAAACAACATGTCTCGGTGTTTCTTTCCATTAAGTTTGGCACTAGTGACACACATTAAATATAGAGTGTTATAACCTAAGGGAGTGACTGCATGATGTAAGTTTTTAACACATAATTAAAGTTTTCAATGGTAATACCACCAGCACCAATTATTTGCAGACCTTTATTGAAGCATTAATACAGTATATTTAAAAAATAATTAAAAAAAAAATAATCACATTTGCATTAATAAATAGTAACGCTATTTCCATTAAAAAGAAACACGGTTATGATGCATACATTGAGTGATATCTTTTACCAAGGTGTTTTAATGTAAACATTTTAATAGGCATCTAAACACACAGAGGATGCCACTCACACATCAGCATTATCATTTTATTTATTTATTTTTTTTCAATTTTATTGGGTATGACATACATAAAGCATAGATTTTGGTTACATTAGGTATTCTATATTATACCACGGTTACTTCCGACCCTGCAATCTGATTGGCTGAGAGACGTGCCATGAGTGCCATTATTCGGCACTGGGACCGAAGCGCTCCAAATATCACTCCGCCACATACACACGTAACCCTATCAACAATGCCAGTGTTTACAAACCAAACACCGCAGCCATAAAGTTAATAAAGTCAAATAAGGCAAAGCTTACTTTTAATATTTCCTCCTCCAGTGTGGAGCAGCCTGCACCTTCACTGTCTATGTACTGAAAATTCACTTCATTGACATGTAGGCAACCTGGAGTGGACTTTCATTGGTATGTGTTTTCTTCTGGTGATCAAGTGGAATGGATTCTTTCACAAAGCAACAGAAACAGTGCTGGGTGAACTTTTAATTTGATGGTAAATGTGGGGGATCCAAATGACTAACTATGAAATGTAAAGGGGACACGTCCACTTCAGATTGAATGGTGCCGACACCCATGTATATAACGCTAGATGTTTCAGCAGTGGGCCGTCGAACTATATCACCTAGCAGAATGTTCATAAACAAACCGATTGTATTTTCCCGTCCTCTTTATCCTAAAATCTATCAATAAACACTAATAACGGAACTGTGGTATTATCACAATAATACATTTGAGGGTTGCGCTATATCGTGATATACTGGCACTGGTGTACCGATCTTCAGCACTTGGCCTGCGGGCTTGTGCCTCTGAACGCAGCACACCAGTGCCAATTGCTCAGGATATAGCACAACCCTCAAGTGTATTATTGCTTAAATCATCATCAGTACCCAGCAAATTTGAGTCATTCTAGCATCAGCCACTCAGTCACTGGTTACTCATTTTTGAGTAATGATTCTAATCCTGAGTGACCTCAGTAACTTGGCCTTTGTTCACTCTGGCTTGAGTCAGTATCCCTTAGATAGCATGGGGTCTCATCATAAGCAGAAAATGTTTTACGATTACATGAAACATACTCCCTGAAAGACACAGATGACTATTCATGACTGCTACTTTTTTTTTAAATCAAGTATTAAGTACATAATCATGCAGTGTCTTTTTCTTAGCAAGCACTGTAAACTGAAAAGCTCCACACTTACATACTTGCTTATTAGCTAGCTCTTTTATACTATACAAAGCATATAGCTCTGCCGTTTGTACCCATGTTTGCTCAGTCCATTTAAAAAAAATTATCACATGTTATCAAGGTATCAGTGAAGTAGATTTACATAAGTTAGCCCCAATTCAGGTTGGCACAGTGTCACCACAGGTAGTGTGTGTGCAAGACGGCTCTAGGGATCTGAGGGTTGTGGGTTCGAGGCTCAGTTCAGTCTCTGTGAGGAGTTTGGCGTATTTTCCCTGGGCCCATGTGGGTTTTTGCTGGGGGCTCTGATTTCCTCCTACCTCCAGAAAAACACATATTCGGTGATTTGGATATGCTAAATTGCCCCTATGTGTAGGTGTGTGTGTGTGTGTGGTATCTTGCGATGGATTGGTGCCCTGTCTGGGGGGTATTCCTGCCTTGTGCCCAGTGATTCCGGGTGGGCTCCGGACAAACTGTGATCCTGACAGATTAAGCGGATAAGAACATGACTGATGGACTGCTTATACAAGTGAAAGCAAAGGCAGATTCTGCCAAATGTGAAATGTTCCAAATGCGAATCTGCATGGACCAGAAAATTCAATATCTACATAATAAAATTTTGTGTATATTGAAAGAAAGTGCACTATTTGCCTACTGTGCTTGCACACAGAGGAATGTGACCTCCTCATTTAACCCATGCAGTGAAACACACACACACCAGTGAACACTAGGGGGCAGTGAACACACTTGCCCGGAGCGGGGGGCAGCCCCAAACCATGGTGCCCGGGGAGCAATTGGGGGAGTTAGGTGCCTTGCTTAATGGCACCTTAGTCGTATCTTGCCCTGGGAGGGGATCGAACCCACAACCTTCCGGTCAAGAGACCGGTTCCCTAACCAATAGGCCAGAGCTGCCCCTGGTATTTATTTATTACCATTGGCAAAGCTGTTGTTCTTCATTCCACAAACTAAGTAAACATTCTACTTTGTCGTTTATTAACTCAAAATTAAACAATCTGAATGTCATGAATTATAAAATTACTTTTTTTTTCTTAAAAAAAAAAAGAGTGAGAGCAACACCATGTTCATGAGAAAATAGTGGCAGCTGTCAGAGTGCACAGTAAGGTTAGGAAGCAGTGGCTTCAGAAGCAGAATCCAGAGTATGATCTGATGCAGCCATGTATAAAGGCAAAGTAAGCAGGGTTGGGTGTTTTCAGAGTGACGGTGTAATTTCCAGCAGCACCGTGGCCATGTGAAGCAGCGTCTGAATCTGGCAGGGGCCACACATGCAGCACAGTGAAAAGGCTGTTAATGTGGGAGCGGGCTTTGGACCTGTTCACAAGGTGACTAGCCAAACCACCCCAAGCACGCTGGCTCCTGCTGGTGTAATGCCACCAGCCACTGACATTGTCAACATCATTACTGTCAGCTGCAATAAAGACTCGGTGCATTTACAAGTCACGCTGCCACCACCCACTGTATCCTCTTTCTTTCCCTTTCTGTCTTGTACCCTGCCATTTTTTGCGCGGATCCACCGTGGGAATGGGGACTTGAATGTAATAAACAAAAGTTCATGGCCGAAGTTGCTATGACATCCTTCGTTTGTAAACAAAACTCAGAGGTAAACAGTGGTACTGTACCCATAAACATCCTGTCCTATGATAGAATACGTGAGAGAGAGAGAGAAATGGGGTGTCTGCCAGCTTGAGGTAACAGCTCAGCATGTAGTCACTCCACTGCCATGAACTATATTGTAGCTTTTGTTGTTGTCTTTAGTTTAGTGTCATAAACATATGGCTTTCTTTTTCTAGAATCAAAAGTTATTCCACTAAGTACTACTGTGAAAATCTCACATGCTGTATGTAGTGCTTTATTTGCAAGGAATTAAAGTAGCACAGTACTTTTGAAAACAATCTATGTTTGGTCGCATATAATTTTGCAGTCAGACCCACAGGCAGAAAGAGGGAAATGGATGCAAATTATTTTTGCTTTTTTGTCTTTTTACTAAAATAAATTCTGGTTACAGGTTAGAAATCTAGGGTTAAAATAAAGTCAAACTGATGTCATCCATCCCATTTACAACAGGGCAACTGGGTATCGACTGTCACAAAATCTTTTATAAAGCAAAGCATAATGTCTTAAAGAGCATCTCACAGCATGATGTTCAGGTGAACCTCCTTGGGTTAACTGATTTTCTCCCAAACTCCAGTAGGTGAACTGACAACTCCATCTCTACAACTCTATGTACATGTGAATCTAAGATATAAACTGACTTGCACCAAAAAAAAGCGGTTCAACAAAGTGTAAATGAATAGATATGCACCATTGTATCATTTTGCAAGACTGGATTAATGGATGGAAGGATGAATGAAAATCAATCCAACATCCCTTTGCCTGATCATGGTTATCTTTGCTTACTGTACAGTGCATGAGGGCTCTTTGAATGGTTTGATAAATATAAAATGATGTGAATCACATGATGTGGCCTTCACACTTATCAGATCCCAACTCATGTGAACACCTATGAGAGATTTTGCATCCATGTTTAGATGCATGACCTCATCAAAACAACTGAAGGCAGAGTTTTGCATGAGATGGCTTTTAGTGCACACTGCTTCATGTATTGATTTGGAGATGAAGCTTGGAGAAATCAAGCAAAGCATTTAGTTCTTTACAGACTAGCAGCAGAGAAAGAGGCAATAGAAGACATGGGAAGGCCTGATGCTTTTACCACTACAAGGCAAGTGTCCTGCTCCAGCAGCAAGAGAAAGGCGATCAAGTGTAGTTATGCCAATGGCACTACAGTTGTGCTTTGAGTAAGTGGCATATTCAGCAGCTTTGCAGCTCGGATAACCTCGGAATGACCGTCAGTAAGGATGTGCGCTTAAAGCTTATTCTAACCCTAACCCTTTCTGTCTCCAAATTCTTCATATGTTAATCTTAAAAGATGTGCTGGACAAACAAGTCTAAACCATAAAGCCCTAACTCGCAATTTACAGGAACTAATGATCTGCTTCTGACAACTTGGTGCCAGATACCACAGCATACTTTCAGACGTCTAGTGGAGTCCAAGCCTAGACAGGTCATGGCTGTTTTTGTGACAAAGGTGAGACCTACTCCATATTAGGCATGTGATCTTAATGTTATGCCTAACATACAAGTAAGTAGTAAGTATGTAGCTTATTAAACTGCTTCAGGAAAGCTTAGGCAACACCAAAAAAAGAAAGAATCTTTTTTCAAATAAGCTGAAATAGAATGCATTGCTAAAAAGCTGAAACTATGAACTGGAAGCAAAGTATTTGTACCTTTCAAAAAATGTATCCAAATTTTAAAATAATTTCTGGCACCATGTATGATCTATTTTATATTCATATTTCATTTAAATAAACATCTACTGTGTCAGGCATTATGGAACTCCTGAAAGAGTCAAGGCGTTGGTCACCTGGCTGATTTATTTTTTTGGCTCAAACGCAATATGTCTTAAGAAAAGAAAAGAACAGAAAAAAAGAAAAGAAAAGAAAAGGGGATAACAAGCTTGATGTGCATGACTAACAGAGCTAAAGATGTTCACCTGCTTTTCATTAACTTTTCATCCTAAGCTGGGCCGAAAAAGCACTAGACCAGCAACATCTGGTGCTTCTATATATATAGAGAGAGAGAGACAAATAACACTGTTGCCCCAAAAGTCTTGAATTTTGTCAACACACACACACGTGCGTGCACTAGCGCACACATTTGGACTGCCATCTTTGTAAGAACATTAACAATTAATAAATGCAGCGTATTAATATGGTCCATGTCTAAATCTTTGCTAGGTAGTAAATTTAGTACTAATAGAACTAGGCAGGCCAGCTAAAGTATATTCACAATATCCAAACTTCACATGCTTGTTGGGATCATTTAGTTCCCACCAAGATATGAAAACATACCCCAAAACAAGAACTAGCCATTTACTAGTCAATGTTATCACTGCAGCCATTAAAAAGCGTTGACTGTTCATCATCATTAAAAAGCTCAACTGTTACCAAAAGAAAGTGATGAGATATTGTAGCAAATCTCTCTACAAAAACATTCAATGTTATTCATCCCTAAAAAGAGAAAAAAAACTGAAGGTCTTCTGAGCTCTATGTAATCTAATGCTATTCCTTTCAAGCAAATATGAAAGCTTTACTACCCTGAATTAGACAGGGTGGGATAGCGAGTCTGAGTAGGGATCATAACACCCGTCAGACTACAGTGATGCCAGACAGCAGTCAGCAGATCTGTCACAAGCACAACTTAATACTCCAGCCAACCTTCACTGTACCATGGCCATACAGGCAAGGATATAAAAGTATTTTAATTTAGTATTGTCATTTATATATACTGCAAATAAATAATCAACACTACCAACATAAAGGTAACACATGAATGAAAGTCGTAAAGGAGGTTATATATGTATATATATATCAAATGAAGGAGACATGTATGAATTAATTGCGTATCAAAATCTCCCATCGAGCTAGAGCAGAGAAGGCTGCTAAGGAATAACAATACTTATTTTCAGCTTTCTGGATCAAGTTCAGACATGTGGCTGACATGGGATCCTGACGCCAGCCTGGTAAAGGCTGCACCCTGCAATAAAATCCAACCCAAGTTCTATTCTCTAGGAACAGAGAGAAAGACAGAGAGAGAGAGAGAGAGAGAGAGAGAGAGAGAGAGAGAGAGAATTTCCTGAAAAGTGCCTCTGTGGCTTGAACATAGCCTCATCTCTGTCAGACTCCTGTAACATGGCCAATGGGAGAAGAATTGCTTTTGATTTTGATGAACCTTGGCTCAGGCATGCACAAGCTGATCTGTCCACCGCTGTCAAGCTGTAGCATTAACTAAACCCTTAGAGGTAGAGGGTGGAAGTGGGCAAAGTGGTGTGGTCTGACAAAGTGAATAACCTCTGGGAATCATCTTCCAAAGACTACCAACGGAATGCCCTCTGCGGCTAGCACAGCATTTCCGAAATGTTTCCTCTGACCAAAAGCAGCCTGCCGGAATTCTTGAACACATGTTTCACTGTTCATCGCTGCAGTTCCGAAGGAATAATACCTCCATCTAAATATTTAAAAGGGATGTTTTAAAATAGGTACATGGGGCAGCAGTGTCTGCAACACCTGACCTGGAAAACTTAGTGTTTTAGAGAAACTACAGACAATAGGAAATGTGATGCTATAAGTAGTTTTGTGGGTTGAAGCTAAATTCTAAAGGATTCTATATGTGATCTATATAGATTGTGATTTATGTACCACTTGTAGCAGTGGTGGCTCTGTGGTTAAGGCTTTTGTCCATGGAATGGAAGGCCATGAGTTTAAATGAAAGATACAGTTATGAATGAACCGCATATCAAAATCTCCTGTCCACTAAGCTAGAGCAGAGAAGTACTATCCCAGAACCAAGTTGTGATCGTTGGGCCCTTGCAACTGCTTTGGATAATGTGTCAGCAAACTGAAATAAATGCATAGCATTTAAATATATTGTACTCTGCACTGCAGCACTGCTCAAATCATCCCACCACCTCCCAGGTTAGACATGCATGCAAGACGTTTTATTCTGGCACCTAAATCACTCGAGGTGGCAAAATGTGTTATGAACTGATCCGACTAATTTCTAAAAGATACATTTGGTGCAAAAAATAAATAAATAAATAAATCCTTATATTCATGGTGAACCATGGTGGTGGCAGCACCATGCTTTTAGTCTGCCTTTCTGAAGCCAGAATCGAAGATTTTGAGAGAACCTCAGCATAGCATCCTAATTTTCTGTTTGTGTGTTTAACTTGATGAATAAGAAAAACGGAACTGAGAAACTTCTTGTCCTGGGTCACCAGCCTAGTGACCTGTCTACCCCTGTTATATATTTTAACACTACCTATCTAAGTTATTATTCATTCCATGTAAACCCAGACCTGGCTATGTAAAATTGGCCATCTGTTTCCTCCATGTTGATAAAACCAGTCTGTCCTAATATCACCTAGTCCTATCTTTCCTGTTCATCAAACAAATGCAGCAAAGTGGAGCAGGCTCTGTCTGGCTCAATATTAAGCTCTTTGTTTTCTAGAAAAAATACACCTGGACTATGTTTTCGAAAGCTATATATAGAGCTCTCACCTCTAAATATGAACCACCTGTGCCAGAGTAGAGTGAAACATCCCAAACACGGGTAAGGGAGGAGGTAATGGTGAGCAGTTGGCCAGAACTCATGCAGAGCACAGGCTCTGTATGCCCGGTAGAGGCAGCCATTAAAGCCCTCTCACCAGCACCGCTCGCCAAAAGCACCACAACTCATTTAGTCTACCAGTGTGAGACAAAACTCTAGACGCAGAACCTGTTTTCTCAGAACTGCCACAAACCTAACACAGTCCAACACACTGTGACCATATCCACTCATGCACACAACATAAATCTCATAGAATTATACAGTTTCATTTCTATGGTAGTAGTTATGTTCATGTGGTATCGCTGCAGATTTTTATGATTGTAATTATGAAGGGTGATGAATGGCAATGCTTTGTAGATCATTAAACTGAGAAATGGCTTATTTTTGTCCAAGCAACCAGTATGTCAGTCTTTCACTATCATGGACTGGTGTCACATTCCCTAACAAGTTATATTCCCTATAGATTGAAATGCCAGAAAACCTGTTACACCAGTCTAACACTTGGTAGTTCCCCCAAGGGAGCACAGGACAGCAAGAATATAGGAATATTGTCTAGTACTCAACGAACACCATAGAATGGTCCACAATTCTTTGTGTAGGATCCTGTAGTATTGACGATGTGTTTGATAACATTGAGGTCTGGTGACTTAAGTGGTCATGGCAAAACCTTAAACTCAGCTGAGTGTTCCTCTAACCACGATTTGGCTTCTCTAGACGTGTATAGCAGTGCATTGCCCTGTTCTGTTTGAAAAGGACAAATCCATTATAATGAATGCAGGGCATGAATGGGTGTAACTTGTCCAAAAGGAAGCACAAATAACACTCACCTGTAAGACATTTTCGTAGATGTACAAACATAGAGGTGTTGGAAACAAAGCAAAATGGCCGCTGCTGCTCTGAAGCATGACAAGATGGCTGCTGGAAACATATTACAGCCTATTTGTTTTTAGTCCTCTGATTTCTAATGCGAGTTTCACACTGGTATTCTGTTAATTAGTTACACCTGCAAAACGTCATCGATTGCAGCAACCAAGCTATATAAACCCCAGACAATCATTCATGTAAAGTATGTGGATTTCCTCACGGTTATATACCGAGCCGCTCTTTCTTGTATTACTTACCTGGACTTTGATGTCTGCTTTTGCCGTATTTCTTTGCTGTATTATTTTTTGGATTTGTTTAGTTGGAGACTTTTTATTATTATAATAATAAACTGCAATTGTGTCCAGTGGTACAGTGGTAACATCACTGGGTTCCCATGTGGGAGACCTGGGTTCGATTCCCGATCTGGGTAACCAGTCTGTGCTACACCAATAAGGGTCCTTGGGCAAGACTCCTAACACTATGTTGGCCTACCCGTAACACTCATAACCTTGTAAATCGCTCTGGATAAGAGTGTCTGCCAAATGCCGTAAATGTAAATGCCTCCATTAGTCTTTTCCTAACACTGCATAACAAGGGGTGCAATGAACTGCCAGCCGAACAAACCCCATACAATTATGGAGCCACCACCAGCCACTGTTTCTTATACTGTTCCTGGGATAAGTTTTACATCCACACTGACCTTTAAAATGGTTAATGAAGATGAATGAATGGCTCAACACAGGCCTGATAGCATGAGTGTAATATGTCTATTATGACCTGTTGCTGTCATTTAAACCAGGGGTTCCTTAAACAGATCCCTTCATCACAGACTGAAAACTCTAATGCAACTATTACTCAAATATTAGGCTCATTATTTAAATATGCGCAATAAAAATATATTTTTTTTTATTGCGGGTATATTATTTTTACCCCATAAATGTGCATCAACCAAAAAAAAAATAAAAATACACATTGACATAATTTGTAGACCAACTTATTTTTTTTAACCTTAGTTTAGTTTAGTAACTATAAGAACTAAACAGTAAATATAATAATTCGGTTCAAAATAAATAGTTATATATGATATGGTATTGTTAAATAATCAGGTTATTGTTATATTGTTAAACATGACTATTTAATAATAGAACTGCACTCTGTTTAAGAACAAAAATAGCTTGTTTATATTTCTTTTCTTAGAATCCATTTGGTCATTAAAAAAAAAAAAGATTTATAATTGAACAACACAGAAAAAGGCTGTTTTTCTGGTGACTGCTTTCTGGTCAACATAGCAACACTATTTGAGCCTGCTATATGACTGAAGTCCGTCCATATTTTTTTTTTTTTTTTTTTTTGTTCCTGGCAACATATTTTATTTATAGCACTAAACATTGAATCCAAATTTTCTCTTATTTAAACTGATGCTGAATGTGTATGTTCGTGTTTGATCTTAAAAGAACCATTGCAACATGTACTGGTGTTTGTCTCGTTTTAGCGGAAGGGGCTGGCATGGTGTGGTATCAGGTGGCTGCTCCGGGGACTTTTGGTAAATGCTTGGCATGGTAAAGAAGGCACATTTTGAAAATGGACCTGGAATACTTTGGTCTTTAAATAGCACAAGGCGTTGTCCGTTTCCTCTCAGCCTTCTTAATGCTGACACTTACTCAACTGGGAATTACAACTTCATTGGAAATTATGAAGATGAAGCGAACACAGCCATTTTGTGTAATTGCGGTCAGTTTGTGAGTAGGTCGTGTCCTGTGAACAGAAATGTGTTGGCTGGGATACTTTTGGAACTTTTCTTTTTTTTTTTTTTCTTCTTCACTAGCAAGACATGCTGGCACAGTTTACCTCTGTTATGCTTTTTCTCTCCACTAAATATTTTCATTTATTT
Source organism: Duopalatinus emarginatus (assembly GCA_028565595.1). Taxonomy (NCBI): domain Eukaryota; kingdom Metazoa; phylum Chordata; class Actinopteri; order Siluriformes; family Pimelodidae; genus Duopalatinus; species Duopalatinus emarginatus. Next base: position 20,756,821 of record JAOVVF010000047.1, read on the forward strand.
TTTGTTGGATGGAAAAATGCCAAAGTGTTGATATCCCAAAGGGTCAAGGGAATGCTGCTCTGCAGGCTGATTGACCAGAAACAGAGACAGTCTTGAATTTGGGCAGTGTTTTTCAATGCTTTATGAGCTGAAGGTAAATAAAGAGTGAATCAAAATATTCAATTTCAAAACTTGAGGGCTTGTAAAAGTAAAACAAAATCTAAATGCATTTGTACCAACATTACACTAATATTTTGACAAAGCAATTTGGGTAGTACATCATGTGGATCCAGACATCTTTTAGAGTCTATTTTTAAGCCGCAAATATATTCGGTGTGGTCTACTGGCAGCACATTGGGCTTTTATTTCTTCAGAATGACTTTAACAGACAAAGTGGGTGCTGATACGTGATTAAGCAAATGTGAATTTCAGAGCCTGATGTACTTAGAATTATAAGGATAAAAGGTACCCATTTGAGTCATATGACTTGAGCTACACGGCATTAAAATACACTGTTAAAATAAGATTCTGTGCATACTATAACTATACATGTCATTGCATTTTGTGCACCTGGAACCCAAACCTGGCTCTTGTTGGACATATTTTGTGAATAGCACTCTAAAAATTGTACATTGTAAAAATTTGGTGGCATTCTGGCAAAACGGTTAGTGTTTGACTACTCTGGTTACTGTCTTTCTGACGTTTATGCGCATGGCCATCCAGAGTGTATTTCCATCATGGAAATGCAGTGGATCCAGGTTTACTGCAACCTGATCAGTAAAAAAAGAGCCTACAAAAGGAGAACCAATGAAGAAATGTTGTATAATACTGTATATCCTGGTGAGGAAAATCATGTAACACTAAACTTTGACTTTGTCTACAAATGATTAACAAACCATCTGGAAATTATCAACATCCTTCCAGGACACTCAGTAACCACCCATCAAGTTATTCAACAATGTGTCACATGAGATTATTTTTGCTGATGTTTAGTAGATCATCTATTTCAGAATCTATGGGGCAGCCATGGGCTTGTAGTTAAGGAATCAGCCTTGTGACCAGTTCATTCCGCCGTACCGTCAAGACATGACTGACGTGCCTGTGAGCAAGGCACCTAATCCCCAACTGCTCCCCGGGCACCGTAGATAGGGTTGCCCATACTCAATGTTCACTGCCCCCTAGTGTGTGTTCACTAGTATGTGTGGGTTTCACTGTACAGGTTAAATGCAGAGGTCAAATTTTTCTCACATTGGTCAATTAGTGGTTCAACTTCACTTTCAC
>JAOVVF010000047.1:20803552-20816004 GCA_028565595.1 Duopalatinus emarginatus
TTGTGAGACTGCGCAAAAGAACATATAAAGACTACTTTATTAATGCAAACCTTATTTCATGAATAAATTAAATTTTCTTTAAAATCAGTTGTGCATAAATTTTATGAAAGTTTCATAAAACGTAATTGTTTCATATTAATAAATTGAAAGGAAGTGATCCAAAACAAATCAGCGGAAGACAAATAAGACTAGCTACTCAGTTGAAACAAATAAAATGCCACTAAAAGGAGATAGAGTTACTGTGCACTGGACCATGTGGACCATCAAAATCAGCTTTACTGAATCTTGTAAATCTGACATAAAAATTAGTTTTTAATATGAAAACATATTATTTGGAAAAGGCAGCTCCAAAGAGAACTACAGACAAAACACATTTTATTTCTCATGTAAACAGAGAACAAGCTATGGTGTTAACATACATACACAAAGTCCCCATTGTTGAACTAAATTGCTATGTGGTACAGATTAAAAATGCCGGAGCGTTCGTTCATTATCCATATGTTACTATCAGTATGTAAATTGCCTGGACGATCAATAACAACATTCCCATGAAACAGACTACCTTGTCTGGGCCTCCAGTCTAAATGTGTATTTGGGACAGGGCCTGCTTCAGCATGTGTGAGACTTGGCAGAGGCTCAACCCAAACCTAGACCAAGGGAGGAGGAGAAATGTGCAGACAGCTATATATCTAATGGCACTGCCAGCCTTCACCCACACCTGCTCTTAACCTCACACATCCCGCTTTTCCTCTCTTACTCATAATAAAAATGCACTTATGTAATGTCTGTTTTGTGTTGTATGTTATGTAATGCCTCACCTAACAGGATATTTCAGAGCTTACATAAGCAACCCTGCCCGTGTTATTGTTATTGTAGTGCAAGAGAAGCACTACGTAGTGCAAAAAGCACATAGTCTTCACTGTGCCAAGGTCATGTCACAATGTAACACCCTAAGACTAAATTGGAGACAAGGCCTTGAAGCCACATTAATGGCTATAGTTAGAAATCTTTTATAGAGTATTGAGCCCCATGAATCTAGATGTTAGTTTAAAATGTACAATTTTACAAAACACAACAACGAAAAACAAAAACAAAACACTACAGTTCTGGATTATAAATCAATATGATTAGCATTTTAGTATAAACTATGCAAATGAAAATAGACTGACCAAAGTAGGGTTCATTAGGGCAACCCTTCAGCTTCACACCCTTTGGACTCGTCTCAATCAGGAAGTGGCGAACCAGCTCGTTGATGTCGCCTGTAATTGTGACCCATATAATTACTGTAAAGAAACTGACTTTATAACATACTTTGTTCAGCAGTTAATTTACTACTAGTGCTGGTGAAATATGAACAGCTTTGTTAATAATGTATTTGCACCAAAAGAACCCCGTCAGGGAAAAACAAGAATTAAGGAATTTGGCCATGTTTCCTGTTTCAACTGCAAAATCTACAAAAATTTTCAAGAACTTAGGAACTTCTTAAAAACTACTGCACCCAGGAAGATTTTTATACCTGGGCAACTTGGTATTTAAAAACTAACAAGCACTCACTTAAGCTACAGATGTGGTGCAACACGACTAGAAAAAAAACAAATAGTGTTTGTGATGCTGTTGTCTTTTATAAAGTTCAAAATCCAAAATGTTAACCTTCTTAAGCGTCTTGACTTTTGTTGCATTACATCACTTACTGCGTCTTAAGATTCAAGAACTTCTTATGGACGCTGTAGTAGATTCCAAATTAAAGATAAATCATAACAAATAAAATAAGAACAACGTTAAAAAAAAGTTGCCATGTTCATATTTATCATATTCCTACAAAGATGCTGTAGAAACCTGTCTGAGATATTCGTGCAATATTGTGCAAGGTATAGCGCAACGCTGAACCGAGTCTCAACATGAGAAAAAGTGATAGAAATTATAATGGTTTTGATACAGATCTGTACATTTCTCATCCAGAATAGTTCTGTACATCTGTAGCTCCTCAAAAGAGCGCGTAACCTATGTAGAAACATGCCCATGGAGAGAAGTGCTATTTTCGCTCAAGCCTACAACAATAGCCTTAAGCGTGTCCTGAACATCAGACATGCATTAACCTCAGAGCTGCTGTGCTGAAAGAGAAGCTGCGTTGAAAGCTATATTCTGTTTCATTCCTAATCCAAAACTGCATTATATTTAAGTGTGTGTGGACAGGAGCGGTTGATCAACAGCTGACAGCTAAATTATGAGTTGAAGAACAATCTGAATGTTTTTCTAGAAATGTTTTCGACCCCTGAATAAAAGCAGATTATACAGACCCCCCAGGAGCAGTGTCGCAATGTCAATTATTTATAGTGTGTGTTGATAGAAGGTAAATGATTTGTGTGGCCTAAGGGGCCGAGTGTCAGATAGTTTCCATAGCTCGCTATGGCTGATGCTCTGTCAAATACCTTTTTTAGGTGGCTGCACTGTAGGAGGTGGGGAGGCCACTTTCATGGCTAGACCATAGGCACCCCTGAAGGAGTGGCTGTCTCGAATGATGAAAGCTCCTGGCTCCCTTTCCTTCAGGATATTAATAGCTTGAAGAAGAAACAAGAGAAGGTACTGTCTTATTACCATTCATTTAAAATAAACAATTCCATGCAGACATGTTATACTGGAAAAAACTATCTATCTATCTATCTATCTATCTATCTATCCATCCATCCATCCATCTATATCACACTTGTAAGTTATGAAGAACAGCAGATGGCTCAGTCCATGCACTACTGTTATGTTTATTGTCCACCACATTGTCACTAATCCAATAAAAGTCAGCCTAGAAGAAGAAAAAAAACAGACGCAATGGCCCTCAGGAACTGACCTCATAATGACCTTATAAAACCCAGCCACTGAGGACAGTAGAATTGTTTAAATGGTTTATATGCCTCATGTCGGTACCTAAACACAGATAAAACACATTCTTCTACTAACACACAAAAACACACATGCCTCACCTTGCTCTCTGGAAATGTCTGGTTTATACCAAAACTTGGAAGTGTCCTGGACAAACTTTACATTCAGCCTGGTCTCTGGGCTTCCATCTACAAAATAAGAAATGCAAAAGATCAGACTTGACGGATCTGTTGTAATTTTTTTACTCATTAAGAATAGCAACCATCTGTATGCAAAGAAGTTGAAAATGAGCATACAAGCACAAATACAAGTTGCCAAAGATATGACTAAATGGCATCTAAATGTTATTAGGTAATTACTGTAATAAATTAGCATGAATTAAATTATTTAATAATTTAATACATGATACACTCAATATAGGCTTTCCATGTAATTTTCATGCTTTCCATGAAGCCCTCACCACACATGTTGAGTTTGGAGAAATCTGGAAGTGTATTGAAGAAGTGCACACTTGGAGTGCTCCCTCCACTAGACATAGGCGATGACACCTTTCCATTGAGAGTGCTGTAGGAGAGTACACCATTTGGGCGCTCGCCACTCGACATGCGCCTTTTCTCTGGTAGTTGTGGCTGCCTGAAGCCATCAGAGTATGAAGCCGGTGAGACAGGGAAGGATGGGGTGGAGGGTGGGTTGTAGCCCGATGAGCTGCTCTGGCGTGACAGGGCACCATGTCTCTCATCTGGTGTGGTGTACCCACTATGCATTGGGTGTCTGTCAAGGCTGGGGCTTCCATGGGACACCTGAGTGACAGAGGGGTGGCGTCCCAGGATGGGGCTACTCTGGCCAGGGTGGGTGAGTGAAGTCTGCCTGCTTAACACTGGACTGATCTGGTTGGGCTGGATGACAGATTGAGTGAGGGATGGCTGATAACCAGTTGAGGGGCTCTGAAGACCTTGTCTGCCCAGAGTGGGGCTGCTCTGCGTGCCCTGGCTTAGAGGCATCTGTCTGGCCATCACTGGGCTGCTTTGATTGGGCTGAATCATGGGCTGAGCAAGAGATGGCTGGTATGCACTTTGGAAACCTTGTCTGTTCAGGATGGGGCTGCTCTGTGTGCCTTGACTAATGGGCATCTGCCTATTCAGCATTGGGCTACTTTGTGTTGCCTGTGAAACCATGCCGTGCCTTGGAAGCACTGGGCTGCCAGCTGCTCCGATCTGATAGCCATTAGCTGGAGACGGCTGATGGCTGAGAATGGGAGCATCAGGATTGGCTAGTCTTTGTTGGAGGGCAGGAATGGATGATGTGTCATTGGATATGGGGTGGTAATGTGTGCCAGGGCTACTAGGCATGGGTTGGCTACCAATGGTGCTCATTTGAACATGCTCTGGTGGAGAAGAATTAAGATCAGGAGTGATAAAGCTGCCTGAAAGGCTGCCAGGTGTTTGGTAGGGAGGATAGGATGGAGTTGGAGTGTACGAAGTGCTCTGGGAGGGCAACGAGCGGAAACCAGAGTCTCCCACTCCATCAGATGGCGTGCTTAGGCTGCCTCTGCTATCAACAATGGCATGCTCTCTGAAACAAGAATAAACATTGTATTGGAAATGTGAGGTCATAGCCATTGCCAAAAGTTTGTGTCCATTGCATAAGTCTATTTTGATGCCCGATTTTCTAGAGAAAGGATACTGTCATGTGGCCTTGGCTTACTTCAAAACTTATGGATATAATTTTCTAGATACCAAGAGTAGAAAAATCCAACACCGAAGTCTTCTTACCCCTCTGGTCTTTGCACAGGGCTGCTTGAGGACAGTGGGGGGTTAAAGGGATGAGAAGCTCCTCTGGCCAAACTCCCATTCTCAAAAGACACGGGACTTGATGGCTGCCCCCCACCGACTGATGCTGAACGAGCAACAGATGCCACATAGCTCCGGGGCTCTGCAAGCACACACAGATTAGATAATATCAACCACTGGGCAACTGATAACATTACAGCATTCAACATTTTACTGCTGATTAAACCTAAGTAAAAAAAATGACTTCATGACACCAACTCTTTCTTTGCTGTTGCTGTTGCTCTGGCCACATTTTTTTCTTTTTTTTATATAAAGATGCATGCTGTTATTACCAAACAGAGACTGAAACATGCCAAATTAATTCCAACACATTCACTGAACACACTAATCTAAATACATACTGTATATTCTTTATATGGAATGTGAAATTTGATCTAACACATGGAAACTATGAAACAACATTTTCAGGTTGAAGAGAAATGGACATGATCTGGAAATAAATCTGGACACAGCAAACATATTTGGTGATATAAAATAATATAATCATGGGAATAAACAGACTCTTTATTAGGGCTAAGCTCTTACCTTCCTCTTCCTCACTCTCTGTAGCAAGCAACAAAGATGATAGCCAGGGTGAAAATTAGACATAAATACAGAGAGAGAAAGTTTGGATGAAAGGAGATCATAGATAAAGATAATACGATTTAGAAAAAAAATGGTAGGGGAATAAAGCAAAAAAAATAGAGATTAACAAAAGCATAGCAAATATGTTAACAATTACCACAGACAGAAAAGGTGAAAGAACCAGAAAAAGGAAGATGAGTTCAGTCTAAAAGAAGAAGTCATTCTGTAGGAAGCATTAGCCCCTAACTTGCTTGGGAACAGAGCTAAAAGTAGAATTGCGTGAGACTTTTGGACTCCGTTATAAGGAGGCTGAGTTTCGTAAGTCAGCCAGCCAAGTTAAACAGCTCTCCTGACACACTTCTGTTATCATTCAGTCTGTTTAAGCCCCATCCACCTACCCTCACTGGCCTCTCATACTTAAAATCAAAAGGAATCCCAGACTCTAAAAAGGATTTAAGACATTTTTGTACTTTTCCAGGTCTCCTCATAATCGTGCATGATATTGGCTGTTTTGATACTAAGGTCAAAAAAGCGCCATGCCTTTGAATATTTTCATAGCAATAAAGCGTCCCCTTCTTCTTGCATGCATATATGCACACATACAGGCCACAATTAAGCCAACACAACCACATATGTAATGTATAGACCTGTCCATTTAGAGCACTTATGAGCTCACTGTTTGAGAAAGTAAGGTCACGACGCTTGTAAAATACAAATAGGAGTTCACTTTAATATGCCGTAGAGGAGATGGATTTCCTTTTATTAGCAAGCTATGGAGAACCTAGGGGCTTGTAATATTCAAACTGACTTCCTGTTTTATGTGTATTTGCTCACCTGAGCCTGTCTGGTTGAGAAGGATCTCAGCTGGGTTGTGTGGCTTCAGTCCCAGGAAGGACAGTGGAGTTTTAGCCAATCCTGGAGGAGAACGGCCTGAGAGAGAAAGAAGAAGGCACAGAGGTTAGCATGTAACTCGGGACTGGGCAGGTCATCAACAGCACGGATCTGTATGTACAAACACAGCAGGAGCAGATGAATATGAGCAGCTCATTGGCTGTGTTTGGATGTCTAATTTCTAATTCAACTGACATTTCATTGCTATATGAACACCACAAATTAATAATATCATCTAAAAAATATCAAATATACAGATCCAGAGCTGTAAAGATGACACGATTTTAGATCATACAGTATTTTCAATGAAATAATCAGGGATGGTGCAAGTGCCTCATGCTAATTGGCTAGGCCATGCAAGTGTTTCGTACAAAATGTGAATGCTGTTTGAAACACTCTCTGTCAAAGATATCTTGACAGCACAGGCACATCATGCAGACAACCAAACAACACTAAAATTAAGTAAATCCGAGGTGGAGCTTCACACATGTAAACACAGAAGTAGTCATGGTATGACTTTATGTACATAATCCACTGTAGACACTCTACAGTTGATAAACTATCATTATCATTTTGTGAGCTAATTCTGGGGGCAGCCGTGGTCTAGTGGTTAGGGAATCAGTCTCATGACGGGTCCCGGGTTCGATCCCTACACAGAGCTAGACACGACCGAGGGCCCTTGAGCAAGGCACTTAACTCCCCCAACTGCTCCATCGGCGCTGTGGCTTGGGGCTGCCCTTTGCTCTGGGCAAGTGTGTTCCCTGCCCCCTAGTGTTTACTGATGTGTGTGTGTGTGTGTTTCACTGCACGGATGGGTTAAATGTGGAGGTCATATTCCTCTGTGTGCAAGCACAGCAGGTAAATAGCTCACTTTTACTAATTCTTTACAATGCATCAAAAGTTAATAAAATTTTGTAGTTAATCTACGTACATTATACAGTTCTACATGAGGATGTAGGACCTTGTATTTCAGTGTATCCTACCAAGCACTAAAGAAATTACTATTTCTTTAGTAGAACCTATTACTATGTAAAAGTAATGGCTGTAAAATGAGAAACAGAAATAGCAGCAAAGTATTTTTATTATTTAGTTCGAAACAGATTTCTCATCTGTTTAAAGTCAAAAGTGTGAAACAAAATGTGACTTTTTTAATAGATGGGTCTAATTAATAGCTAGGAAGTAAACACTAACTTTGAATTTTGATTCATTTATCCAGTTTATAGATTCGGAGGTATATTATTATTATTGATTATTACTACTATTAACTCATCCGATTTGTATCATCTGGCTTAAATGATGCGTTTTATGATGTGTTTCTTAAAGTGGCCGTTATACGTTATTTGATATGTTCGTCAGAGTCTGCGGATAGCTAGCTTCACTGCTAGTCTAGGTATCCAGAGTGTCGACATTGAATTATCCAAAAATAAAAAATAAATAAGGAGTGGCAAACACTATCAGTAGACCAGCAAAACAAGACCGTGAACAAGTAATAATAAATAAAAACAAAACACTCATGCAGACAATACAACATTATGGACCAGACTGCGTGTGGTGGAGGGCAAATCTCCACATGCATGCCTGAAGCAGTGTGCTGGTAAGTTTGGATACTGCCCATGATGTCTGGGACAAATTTAACAGTGGGACACACTGGGGTCTGGGACAGTTCGTGCACATCCTCCACTTACCAAAGAATCCCATACAATTCTTTGTTTGACAGCACAAATCTCTCAACATGACAGGGAAAGGAGAGAAGTAGTGGGGTAGTAGAAGACTCAAAGGTCCTCTGGTTTACTGCAGGAGAAGGGGGCCGCAGTGATGCTGCTGCTGCTTTCAAATGACTTTCAAAGCATATGAACTTCTTTACCACTGACCAGAATAGACAACCAATGCTGCCTCCTGCTCCCCACAAATGCAAACATGCCTTCTTTAAAAGCCCACACAGAGTACGTCTTTTCTGCCGAGAATTCTTTAGACGTTAATCTTTTCCAAGTGTTGAAAAGCAAAATGTACTCTACATGTCTCAAAATCCATTATCTGGCTGAATAGTCATATTTTTTTATATATACATATACCAGTACAACAGTGTGCGCTGTCAAGCTTCATTCTTGGCGAGCCATGACAGCAGTGCTCTAGAGAACGACCTAGTTTCTGATGAGCGTAAGGCAGCTTTGTGGGTAAAATTTCAACCAAAGCAGTGGGGACTGAATCGATTTCAGACATCATGCCTGGTAAGAAGAAATGCAGCATTGGGCCAAATAAAACAGAGCAGGTCAAAAATGCATGGAAGATGCGAGAGTCTGTTCAAGGAGACCTTGAAAAGGGCCTTTTATGAGGAAGCTGAAGTAGAGGGGATGCAAGGGTAGGATGAAGTAATAGGTGATTAAAAATGTGAGCTATTCTGGTTCCTCATAATGGGATCAGCCTATAAATATAAGTGCTTGACGACCTTCAGGGCTCACACATGCATCTGAAAATAACTGATGACCGCAGTTTATGAAATATTTGGGGTTGTTGGGGAAACTGGAGAAAATTAAGTTGGTTTTTTTTGTATCCTTTGCTGTCTATGAGCCAATACAATATCTACCCATTGCCAGTAACTGACCACACAATGGAGATCATGTAAATTGAGCACAAATTCTCACATCTGCAGCCTTGACTCATCTGTTAATAATGTATATATTAGACCCCTGAGATAGGACTGCAATTAATTCTTCTACATAGTGCAGCTTTTGTAGAAACCATGTCTATTGGTCTACCCTTAATGAATCTTGCGGGCGAGAGAACAACAGAGGTCCACTATGACATTCACACAACACTTTATATAAGAAAGATCTACTTACTGCATATCCTATCATAAAACACCGGCAAAGTGATTTTAACCTAATGTGCATAATGAGCAAAGAGCAAAAGCCCTCTTAAGAACTTAGACATAATTTGACATACATGTTGACACTGTCTTTGACAATAAGAAACATGGTTATAATTTAGTAATTTAGTTCTCAGTGGGTCTGTCAAAACCTAGCAAGCTACCTTGCTGCCCAGTGCCTACCGAGGCAACTGTCTAACTAGAGAGAATTTCAACAGACATCAAAATTTAGACGTCAGATCTGAGGTTTAGACGTCAGAAGAGTTTACGCAACCTGCTAGTATGCCAGCTAACATCTCTGTTTTGTGTGCCGAAAGCAGTTATATTGTCACAGAGAAACTCAAAACAGCAAATAAATTACACTCCTACAACTTTATAAAAATTAAAATGTAATAATGTATTATTTACATTTGAAAATAACTATGCTGGCTGTACCACTCGCTGCTTTGCTTTCTAGCTGCCATGTTAGAAATTGTTTGTGAAAAATGCTGGGCTTGCCTTTGTGGCAAGACAGTACGTAAAGCCCCCTCCATATTTAGCCAGAATAAACATAAGGTATCGTAGTAGGCATCATTTTACGGCATTTAAGAATTGAGAAGCCACCTTCTTGGTAGCATACACAGCATGACATATAATGCTGTCTATGTAGAGAGCTCAGTAGGTTTTGAGACAGACCCAAGTGATTAACTTCACTATGACGCATCTTCTACTAAAGTCAACTAGCTTCAAAAAAAAAAAAAAAAACATAGCTTGATCTCTACGGCAACCTCCTCCTTCAGTCGGGAAACTTACACAGGTTGAAGTAAGGGGTTTGTGGCGAGACAGGGAATGCAGGGGTTTGGGGTAGGACCTCACCGCCCACAGATGCTGAAGGACTCACTGGACCCTCATCCATTTCTTCGAATGCCTCTCTGTAACTGTGCATTTGTCCCTAGCGAAGAATACGACAGGTGAACACACACACAAACAAACACACGCATACGCATTATAGTACAGAAAATGGTATACATTTTATACTGCTTAAAAATCACAGAGACGTTAATGCTTTAATAGATCACTAGGTCTACCTCCTTTGGCCGCCCCCCTGGGTTTAGAGCAATCGTATTAGCCAGTTCTGGTGAAATACAGCGAATGGGGGAACGGACTCTGGTGGGGCTGTCATCGCGGGAGTGTCCCTCGCTGGTAGTCCGGTGTCGTCCTGGTCCTGACACTTCATCCGGTGATGTCTCATGAGACTGTACCTCTGCATACCATGCAATAACCATGCAGACACTTAATCAGCACAATTTATTTTAGCCAACAGTAATACAAGAACATTCTCTGTGCTCTAAATTAATCCAGTTGTATCCACGTGTATATATGAAATCAAGTCACATTAAAGACCAAAAGATACTTATCGAAAAACAGTAGTAGTTCTACTCTGTATAAATATGAACACTTTCATATGAACAAAATTTGAAAAGTTCTGTTCTTGTGCTTTAGTTCACGTCCTTCACTCAGAACTTTACACAGAACTGGACTGGAGTCTAACCCAGCTGGCTTCAAAACAACTCACGTTCCTGGACTCGTCCGACTGAAACCCTGCCCGGACTGGGGTGTGGACAAACACACCCCTGTGTGAAAAGCAGAGTTTTGGAAACCAGGCAACTGTCTGAGCAAAATATTTACCACTTTTCTCAAAGATGGAGTGAGTGTGTATCATGGTTTGTCAGGAAATCCAAGACAAACTATGGACAACACTGGACAATAGGAGGAGAGCTCACAGTGATGCCAAACATCTCGTGCCATGAGTGCCTCCTATAAGCTAAAAAGAACAGTGGCAGCTGTAGGACTAAACCACTGAGCTTGATTTTCAGATAGCAGGTTCTCTCGAACCCCAGCCTGCGAAGTTTGAAGACAGCAAAAACAATTGGATTGGAGATAGTTTAAAGCTAGGAAGGGCTAAGTTAAATGGAAAACCTCTGACACAAATGGTATATGGGTTGATTAAAAAGAAAAAAAAAAAAGGAACCTTATACTTAATGTCACGTAATATCCCAACTAAATAACATAGAATTGTCCATCTGCAGGATATCACAGTTTATATCCACTTGCGTTGCTAGAGCAATGTCATAACACAAAGACCTCAGATTTATTGACATGGGAATGGAAGCCATGTTCGGCCATCTGGATCTAGGCCCAGATCCCAGGAGCTGGAAAGGTGCAGAGTCACATTCTCCAGCGTCATCTCACTTTGGACCATTTTACGAACATGTAACGCAGACGAAATAAGCACAGCTGTGCATGTTAAGTGCTGCACAATGTTTCCTCAGCAACTGGCTATGCCTAATGGATTCAAGCTGAGAAGCCTAGGGCCATTGTCCCGCTCATCTTCAGTAGATTTATGCAGGAGCCATTGCAGAGGGGAAGTGAGATTTTTTTTTTCATTCAACTTCTTGTATTTGTCACAGGAATGGGTTATCTGAGGCAAGGTCTGATAGGGTCGCAGCCTATTTTAGACCATTGTGGTGCGTATATTGGAGTAAACACGAGTCGATAGAAGTCCCAGACTGGGAACGGAAGCTGGCATCTGGCTACTGTATGCTGCCTTTGTGAGGACCAAACAGTCTGTGCCCTAGACATTTATTCCCCAATGGCTGATAACAGCAGCACAATAGTTCTGCAACTTAGAAGGCTTTATTATGTTTTGTTCTTTTCCTAAATGCTAAAGCAGACATGGAGGAGAGGCCTTGAAAGAATCCTGTGTCTTGATACTTCTGATTTGTTCCCCGAGTTTGGCAAACTGTATCTTGTGACATGTACTCGGTGGATGCAGACAGAGTGGCCATTGTCTCACTTTTGTAAAACCTTCATGCAAACCTTGTGAGTGTTTTTTTTTTTTTTTTTTCCACTGGCTAACTGTGAATCGAAATCAGTGCTTCTACTGAGGTATAAATATTTTGTCTGAAGTTAATTTGTGAGAAAAAATAATGAGAATAAAAAAAAAGAGTGGGATTATTGGGACAAAGAGCAAACAATACAGGGAGAAAAGCTATAGTGAGGTATCTAAAACATCCACACAGACAGACGAAGATAAGGGGGGTGTTATGGATAAATACAGTTGCAGAGAAAGAACAGTTATACAGAAACGTGAATAGATGAAGAGTGAAAGTGAATTAGAAAGATGAAGAACAGGATAGAGAGAGAGAGACCTAAAGGATACAGGAAATAATCAACAGACAGACTTAATAAAAGATAAAGAGAATAAAATAAAGAGAGTGACAGAGAGACAGTGAGAGAGAGAGACAGAGAGACAGAGAGAGAGAGACAGAGAGAGAGAGAGAGAGAGAAAGACAGAGAGAGAGAGAGAGAGAGAGAGAGAGACAGAGAGAGAGAGAGAGAGAGAGAGAGAGAGAGAGAGAGAGAGA
>JAOVVF010000047.1:20849276-20863408 GCA_028565595.1 Duopalatinus emarginatus
AAGCCTTATTCATTTACATAGATTAAAAAATGCGATTAATCGCGATTAACTATATGAAATTCTGAGATTAATCGTGAATAAAAATTTTAATCTTTTGACAGCCCTAATATATATATATAAATATATATATATATATATATATATATATCACAACCTACTATACTATAATCTAAGATTCCACTGCACCAAATATTTAACTTGAAAAATATTATGTAATATTTAATATTTAAATATTTATATAAACCTTTACAACTTTTACAAGCTAATAGTATTTGTACCTTTTAAGATCTGCTGCTGTATTTTTTTCCCCCCTAAATATGCTCCTACTGAACATCCGTTCAACATAGTTAGTTCTGTTTGCCTGTTCTCCTCTGCACCTGTATACTGTAATGATTTATAATCCCATTATGCTGTCTCAGAGAAGAGGATGGGTTCCCTTCTGCATCTGCTTCCTCTCAAGGTTTCTTCCTCATCTCGTATCAGGAAGAATTTCCTTGCTACTGTCTTCTCTGGCTTGTTCATTCGGGATCTAAATTTACATCCAGACTTCTGTGAAGCTGCTTAGTGACTGCATCTGTTGCTAAATGGAATATACAAATTAAATTAAATCAACTAAACTGAATCAGTGTGTACAAAGCATGTGTACAAAGCGAAGTGCACATGAGTAGGGGTGTGTCTACACTGGCCAACAGCTGCTGTAAAGTCAATGATTCCAAGTGCAGACCGACTCCAGCCTCCACAAGTGCCAGAAAATACAAGATATAACCATCATCTCCGAAGCCGACATGCTGACGTGTGTGTTACAGAGTAACCATATAATACTGTACAAAGCGATTGAAAAAAAAATCTTCTTTCTGTTTCTTTCTATGCACTACTAAGTTCTGCTGCCAACATAGATTCACATGGTCGGCAATATGTTTTTCTCATCGAGGGTAAGTTGCCGAAAACAGGGCTTTGCCATACCACACTAAGAACTAACGAAGAATGATGATCCGAGGAGGAGGAAAATAAAGATCTTTTTTCATCGTTCAGAAAGAAAGAAAGTTGCAAAGCAGCCAAATGCATAGATGAAAGTCTTTCATATTTTAGGAACTTGGCAACAATGTTAAATTAAAGTTGTTTACATACAAAGTACATAGATTTAGGGACAGGAACAGGGCCAGGTTTTTTTCTCCTCAATGCCCACATCTACACATTAGTCTTCAGAATGTCTGGTGTATCCTAAAATGGTTATACAATCATAAACCATTCAGAAGTTGGCTAAAATAAAACAACTTGAAGTAAACACACCACTGTCTACATCATTAGCAACATTGGATATTTCCCAATCAGAAAGGGCCTAGCTTTCACACAGCTATATCTGGCCATGATCCGTCATCTTTCTTTCATCCCTTCATCCAAATCATAGCTATCTATCATTAGTGCCCACAAATACCATTTGTTCATCTTCTCTTCTGAACGCTGTTTGCCCTATATCCAACCATATGTCCATATGCTACAGTAGATTACAGAGAGCCAAACATAGCAGCACCATCTCCTACACAATGTACTCATTAGGAACACACATACAACTGAGTTTACAGAGACTGATTTAACTGGTTCAAGCTGACCAGAAGGCAATGGTAACTCAAATAATCACTCTTTACAACCATGGTAGGCAGAAAAGCATCTCAGAATACACAATGCTGATGTCTTAACAAGGCAGAGTGTATGTTAGAAACAATATAAAAAATAAAAATACAGCACATCAGTAAATTAGTCACTGCTTAATTGCAAACCAGGATTATTCTTGATGTTAATTTATATATAGTGAAAAATTCACAAAAGTTAAAGTTAACGTAAATAAATACATTAATATTGTATTATATAACACTGAATAAATACATTGATATTATATATATATACAGTATATATATAATATTTTACTGTATATAAATTAACATCAAGAATAATCCTAGTTTACAAGTAAGCAGTGACTAATTTACTGAGCTGTATTGTTTATATTATATATTACAATGCAAACTATTTGCTATTTTACCAACAAAGAACACCACTAACAACAACAAAAAATAACTTATGGCTGCAAACTTAATCATTGAATATGTTTCAAATATTTAGTGTTGTATATTCCCACTACCCTGCCTGTATCTTAATTTGAATTTGTGACAATTTGCACTACTCAAAGAATGTTATGCTCGCTGTTAATGCAGTCTTAATGCAGTCTTAAGTGCACCTACTTGATATAAGTTTTAAGCGACACCAACAGGCTGTACCTTGCATAAAAAAGAATGTTATATTATTTTGTAACCACTAATTTGCATTATATTATATTAAGTTATCTTGACTATATACTGAGTATATTAGTCATGATATTTATGTATACAACTTGTATACAATTTAAGCATACTTGTCTCAGCTGCAGATTAACACACTAAAGGTGTGATTAAATTATTATTGTAATATCACCACTGTGCTCATTAATCTTTTTATAGCATATCAAGTTATTTTAAGCACACTTCATGTTTGTGTTCAATTTGGCCTTTCAAACTAATTGTATAAAACATGTACCAACAATAACATATAATGTACATGTTCTATACAGACTGTAAATTAAATTTAACTTAATATAACTTGAATTTTATTTTAGTAGTGATTTATAATTACAAAATAACATAACTTAAGCATACTTCCCTTAACAAGGGATGTTAAAACTCACTTGGTGCCACTGTTATGTTTTTTATTAGCGCATTAAATTAAATGTTGTAGCCATTTACATTGCACAATTCGTCTGTTCAGCTGGTGCAACTGACCGCAGTAACATTCTAATCCAGTGACACTGGGATACAGACCAACAAGTTTAGCCTTCAGCTACGATGGAATGTGTGAAGCATTGTTAGCATAATCCTCACTACGTCATCAACATGCAAAGCATGCACAATCAAACGATCGACTTTCATATAATTGGCACTAAGAATAGCCATAGGAGCCTTCGAGATGAATGTTTCATATGGTCTTTAACAGACAGACGACATGCGTGGACAGCTGAGTACGCTTACCTGGAAGGTCTCCGGCGTGACTCCATGGTCTTGGAAGATTTCGTTGAGCCCTGGAAGAACAAAAGAAGTACAAAAGTGAAATAGTTGATAGTTTGATGCATTATAGGGGAAAATTCAAGGGAACAAATAGTTGGCAAATGGCAAAAATTCTTTCTTAAGCTTGTTGTGGTCATTGCTCATCATTGTGTGAAAAAAAGTCTGAAGGATATTCAGACTCATTCTTCCTTTCATGCTCTCGCACAAAGCATAAACCATACCAGAAATATTTACTGGGAAAAAAAAGCCTTTAAAACCTTTCCATTAGAATATGTTTACCTTTTGGAATCACATTGTGACTGGGGTTGAACTAAGTCTATACACACTGTGCTTATGCTCTTCAGATGTGACTTGAAACACAAGCACATCTCGGGGTAATGTTTGGGTCAGGTATAGTGCATGTTGTGATTATTCTGGATTTCTTTCCTTCGGTATTTTACACAGATTAATGAAAAGTGGCAGCTGGATATTTCCCAATCAGAAAGGGCCTAGCTTTCACACAGCTATATCTGGCCATGATCCGTCATCTTTTTCTTTCATCCCTTCATCCGAATCATAGCTACCTATCATTAGTGCCCACAAATCACCCACCATTTGTTCATCTTCTCTTCTGAACGCTGTTTGCCCTATATCCAACCATATGTCCATATGCTACAGTAGATTACAGAGAGCCAAACATAGCAGCACCATCTCCTACACAATCTACTCATTCACTAAAAAAGGAATGACAGGCTTGTGGAATCCCGACCAGAAGGAAAGTCTTCGAAGTGTCAAACGTGTCTTATGAGCCATTAGTTTAAAATAAGAGAAGTGGAAAAACTCTTTGCGACTCATGGGCTTTTCATATAGAGGTGCGTCTTCGCAAGGACAGACTTCCATTCTGTATTTAAATGACATGGTCGAATATGACCAAGGAGACCAAACAGGAACAATGCTTACAAAGAAAAACCCAGCTTAACCCAGTCTAACAGCATAATTATATACAGCACTTGAAAGTATACACAGGCTGGATATGGCTCTAATAATAGAAGGCTTTGATTATAATCACAAAACACCACGTGCAATGACCTAATATTGTGTCTGGCTGTTTTTAGCATCATATCCTACATATAATATACCTCATATGCTTATCTATGAATTTTATCTTTTTAATAAAGATGCAAGTAATTTAGGCTTGGAGTTATATTTGTGCTATAAGTTTAGTTGCTCCCAAAATATAGAATTTCCCTTTCCAAGCATATTTAAGATATATCCACACTACCTTTACTCAAGTCTCTGTTATAGCCATGCTTGTTTTCATTATCAATGTTTTTGAATGTATTGAATGTGTGTGCTTCTTGTTCTTTTGATTGCAAAGCGACCTTGAGCATAAGATTATCTAAATAAAAGTGATGATGAAATGATGATGATGGTGTTGTGGGAATATACTATGATCTCATAACTTAAAGAGATATACACAGTAGTAAAAACAGTCAGTCTGTCTAAAGATAATTAAATTCTCGCTTGCTTCTTATAAACTGACTCTCAGAGTTTAATCAAGTTGCTAGATATTAAGTGTCATAGCAAAAAAACTTCAGAAAGGCAAAAGGACGCGATGCACCTGGGTGCTACAAGCCTGATATATAATTGTCTATGTATAGTATGATTTGGTGCCTATTAAGTCCAGACATATTTAACACTCTGCCAGTGATGCTTCAATGAATATTGATTCTGTAAGCCAAGAAACATCATCATTATCATGCCAGTAGACAAGTAAACTTACACAGCCAAGGATCAGCAAGATCATTCAAGATCAACTCCAAAACAGGACATTAAAACACATCAGATCAAACCCAAACACGCCCCCACCCCAATCATACTTCCTTCCCTAAAAAAAAAAAAAAAAAAAAAAAAAAACTTTCTTCAAGGCTAGACTGGAGGCCTGTACACACAGAGCCGCCCAGCGCCAAGCTCCCAAAAAAAAAAAAAATACGCCCACCCCTCCCTTAATCAACCCACAATTACGAGCCCCAGAAGAGCAGCCAAAAGCGGGTGGGGGTGGTGAAGGGGTCCCAGGCGATCTTGATCAAAACCAGCTGGAGACGCTGCTTACAAGCACGTCTGACAAATTAACTATCAGTACAGAACTGGTGGTGGAAGACAAAAATAGCAAAAAAGAGGCAAAAAAAAAAGTCTAAAGCTTGCAAAAGTGGACAAAGATAAGACTATGTGGTCCTACCTTCATCAGGTATCCTGTGCTCCAGCGCCAGGCACTGCGTATTGAGTTGAGGCGCCTCCGTAAAGAACCGCTGGGGTTCATGGCTGGGAAAGAGTGCTGTCTGTCGTTCTGCATTTTCCTCTCCTACAGCAAGCTTTGCCGTCCCAGAGCGAAAAAAAAAGCCTCTATTTTGGGTCGGTGCCACTCATAGGATGCCACATGGTTGGCCAAGTGCTACAGTAGACCACAGCTTGCCTTCTTTCCTTCTTTCTTTTACTCCCCCTTCTCCCTTTCACTTGTTTTCACTCCTTCCTTCGCTAGTTCTCCTTCAATCTCTCGCTCTCTACCTCCCGCCTTTTCCAACCTCCTCCCTGTTTCACTTGTGTGGTATCTCTCCGTCCACCCCCTCCCTTCTTGCCCCTACCTCTTTCTCTCCTCCCTCTTTCTTGGGATGTGTGTTTTTGGTTGCCACCCATGTGACTTTGGTTCGGTTCTCTTCTCTAGCCTGTGTGGGTCAGGAACTAAGCAGCTGGCTGGGGAACACCCTTCAAGATGTGTCAAAGGAAAAGATTACAGACTTTTCAACTTTAACCATCTTTCTATGACGAATAAGTCTGTGTACCGAGTTTTCCTTCCAGTTCCAAAATTATGGCATGGTGTTTCGTTCATCACATTCCGAATGCTGAAGTACAGAAAGCTCAGCGCAATTTTAAACCCATTTCCACTTTAGAAAAAATGTGCACTATTTCAGTATAAACATCTCGCTTTATTTGTTTATTGTACCCAATTTTAAAACTGCTCAATATAACCAAACAGCCCAAAGTGAGTCACTCTATGAGTCACAGCGATCAGAAGACCTCAAACCACACACTGGCAAAAGAGATCCTGTGATTAGGTCATATGATCTTAAGACCTTAATAATCCAAGAAAAAAATATGCAGTCGAAGACGTCAGAAGAACCACACTGTAATGTCCATGACAGAGCCTCCAGCATATTTGTGCAAATCTGATCAAACATCCCAGTTGCAGGTTTAATTACACTTACTGTGGGCTCTGTCAAACCCAGATATCTCTTAATACCAGCCATATGCTGTGTCCATTCCTAGCCAACTTTAATCCTATACCCTGAACTGGTGAACTATAGTTTGCCAAGAATAATGGAATACGATGAATAACAACTTACGATATTTTGATCCAGAATAATATCCAACAACGCCTGAGGTTTGAAACATTTTGGATTTGAAATACTGCAGAACGTCTGGGGTAACCAGCCTGAAATTAGGGATAAAATTTCAAAAAAATTCTATAAATGTATATTTAACCCTTTTCATTATTTCTGTAAAGCTACTTCGGGACAATGTCCATTGTTAAAAGCGCTATATAAATAAAATTAAATTGAATTGAATTGAAATAACCTGGATAACTCAATCTGAGAAAATACCGGCATGCTGCGCTCCATGTTGCCTAGCTAAATCTACTGATCTGCTTTGGATCCTGCGTAAGATCTCATTCAGACCAGCGTGTGCTATAAGGTTTGAAAAATGGGGATGGGAGGTCAAACAGAGTTTCATTTTTCTTTATTAAACCCACGGGATGTTGACAAGGAAAGCAAATCACCTCTAACACAATTACTAAATGACCCAGGATATGCATACGTCACTGCAGAACATACACATTTGTATACAGTGTGTATACAGATAACATTGTATGGGTTTAATCAGCTACATCTCAGATTATCCCTTTAAAATTATGTTTCACGGCTCAATCTGAGTTCAACTCTGTATAATCCGATTTCTTCCCCTAAACGTAGGCTGCCTCACGGCCAGAGGCTATAACGCCCAATTTGTAACGTGACACTTCCTTCCTTTCTTACTACAAACCAGGACCAAAACCAGAAAATGAGTCAAAACCTACACAGTCATGTAGTGCTCCAAGAGAAGTGCATGATGGGAAGCCAGTCTTACACAAGACTTAACTATCATTTCCCACAGAAACACACAAAGCCACATACAGTCGAGCAGCGAAAATAAAACACAGATGCAAAGCAGTAAATCCATCCGCTTTTGTGTAGGCTATGTTCGAAAGGATAAGGGTTCTTAAGAGTATTTACTGCATATCCTTCAGTTGAACTGTTGCACAGCACAGCAGTAACCTTATGTGAAGTACTAATGATCGATGGCAGAGCATTCGCAAGAGGTGCAGGCACCTCGGTCACATTCTCTATAGAAAACAAGAATGTCTATGATTGCATGTGTCCCAGTGCCTATAGAAGCTGTGATGAGTGTCCAAAAGTCACTATAATGGCAATGATCACCTGTCTCACATTTCCTAGAGCAGCTATAACTGTCTGCGTTCCAATTTATTGAAGAGATAGAATCACTCTTACATTCCCAAGTGCAGTTCTTTCAGAAAAGTTGCCTCAAAAGCACAAAGTAACAAAATATTTGGCATCTGAACTAACAGTACTCTGAGTACTCAGGTCATTGCACACTATGTGGTTCATTAGTGTATCTTTTTAAATATTCTATGTAAACCAGATCAGTTTATTTTTTGCAGCAATTCCCAACAGATCCGGTTTAGAAAGCAAGAACTGCTTTGTTTGATGAAACGTTTGATGCTTTTAAAGTATTCATTCAAGATGCTCTCAATGGAAATACATTTTATCTTTGTTAGAATAAATTTGAATACAATTCTAATAAAAGACTGAGTTAAAACAGTTTGAAGGTTTTACGACATGAACAAATCAGTCATAACATTAAAACCACTGGCAGAAAAAGTTGGGAACATTGGTTCTTATTACAATGACGTATCTGGAAGTTGATTTGTTCGCAGCCGGAAAAAATGGGTAAGTGTGAGGATCTGAGTGCCTTTGACACAAACTGAATTTTGATGCTAATATGACCGGGTCAGAACATCTCCAAAATGGCAAAATTATTGGGTATTCCTGGTATACAGTGTTAAACAAAAATGGTCCATAAAAGGACGACCATTGAACCAGAGATCAGGAGCAGCCAAAGCTTATCAATGGACCAGTGGAAGAACTTGGCCTGGTCTAATGAATCACGTTTACTTTTACATTGTATGGATGATGGTGCATGAGTGTCGCTTTCCTGGAAAAGAAATGGGAAGAACTATGGGAACTATGGGAAGAACTCTTATGGGAAAGAGATGGGTTGTACTATGGGAAGAATGCAAGCAGACAGAGGCAGTGTGATCTGCTGGGAAAACTCGGTTCTTGGCATTCATATGAATGCAGCCTTGATATGAACCACCTACCTAAATATTGTTGTGGACCAAGTGCACCACTTAATCGCAACGGTATTCACAATTTGGCAGTGGCTTCTTTCGGCATGGGGGATACACCTTGCCACATGAAAAAATTGCTCAGAAATGAGTTCAAGGCGGTGACTTGACCTCCACTTTCCCAAGATGTCAATCCAATTGAGTATTTGTGGGATGTGCTGGACAAACTGTCTGATCCATGGAGGCCCCACTTCACAACTTACATGGCTTAAAGTATCAGCTGCTAAAGTCCTGGTGCCAGATACCACAGCATACCTTCTGAGTCTTGTGGTGTCCATGCACTGATGTGTCAGAGCTGAATTGGTGGCACAAAAGTGGTAGCCTACACAATATTAGGCAGGTGGTTTTAATGTTATGGCTGATTGATTTATATCAAGACGATGGCATATACCAGGAGACAAACTTTTTATGGATATACAATGTGCTAATTGTACAAAACGTCTTCAAAGTCGGTACGTTTCTGATAATGTGGTTATCAGAAGTGGACAAAAACGTATTTTGCGTATATTGTATTTTGCACTAAAGTTTAAGAATAGGCACGTTACAGTGAAAACTATCCATCTGGAAATTGATTGCTGTGCCCAGAGTAAACAATTTTAAAAAACATGCAATAACGGCATGTATCGGCATCTCCAGAGCAGCTGTGAACATCTGTCATACAGTGCAAAGAACAGTCATGGCTATTAATGCAAAGACAGTAGCGCTCATACTCATACTCCACACATCCTGTAATCTGAAACTACATTCACATATGTAACCCTGCAACATAAAGCCTGTAGTTCATTTAGACGAATGCCAAATCTGTATGATTAGTCATCTGCAGTTGTGGTCAGGCAAGCACAAGTGTTTTTTGGCTGCGTATATGGGGAAAGAGCAGACAGAAGAGAGGTAGTCATAATGGTTACTGGTTTGTTGGCAATGTGTACACATGCCCCAGCTATTAGATTGATATTAACACTGGAGCTTTTCCCTTGGCCAGCTTTAAACACGAGAGGTGTTTTAACTGGCCTGCTCCAAACCAGCCTGCGTCCATCATGCTCTTTGTGAGGCTGACTTTAGCTAATGTAACCAATAATTTGTGGTTTATTTCTGCATGACTTTTAGACTAGCGAGGTTTCTAGCACAGCAACTACATAGCAACGGTTTCAGAGTTAGAGCTAAATATTTACACGCTATAAACCAGTAATATTAAGAGTAATATTTACTTCACAAAAAGTAAAAGTGCAACAGAAAATAAAATACGTTCAATATACTAGACAATATATTAAAATATTTTATATATTTTGCAAAATACTTGTAATGAGTGCTTACCATTGTTTCTACATGTTTTAGTGGGATGTCGTTGCTGGGTGCCTGAAAAGCATGAGAGAGAAAAAAAAACAGGCATGAGAAAATGATCAGGTGATTAACAAAAGCAGCCAAGAGGCAAACTGTGGAAAAAAGCCTGCAGGTGATTCCCTGTGCCAGCACCTTGGCATAGACCTGCTTCAGTTGAGTGCACTTCAGGAGAAACTATAAAAGGTCAGCCTTTTCATCTGTAAACAGGAAGGTGGCACATGCATCAGAAGGAAATTACCGTTCAGTACCGTACAGAACTGCTCTGTATTACTACGATGATATGAGACGAACAATTTCTACTCTGAAAGTTTCTTACTCTTTTTATTTTATTATTTATTTTTTTTTATTCTAACCACTGTCACATCTGGCTTGCTCATTAGGGAAATAAAATCCACATCCAAATTTCAGTAAAGCTGATTTGGGACGATGTCTATTTTTAAACGTGATACAGAAGTAAAATTGAGTTGCATTAAATTATTAATATAAAATATTACTTTCTCTCTCTCTCTTTCTCTGGGCTTTATGACCAGAGTCCATTAAGTTACAGTGGTATATTCATTATTGCAACCATAGGGTTTTTCAGTGCTTTTTTGTTGTTTTTTATCATTGGTGGTGTAGGTTTTATAAGTGTATATGTGTCTGGTGCACTGGAGGTCTCTTCCAGAGAACCACACAGAAAGGTCAAGAGACTTGGGCTGGGCTCAATGTGTAGGAGCATCGATAAACAACCTGGGTAAATATTTAGACAAGGCCACATAGCTTCACCATTAGTCAATGAGTCTGACTGGAGCTACAGCAGCACCATATACAGAAATGCAACCCAGACTTCAGCAGAAGAGTCAGCCCGGGGCAAAGTTGGCTAGTTAAAGCTAGTTACAGCCCCTTGGATCTATGAAGTCATCAGGAAAGACAGAACAGTCTACCTAAAGTTGCATTAGAATTAAAAGACAAGTCTGTCTGTTCAACAGAACAAGCATCCGGAGGCATGTTTTATTAGTGTCAAACAGAGCTGAGAAAGTAATGGTTATGACCTATAGGTCTGTATTTATACTGAGTAACTGTGGTTCTTTAAACTACTGCTGAACCTGAAGAGATGGGAAACGGGAAGAGGGTGAAGTGGAATACATATCAAAGAAGTGAACTGTGTCCAGGAAAAGAACATAACGGATGAACTGCTGTGACTTGGATTGTAAGGAAATTCACAACAGCTTTACTTCAGTCAAAACCTGAGCCTTTCGTCGGCTGAGTGGTCACTGATGTAATGTGAATCATCAAATCTCCAGCGCCACAAGGGACTCTGCCTGTCTGTCTCGGTGTCTGAGAAATATAATCTCTGAGAAAATAGCACAGTTGCACCTCTAAGACCATGAAATGTTAAATGTAGTAATCCTCAGTAGCAAGCTCTTCATAACGAACCTCTAGAGTTACTGTAAATTTGAGCCCCAAACTAGTCAGCTGTCAGGAACAAGTGAGTCACATATACAAGAATTCTTGTTAAAACCACAGAAACACCACTAATTGATAGAACACTGATTTGCACTGAATAGTAAAGAGAGTGATAATGCAGTTTATTTAACTATTTTACTTAAATTCAGCAAGTGCTTTATCCTGTTTAGCATCACACCAGATCTGGAGCATATTCTGGAAATGCTAGGCAAAAGGTGAGATAGTCCTCGCTGCAGAACCACATGTCCAGAGGCTGGAGCTGGACCTGGATCTGCTACTATAACCCAAACAATGGGATGTCTAAAATTATCCAAAAAGAGCCAGTGTGGGTGCAGGTATTCATCCCAATCAAGAGAAGCCAAACCTATGTCTGATAAAAGCCAGGAACAACTGTTTAAACATTTGGAATCAGATGTGGCTCCTGCTTGATTGGAATGAAAACCTGCACCCATACCGGCCCTTTCAGGAGAAAATTGAAAATCCCTGTTCTAACCTTAACCCATATGATGGTCAGAACAATTTATCAACAACAGTCTCATCCAGCAGGAAGCACATTGAGTTCACTTCACACCACGATCTCTGATTCTGCATTTGCGTGAGATGGGAATACACCCTAGGTTAGATACCAGTCCATTGCTGGGCACGATGTGCACACACTTTTATACACTCATCCGCCCCTAAGGGGCAATTTAGCATAGTCATCAAGTGCCTTGTTTTTGGACAGTTGGGTGAAACTGGAGAATTTGGAGAAATCCTCAATATAGACAGAAACCCAAGCTCTGGATTGACTCCCGGAGCTGTGAGGTGGCAACAGCATCCTCTGCATCACTATGCAAACCTGTTTAAAAAAATAATATGCTACAAAATGAGTCAACACATCCATCGTTTACAAATCTATGGTCATCAGCCAAGTTGTGTCCTACAGTGGGTACTTCTCACTGATGAGGGTGTGGATTTGGAAGGTTTCCTCTAACTCCTGAGAAGAACTGAACAATATATGATCCAACCAGCAACAAAAACACAGTGTGGATTTGTCGATGAGCCAGATTCCGAGGCTTTGTTCCTCTGAAACATGTCTGGCAGCCAGTCTTCAACTCTGCGGTAAGGGCTTGAGGAACAGGCTGGATGCAGTGAGGTGTGAGGTCATGCGCTTGATGAAAGTGGTGCCGAGGGTCTTCCTTATTCTATTCTCACAGTCTGAGCACTCTACTTCTCATAACTCCACTCCTTCTCACTCTCCAACATGTAAACTACTGTTTTGACCACTGTGCAATGGAACTGACCATTTGACTGCAGTGGAACACACATACACACTAGTGAGAACACACTAGGGGCAGTAATGCTCCGAGCTGTGGGCTGCCCCTAACCACAGCACCTGGGGAGCAGTTAGGGCTTAGGTGCCGTGACCAAGGTCACTTCAGTTGAGTCTAGTCGGTTTCAGGGGTTGAACTGGGGACCTTCTGGTCCCAAGGCTGGTTCCTTAACCATGGTCCCAAGGCTGGTTCCTGATCCTCTTACTAATGTTTTCCAATATTTGTAACATGTCCATTTTATAACGCCTAATTACCAACATCCTATATCTTTTCTATACTCTTCTAGGTTTCCCTGCACCTGATTATTCCCCCATGACAGCAACTTTAGTCTTTGGCAAGCTTAATGCTCATTATCTTGTCACCTGGTTGCTGATAGTTAGACCATGTTTTGGGCCTTTTTTTGGATATCTGCTCCTTCTTTTAGAAGTACTAGCTATGTAACCCTTGTAGCTTTTTTTATTGTCTATATATTAGTGTGCCACAGTTAGAATAGGCTTTGTATCAGTCTCTCATTCCACCCAACAATCCATGTAGCCACTCTGCTTATGGCCAGAGACTAGACTAAGAAGTAACACTGTATCTCTCACTCACTTGTTCACTGAAGCCGCTTATGATAATGAGTCACAGTGGGCGCTGGAGTCTATGCCAGTGCTCGGTTTGGCTAAAGGTGGGGAAACACACTGGAGAGGTCACTAGTCGCTTGCAGACATGTTATACTTTACTCATAAATGTACTCTTTCATTGCTCAGATACGGGGATGAAAAATACCAAACAAACATTTGCCAGATCTTGAATTTCACAATAAATCACCAGAGCATGTAGTCAGTGTCGGTGTCAGATACCGTGCTACATACTTGATTAGATTTGATTTGTACGTCACGTCCAGCACTTATCTTTAAACATTCAGAACCTTTTGCATTCATGCAGGGCCGCAGCACTGTTTTTCTGGCCCAGTCTGTGTCTCTTGGATCTGTTTAGCAGCTTGCATTTCCAAAGAAAAATAAATAAGTTATAAATGCTGCTCACAACCTATAATACATTATATGGGCATAAGTATGTAGACACTTGTCCAATCACACCCATATGTGTTTACATTTACGGCATTTGGCAGACGCTCTTATCCAGAGCGACTTACAAGGTTATTGGTATTACAGGGAGGCCAGTGTAGCGTTAGTCTTGCCCATGGACCCTTATTGGTGTAGCACAGACCGGCTGCCCAGACCGGGAATCAAACCCGGGTCTCTTACATGGGAGCCAATGATGTTACCACTGTACCACACCAACCATGTGTTTGCTGAACATCCCATTCCAGATGTATTCCCCCCTGTTATGATAACCTGCACTCCTCTTGGAAGCCTTGGAAAAGTAACTTTAATAAGGTCAGCATTCACATTTATCCCAAAAGTGTTTACTGGGGTTGAGGTCATGCTAGAGTTTACTTGT
>JAOVVF010000047.1:20867008-20894972 GCA_028565595.1 Duopalatinus emarginatus
ACGCTCTTATCCAGAGCGACTTACAAGGTTACTGGTATTACAGGTAGACCAACGTAGTGTTAGGAGTCTTGCCCAAGAACCCTTATTGGTGTAGCACAGACTGGCTGCCCAGACTGGGAATTGAACGCGGGTCTCTCATGTGGGAGCCAATGATGTTACCACTGTACCACACCAACCACTTTTAATGTTGAGTCCTGCGTATTTGTTGTATATTGTCCTGTGTATTTATTGTAGATTGCCTGCCGTCATTGCACAAGCTACTCGCAAGCTAAACGCACTGGTGCACTTTACGTTCTACTGCGTAGTCTATTGTTCTGTGTAGCACCTCGGTCCTGGAGGAACGTCATTTCGTTTCACTATGTACTGTACAACACTGTATATGGTTGAAATGACAATAAAAAACTACTTGACTTGACACATGTAAGAGCCTTGTATTGGCATCCCTTCATCAGCCTTCTGAATAACCTACTTAATTGCTCAACCTTTCTCCCAGGTACATCATTCATCATTTCACGTCAACCTCGGTGATCTCCCGTGCCAACCGCAAGATAAAGGCGACTGAACAATAACTGTTTTAGTCACAACCCTTTGGAATTGGCTTCCTATGGTGGCTTGCTGAATTGGCTTCCAATCAGATATTTATTTTTTTATTTGGTTTGTCTTAGTCTGTTTTATATTGCAATTTTATTTAATGTATTTTATTGGTGTTTGGTCTGGCCCTTATTGTGCTATGTCTATTTCATTAAAAATTTACATTTAATGTTCACCCATTTAATTTTTGTGTGTGTGTGTGAAGTACGTTTTAACTGTGTGTGTGTGTGTGTTAAAAGTGCAATAGAAATAAAGCTTTACTTACTTAATAACTTATTGACTGACTGACTTACTTCATTACATACTGTCAGTGAAACAGGTTAAAATAAATGGGAGGTGTGGGGGGTTACCAAGTGTAATCACTTCACATTCATCTACAGTCACAGCTAGAACAAACCAGCCACACCCTGATATTGATATTGTTCTTGGTTCTACAGAAGTCAGAGGCATTTTTTAACAGCGAATAAGTGAACGCGAACTGGTCATTGACCGCTGTGCTTGTACGCACAGTGAAATTTGACCTTTGAATTTAACCCATCTATTCAGTGAAACACACACACACACACACACACACACACACACACATACACACACTTGTGAATGCACACATTAGAGGGCAGTGAACATACTTGTCTGAAGCAGGGGTCAGCCCCTATATATGGTACGTTAGGAGCAGTTGTGGGGTGGGGGTGGGGGTGGGGTTCAAGGGCTCTTCGTTTATATCTTGTTGGTACAAGGGGTCGAACCTGGGATCTTTTGGTCACAAGGCTGGCTCCTTAAATGTAAGCCAACACCTGCCCCTGGACAATGAGCATAAGTAGGATGCACTTATGTGGTTGGTGTGGTACAGTGGTAACATCATTGGGTTCCCATGTGAGAGACCTGGGGTTTGATTCCTGGTCTGGGCAGCCAGTCTGTGCTACACCAATAAGGGTCCTTGGGCAAGACTCTTAACATTGTGTTGGCCTCCTGTAGTAGCAGTAACCTTGTAAGTTGCTCTGGATAAGAGTGTCTGCAAAATACCGTAATGAATACATAGGTAACAAATCAAACAGACAACATGATGCAAGTACTTTTAACTATTGTATTGTTATTCTAATAGATCTTTAGGTGCACAGCCATTGTTTTGTTATTTGTGTCTAAAAATATGGTGACCTATACTATTATAAATGTTAATTAATTTCATTTGACTCAAAACGCTAATTTTTTATTCAGTTTTTTTTTTTTTTTCAAATTTGTCTAATCTGGTAAGCTATTGTAGATACCTAATTTATGTAGCTAATATCAGTGACAAAACCTATGCATTGATGGGCAAATAAAACCTGACATGTTCAAGCATTGAATGTTTTGGGACAGCCTGACAAACATGGTCCAATTGTCCATTGTATTATCATGTCTACTTTTTCTCATTTTGTCCAAGTGGTCTCATAACTGTAACTGTGTATGAAATGACATCATGAGCAACCTTTTTCTCTAATATGTATATTCATGGGTAAGAGACTGCGTTGGAGAAAAATGCAAAGAAGCATAAAACATGAAGTGGAGTTTAGTCGGACCCACATCTGTGTATGCGTATCTCTCTGGCAACGTCAGGCTGGAATAATAACGTGCACAAGGACACGCACATGACACTGAGATAAAAATCATTTATCATAAGAAGATGCTTGGCTCTGTCTTGTATACAAAATGTAACTGGGCATGGCATGCAAGTACGTGAGGCTATAAACATTTTCCTAATTGAACGATTTTGCCCATCTTTAGAAAGCGAGTCGTACAAAAACAATGTCCTGGCTCCAGCGTCTAATGACACTTTATGTATTGCATTGCCAGTGCTTTAATGCAGCACTTATAACACATAAACATGAAAGTTAACATGGCTGATGTTTATGTATGCCACAATCTAGATAAACAGTAGAGTCCTTCAGCCCTCGCTCCATCACCATCTCTCCGGCTCTGGCTCTCTGTAGGCAAGTGCAGTATCCTGGCTTTGAAGAAGAAAAGCTGGCCAACATGAGAGCACATCTGCAGAATGCATCCTGGCAGTGTGAGCGTGCCAGCATGCACCACAGCACGCTCCGAACCTACTCCTGATGGAGCGCTGACGACAAACACAAACACCAGCATAACCATCAGCGTTTTAATGTTTAGATACGACCAGCTGTTTTGTAGTCGTGTCTCCAAATTCCCTAATCACGCTGAAACTGGTGTTGTTTATTTCTCCATTCGAAGCATTTGGACTAAATATACTAAATTTGTGTTTAGGTGTGCGTAAATCGCAGCTCCTTGCAGCATCAGACTCATCCATCTGCTCAGCACTCAGGAATTCACCAAACAAGGAATCAAGAGCAGCCAGCAAACCTGCCCTCACCCTTCTGATTCCATTCACATTATATCATTTTCTTGGAATATTCGGTCATGTTCAGAGGTGCACATAGTAAAGATTTGGTACTGAAATTACGCATAACAAATGTAACTATAGAGACTTAAGTGCTAATCGGAGGTTACCTGAGGATTGTGCATATGGTGTGGAGTGTGCTCGAAACAGGTATGGTATGCATGACTTGGAATTAAATCATTAATATTCATAAGTATAAACTAATAATATAAATTAATAGCAAGCTAAAAAGCGAGCTATAAGTCTAGCAGTGTAACCGTGGCTCCTTAATCTTCACATCATGGACATGATTTTTTATTTTTATTTTTATTGGAGAGGGCATCAAGTTAACATAAGCGTGACATATCACATTGGAAATGTGATATAAGCCTACATGCTACAATTTCGTCACTCTTGATTAAATATCTTGTGGCTATGAGAACAATTATCTATAAGGGTACACACACACACACACAAAAAAAAAAAAGAAAAAAAGAAAAAAGAAAAATCAACATATGAGGATTTTTTTTGGATCAGCTGCTCCTAAAGATGTTTGTATTAAAAAAAAAAAAAAAAAAAAAAGATACATTTTAATAAATTAGAAAAATCCTGCTAAATCATAGACATAAAATTGATTACTGGTTCAAATAGATAATTAAGCCATGTCTAAATACACTTAACTTTAAATATCACCATCATTTTTAGACGTTGACCAAGTCGTTGTCCAATTCTTTACAAATAGAGCTACAAATAGATTATCAAAATCACACCAAGCTGTCAACCCTTAGGCATTTTCCACCAAGAGAACCTGGAATGATTATAGCTCCTCAGGTGATACTGAGTGCTCTGGATAGACTCTAGCACTCCCAATGACCCAGTAGAATAAGTAATTTAGATAATGAATGAATAAAATATATTGCTTATATATTCTATAAGATATACTGAAACAAAAGAGATCATATGCCAAATGACAAATCCGATAATACAATAAAATCACAATAAAAAGAAACATACTGTATATAGTCCCTTAAAAAGACCCGCAGTCTGACATGCAGGTTTTTAAGGGCTCGTGTTGAGTCAAGTCTTAACTGCATTCATCTGCATTAATATAAATTCAGCGCTTACACTCCGCCAGCTGCTATGAGCATTACATTAAAAACATTTGGCCTGTTTTGTCCTCCAGAGCTATGCTTATTTTCAATCTTGAGTACAGTCAGGTTTTCACAAGTACACATTTTTTTCTTTTCTTTTCCCTGGAAAAACGCTGGCGACTTTAAAAGATTGCCTAACTTCTGTTTAAAAAGGTCTATAAATGGTTTGAATTTCTGTATTTGGTGCCTAAGGGAACTGCTCCTCTGGGCAGGTAGACGACCGTTCTGCATACCAGTGATCTGCTTTGTTCAAAACATCTTCTAGGAACGGAAAATGGTGATAATAAAAAGGTACATATCTCTTTGACGTCGGGAGAATAATATAAATTTGATTTATGTGTAAACATTGTTCATTTTGACACAACAGAGAACAGCCTAAGATTTACTGAAAGTGCAGAAAAGGTAATGTTCACCAAGGATAATTTTGCCAGAGGTAAGAATAATGTTGCCAGAGGTGTCCAAATTGGAAACAGAAGGGGGGGGGGGGTTTACTCTAAATACACACTTTCAACCAAAAAAGGAATAATATAGTTTAATATTCGCTAGCCCTCCAGGCTTATCTGACCTTGTCTTTTGGATTCGACTTCTCAAATCCGTCTGTGAATATAAATGTGGATTGTTTCTTTTCTAATTTCCAAAACAGGTAATCCATTTTTTATCAGTGATTTACTGAGTACATTCCTCGTACAAAAATATCCCAGAAAATACTAATGAGAAAAGACAGCTGCACTGATAACAGAGATATTCTTACCAGTTCGTAGTTAGCAGTGGGAACACAGGAGGATGAAACCTGGAATGTAATAAAAAAAAAAACATGTTAAGATGTTGGGAGTGTACATACACATGAGCAACAATTGAGACAACACTCACACTCACAATGCCTTGGATATTAAGAAGCATTTACATAAGGTATATTCATCTAAAATATACCGCAAACGGGAACAAACATTACTGAATTATCCAAGCAAAAAGAAGCAAAATAAGATCATTAGCTTTGTGTCCTTCATCTTTCACTATTTTGCTAAGGAGATTGGGAAGTCGGTGATGTTTTAAGGCGATTTGTGTTTGCAGGAGCTCATGATCTGCTGACTGTAATGAGATTAGTCCTCTGGCTAACATCATCACCAGTCTGTGTGCCTTCAGTGAACAAATGACCATTGTGCACAATAAACAGGATAAAGAAGAGCTTGGCTGTAATTAGAACACTAAGATGGACTATATGGCGACGGAGCTGGACATGAATACCGTGTCAGCCTTCTGCCGCTCCCGCTTGAGTCAGTTCACACGAAACGGCATCTACTCGCGTCACTCAAGGACCGAGGTTACGACTCAGGACAAAGAAGGTAAACAAAAGCAGCCCGGGTTGAATTGTGCTTATGTAATCTCATCCACGCACTTGCGCATTCCAACAAGTTCACCCGTATACGCAACGAAAACATAACGCAGACGAGAGCTCTCCATAGAGACACTCGCATGAGAGAGAGATCTCTATAATATCCGTGCACGCATGCACATTTCGAATGTCTGCCTTTCAGGTGAACTTTCATGTAACTACTTGACCATCCTCATGGGTGCAGTCTCAGTAAGACCTCCACAAGATCCTCGCATGCACCGAGTTCTGATTAGATGAGATCTGGTTTCTTAAGTATGTAGCTCTGATCAAGGATCACGTATCACCTGTGGACAAAGAACGTAAACAAACTACTCCATTCTTCTCCCAAATCTTAACTGGATACATCGACTCGTGAATCCAAAAACAACTACGCTAGATGAAGACTATTCGTATCGGGTCTGTTTTTATTTGCTGGACGAAGAAGAAAAAGGAGTAAAATTGGATTATTATCTAAAACGGCTCCAAAGAAGCTGCAGTTGTTTAAAATTCCACATTGACAGCTACATTATTTAAACCGTTATTAAGACAGGATTGGGTGTTCTTTCGCTTTAGTACACCAACAGGATGTTATGAACGTAAATGGCTCCAGGAGAAATAGACTGTGAATGAGGAGAGAAAATATTTCCTACTGAAACATGTTATTTCAGCTGAGGATGTGGGTGTGTGAAATACATAAACACAATCAATCTGTAGCTTTGCAAGGTTTCGGAATATCTAAACAAACCATAAACACAATGGTTACATCAACTATGAACAACAGGAAATAAAACAGAATGGCAATTTTTTATTTCAGTTTCAGTATTACACATGTAATCTAACAAAACAAACCGAGGAAAGTGAAAAATGTGTATAGGAAGGAAACTTTTGTCTCCTACTTTGTTTGGAGGTTTTTGGAAATTTTGAATTGGACATATTGTGCCAAGGTGTTATACCTTTCCCTGGTCCATTATGTGCTTTTACTTACATGCCCTAAAACTTTAGGTATTTACCATTCCAGAAGCTTAAATATATGCTTACTTTCAACCTACTCAACAGGACCCTATAAACCCTTAAAGGGTATTAATGCAACCTTGAATCTCAGTCTTGCCTCTAGCGCATCTTTCTTCACAAGTCCTGATTTGTGAGCATAACACACATGCTAATGTAGGATCAAAGCCAATCACAATTATCATTCATTCATGCAATTATGTTCAGTAACCTATTTATTCTGGAGTTTATGCTGGGAGCACCACGTGTGAGATGAGAAAGCACCCTGGATGTGACGCTAGTCCATCACATATAAGCATTCACACTTTGGAGTAATTTATAAAGGCCAGTTCATCCAGGGTATGTCTTTGTCAGGGGAGTGCAAGCCAGAGAACCCTGAGAAAACCCAAGCAATCAGAGGCCATACACATACTTATAAAAAAAAGGTTTGTTTAGGATTGTTAGCTTTCATAATGCACTCTAATGGAACCCCTCTCTTACATGAAGTTGTAAAGATTTACGTACATGGAAACTTTAAGGGTTTCCCCAGAGTGATTATGCCAAGGGCAAAACTAAACACAACACAGCACTTACTTAGTCTTCCATAACCGATATTATGTTAAACATACAATCCTTTGTCTGTTTGAACTGTCCCGAGTCTGAAATTCCATCACCTGGCTCCGATCTGCCCTCGGGTCCACAGTGATGACAGCTCCTCCACCTAAGTCATTCCAACACCTTGTCTTGGTCTTAATATCTATTCCTTCCAAGTAACCTCTCGTAATACTATCTACACGTTCTAGGAATATCCAAGGCCCTATTTTTCGTCCCTTTTAAAGTAACCCTAAATGGCAAGTGATATGCGACCCATATCTGTTTCCATAACCTAACTAAACTGGTATGATGTGTACAGTGTGGATGTGTATGCTGTTCTGTTGGGACTGATATCTTTAGTCAGTGATAATCCACCAATTAAGGTTCTGGACAAGTGTTCTCAGGATTGACACGAAATATCCTAGAACTTCCAGAGTGTCAGAAGCCCTGGCACATCCTTTAAATTGTGCGTGTGAGTTGTAAGTTATTTTTAAAAAAGTAAATGTCTGAAGTAAAGTAAAGTGAAACTGAAGTATTTGCCTACTATTTGCCTAACCCATCCGTGCAGTGAAACACAAACACAAAAGTGAACACTAGAGGGCAGTGAACACAATTGCCCAGAACTCAAACCACAGCCCCGAGGAGCAGTTGGGGGAGGTGCCTTGCTCAAGGGCACCTCAGTCGTGTCTTGCCCTGTGTGGGGATATGTCACACTATAAGATGTTTGACATGCTTGCAGACTTTGACACTGTTAATAAATGCTTGACCAAAGAAGACATATTGAATGCAGTGTGTCTGGTACGGATAGGTGTCCCATCCTGCTTAACGGCCAGTATTCTGAATTTACCGTACATAAATTCTGACTATAATAAAGCAGTTTGACAAGGATGAGTAGATGAATTAAAGAACACGATTGTATTGTACAGTTCAAAAGGTCAGCACCCCTTCAAAACCACTCCAGTCAAAACAAGAGTGGATTCATTCAGTGGCGAGTTGAACCCACGCACATTATTAAGATTCTAGGCTATATCTTACATTCCAACTAAGTATCTCTGTATCTAGTATAAAACCATGTTTCTCTCCAATAGCAGTACGCAGAGCTGTTCCAAACCCAGGAGGAACAGAGCTGTTCCAAGCCCAAGAAGAACCTAACAGAAACCCATCAGGTGAATGGGCAACCACAGACCTATCTTTGGAGGACCACAGCTATGAAAAGCTATTCAGTAGTAAGAGAGAGGGTCAACGTTTTCTCACATGAGAAGAAAAGACAAGCTCATGATTATTGTGGTTGCTGAATCACTGAGAAGCCACTTGCAAGGACAGAAACAACTGGAGATTTATTTCTTTGTTTATTTCATAGTGGATCATGTTCTCAGTGTCAGACATTCTTGCTGCACCAAACTGGAGTAGGCCAGCTAGTTTCTGTTCGTTACAGCATCCTTAAGAGCTCTGAGAGCGTTTATCTTTATTATGTGCCTATGGCTTAAGGGCTAATCAGAGTCTTCATGAGAACTCAGGTCTCTCTTAAAACTGCTGACATGTTTCAATGTCTCCTCCGCGATCCTCCCTCCAATTCTGTTTCCATACTGAGTTGCATGTGTTAAGGTGGAGCCCCTGGTACATATTTTCCAAACCACACTAATTCCTCTAATCTAAGCCTCTAATTAGGACCATATTGCCCAGCTTGCCCAAAACAATGCCCGAAAATCACCTGGAAATGCTGTAGCTACTATGCAACTCAAATAATCTTGTGTAATCAAGCCAAATTAATCAGAAAGGCAATCAGAGGAGTCGGAGGAAACCGTATACTTCAACATAAAACATGATTAGATGATTGTTACAGTATAAGCATCAACAAATCATGCTAAAAAGGAGAGATGCTGCACGTTGCATTTATCGTTTCTTTCCATGTCTGTCAGTTGACTAATCATCTGGCTGGGATCAGTAGTTTTTGGAGGTTGGAAAAGAGAAACTGTATACCAGAAGTTTGTAATCCTCTGGGCTGGCTTGCCCTGCAAAACAAAGCCTCTGTATTCTCTTTGTGAAGAAAAGAGGGTGGAAGCACATGTTTGATACTATCAGAGTGTACAAATGAGTATAGTATAATAAGGGGTAATTATGTTTTGGCATTCCTTACATGCTTATGTTAACTAAAGCAAGATTCATGGCACGTTGGGAACGTATACTCAGAAAAGTATAGCACACTTTACCTACTTTCACTCTTTCCCCAGGTAAAAAAAAAACACTCCTATCTGCAAATATTTACCATGTCAACCTCATCTAGTTCAGGCAAGTACAACATGCATGTGCTTGTGTTTTTTTTCTCAAGTGTCCCCTGAAGTCATAAGCAGGAAATAAGCCTCTGTTGAGGTCAAGTTATGGTGGACAATAGAAACATGGCCACTAAGATCTTAGATCTCCACACTTGCATAAACACACAGTCTTTTTTTTTTTTTTTTTCTTTGTGCAGACTTTCATGTTTATCCAGGCTGAAATAATCCATGCGTCTGGCACGCCATTGCTGAAAGGTGCTCTTGCCAATATTTAGAGTCCAAATCACATCCACTTTTTATAACCAAAAACAGAAAGATCACCCAAACACAGGTAAGGTAGTACGAGCCAGAGGGAATAAAAAACCCACACATTTTTGTGAATATATAATATCCATGGAACGGTGTCGAGAGTCGTCCAAAATCCTGCCTTCTTGACTGACAGTAAGTCCCTCCTACGATCCCTCTCCCACTTGTTTACTCCACTCATATTTTGCAGTGAACATGAAGTAATAGCCTTGTCAATATGTTTTCAGCCAAATGCTTTCGAGCACAGATGCACAGTGTGTTTCCAAAATCTATTTATTAGTTCGGGTAAAGGGGAACTTACAAAGAGGCATTTTACTGACTTCAACTCTAGTCATTATGTTCACTTATGAATGTTTTGCACTAATTTGTTATTTATCATCTTTCTGCTGTTTATTAGCAGACTAGGTTAATCAGTCCTCTAATCTCAGGAGTGATTTAATGAAATCACACTGTTTCCTTTCTGAAAATAGCTCATTAGGTAGTAGCCACATCCTGCAAAATCCGGGCATTTGGCAGCAGAATGGTTTTCACTAAGAATGTATTCAGGCCTAGGCCTATTGGATTTGTGGATACTGGACTTCCGGAGTCTTACTGGATTTGATAAACAAACCAACCAAGGACACATCTTAGCAGAGGTGACATTATAATGTTTTACACATAAAGTAAACACTACCAATGCCAAGATGAAGGTTAGTCTCCAATGGCTCCAATGCTACATTCATAAACTCTCAGAAATAATAATGTTGCTAGGGTGTTACCACCAAAATACATATTGCATGTGTGTAGTATGTTCGTGGAAATGTGAATTATAGTGTCCTGTTAAAAATAGTACAAGGTACATATTTGGACCACGGGGCAGCCGTGGCCTAGTGGTTAGGGAACCGGTCTTGTGACCGGAAGGTCGTGGGTTCGATCCCTGCCCAGGGCAAGACACGACTGAGGTGCCCTTGAGCAAGGCACCTAACTCCCCCAACTGCTCCCTGGGCGCCATGGTTTGGGGCTGCCCCCCACTCCAGGCAAGGGTGTTCACTGGTGTGTGTGTGTGTTTCACTGCAGGGATGGGTTAAATGCGGAGGTCACATTCCTCTGTGTGCAAACACAGTAGGCAAATAGTTCACCTCTTATCTTTAATCTTAATATTTTCAATGAGGTACTATATTCACATTAAAAATTTGAATCCAATTGTGGATCTTATAATTGGACCATAAAGACCTCCAGGTCCAAAACAAGTATACGGCAACAAGGGAAAGTACAGTTTGGGTTACTAGAAAGTGTTCTTTGTAACACTAAAGTACGTTTAGTAACAAAAAGTACCAGACTCTCTAGCAATAGGATGCTGATTAAGGCAAAAGTTGATCTACAGTCAAAAGAGATACTGAAAAACAACTGGTGACAATTTGGTGAAACCCAAGATCTCTCTTAAAGAGTGCATGTTAACACAAACAGAGGATGAGATCAGTCAGCTCTATTCACATCTCAGTTCCACTTT
Organism: Duopalatinus emarginatus; assembly: GCA_028565595.1. Lineage (NCBI taxonomy): Eukaryota > Metazoa > Chordata > Actinopteri > Siluriformes > Pimelodidae > Duopalatinus > Duopalatinus emarginatus. Next base: position 20,878,146 of record JAOVVF010000047.1, read on the forward strand.
GCTGCCTTATATACTGCGACACCCCAACCTCTTCCAGTTCACACGTTTCAAAGCCTTGCAAAAGACTGACCATATTACATTTAATGTGAGCACTGACAGGCAAGAGTGGCAGGTTGAGGCAAGGCAGAAGTGTCAGCCAGTCAAAGTGGCATTTAGTTCTCTCGAGTGGAAGAGTTATGAGCTGGAGAAAGACCTTTAACGGGTTGGTGAGAACCTGCACTTCACTTATAGAGGCTATTGGCATTCAGATAAGTTATCGAGAACTGCTTTGCACCGACAAATCTATCTTCATTACTGACGTGATACTGTATCAGACAGAAATAATAACAGAATCAAACAATAAAGGTTTCTTACTTCTTACGGGGTATAATAGATCAAACAATCAAATCAAATGCATGTGGCAGAGGAATAAAACTGTACACTGAGCAATATTTTGTACCCAGAACCGAGTAAAACAACTCTGAGATCCAACAAGAATCGTTCACGCACTGGGTTAGAGCAACAGCTTTCTTAGTTCAGGCCTCTCTGATGTTGTATCAGTACAGAGATGCCTTTCCTGCCATTATTTAACTGCCAGGTCCATAAATCAAATTCAAAAGCAAACAAGCTCCAAGCTGAATTCTCCAAATTGGGCCTGCTTCATATAAACATTCCACAGAGAGACCACGTCTGATAAGAGCTCCATGCACATGAAGTTTTGGACAGGGTGGGGTCTCGGGTTTAGGGTTATTGGGGCAGTGTAGAACTCTTTCCATGACTCCCATTCCCATGCACCCCTTACACCACCCTCCAGCCCTTTCCTGCCTATCAGTGGTGTTTGTGCTGCACATGCTTACTGATGCACCATCACTAAATCCTTCAGAAGAACATGAGGCCTGTGGCACAGTCTACCCCAAGGGCTGCAGACCTGCTCTGGAATAATTAGTGAAAACAAGCCCAGTGTGCATATCATCGATCAACTCCGGGCAGAACGAGTCTCCTGAGACAGCATTACACCAGGGCTGTTTGCTGACAGAACCCCTCTTAGTTTGGCTCTCATTCTCATGACAGGAGATGGATAACAGACACTTGCAGTGTAGACTGCATCAGACCAAGATGTGGGCAATGAGCAGGCAAAAGTATAGGAATGAACTAACACGTATTCATGCAAACGTACCTGACGCTGCAGAAAGAATATGAAGAATATGCACAAAAAACTGTAAGAAGGTAAAGACAGAAAGAAATGACAAATCATGCTAGACTAAAGCATCTAGTTGAATTTTAATATCTGCTCTTGTCTTCATGATAAGCCTGAAGAAAGAAGGGATGTTTACCACAGGTCTCCAGGCAACTGTTCCCTAAAACACGGCACTAAACCATTTTAAAGCTGCCTACACAGGATGGAAAACAACACAGAAGGGAAACTGTCATGCAGTAAACAAAAACAGAGTCATGTCCAGCCAGTGGGAAGTAAAACAGGAATAAATATCCATGTGATAAACAGTAAAAGGCCAAACTAACGCACAGTAATCTTCTCTGATCGAGCATCTCTGATTGGAGCTTCCCACTGAACACATGGAAGCCATTGAGAGACGTAGCCACCACTGTGAGATGACCGATTGAGCTTTGTGGTTAATAACAGTATCTGCGTTGCTTACATTCATACAGGCGAAGTGAGACGTGATTGGCAGCATCAAACCCATCAGTCATGTCCTGCTGTTGAACTTTGACACCCGTGTGTGTCGAACATTAGAGGTTCAAAACCATATCAAAGTTAATGTCGAGTAAAGAATTCCGCAGAAGCGAGGCCAGCGTGGATTACTTCCTTGACTGCAAGGTCACTTTGGGCTAATGTGACATCATGTCATAATGGTGGTGAAAGCAGTGAAGAGTGAAAGAGCGCTGGATTAGGAGATATGACAATACGGGCAGACCAGTGAACTGGAATGTCTGGCTAATTACTGTGGAGAATGGTCCAATCGGCCTCAAATGTGAGCCCCTCATCAGACTGGATGATCACAGAAAACCAAAAGGTCGGAAAAAGGAGCGTTGTCTTTGTTTCCAGCTTGACCAATTTCTTATAATCCATTCAAGACTCAACCATTTTGACTGATTGCATGTTGCAATTTTGTAAAATAAGCCACCATTAAGAAGCATAATACAATCGTTCTGTTAAGGTGGGTTGTCTACAAAACAGCCCTGAAGCAGCTGTCTCTGGCTGGCTATGTATACCGACCGGGTGCTTCCTTTATTTGTTCGTATTGTCTCTGTTACTCATTTCATGACGGTAACATTGCATATCATGGTTTGCATGGCCTGGTTGTTCTGGCTTTGGCCATAATTGGAGACCACAGCGGGTAGGTTGTGACCACAGACCATTAGACTTTTCTTATGATTAATGTGCTTCTTTAAGTAAGTGAGTTTTTATCAGCATAAGCATTTCTGCTCATAAAGCTAAAACACACCATGGACCACCGTACCCCCTCTTTATGCAGAATTGGCACTCTGAGTATGAAATGGACCCAGAATTAAATTCAGGATGTTTTCACTAATCTTGCCCCTAAATGACTTCCTCTGGCACCCTTAACAATACTTGAGGTTGCCAAGCCTCTAGAGCCACTGCAGAGCCAATTTCTGAAAAAATGTTCAGAGCAAAAACAAATCCAAATCCATTTGCTTTAATGAAAATGACTATATGGGCAGGGTGAAGCTAATATATAAAAAGTATAAAAGTATAGACCTGACATATCATATCTCTCCAAGGCAACCGTCACCCTTTCTGGAATTTAATTGCACTGCAAACCCATCTGTATGATATTAGCAATGGATCTGACGCAATATATAGGCTACAAGATGATCAAGGCTATATGTCATCGTCCCAATTTACCAGTCAAAAGTGCCATTATTTTATAGTTGGACATAAGAGAAATGTCAGACATTCTGATGGAATGGCTCTGAGGCCATCTTATCAACGTACACTTATTTTACACAAATCCTAAACCACAGCTGCACTGACATTAAACTGCAGAGGCATATTTCAACATAATCCTCTGTACAGACGTAACCAAGCCACTATCTTTCCTTCACTACCCTATATTTTGCGTAAAACACTTCATTGATATTCTAAGAGCGTTTCCAATTTTGTTTCTGCTCAGGCTTGCCATTTGTATCTTTCTACTTTCGGGCCTCTCTATCCATATAGCACTTCATCAATGACGGATATTGTGCCGTGCCTTTCTACCAAACTGCACCCATAAACCATTGGCCCAGATGGCTGCGGATTGCTTTCAAACAGCAGAGAAACTGATGTGAGTAGGAACAGAGCCGTGAAGACACTCTTAAATCTAACGTTTTCCTCCCAACACCTTCTCCTGCACAGGAATGTCTGTGGCATTGCATTCCTGCCTCTACCACCAGCTCATCCTGGCCCCCTTAACACGTTTACGAGAAGGCCTTCCTTCCTCACCTCCCTCCTGCGAGAGGAGCAAAACGAAGTGATGCCTTATCACCTCTGAAGATTTCCTGCTAATTTACTGTGACCTTGTAAAAGTGTGACCTTTGCCCATGAAACACCCCCACTCCCTCCCTCCCCAACTCAAGCTGGATTTTGAAATGTTTCAGCTGTCTTTTCTGGACTTTATCAGCTGGCACATAGCTTTTTTTCCATTTTCCGAAAGCGTCTCTGGGGAATGAAAACATCCTTAAGGTATTTTTTAGCATGGTTTGATACAGGCTACCACATGGAGCAGATATATTGGGAGGAGGATCAGGTCAGGTAATCAGGACGTAATTGTCCAAAGGAGTCAAATGGAGTGAAAAACCTACAAAAACCACCCACAAAGCATCATAAAACTGAAAGAGTTTTGTAGCCTTATAACTGTGCTCATATTTTACAAATGAGTAGTGATGATAGATGGAGAAGTGACGATGGATGAGCATTTCTAGAAATGTTCACTTGTATATGTGCATAAAATAGTACACATAACATGAATAAAAAAAAATATTTACAATCCGCAACCCGAGCTATAAGAATTTCAAAGACATAAAACAACACCGCAGAACATTTAAAGAATCAAACGCAACCAGCATGAACTACACACTTACCCAATGACCTACCAATAGTTCTGCATCAGGTTTTGTTCAGTTCCACTTGACAGCATGCTGATGTGTATTAGTAATGCCCAAAAGAGGCAAATTTATAGTTTACTGGCAGCGGATATCGAATCACTGAACAGTTCGCTTTGCCATGGGATGAAATGATCCTTGAACTTTCATAATGGGCCATTTCTAAACATAGATTTATCAAAGAAAATTCTCCATGGTACAATAGAAAGGCAGTGAACTTCTGCCAAACTGTCTATATGTTTAGGTAGATGGTTGATTTGATGACCTCACAGCTCCTAAATCACAGCTAAGTCTATTCACATGTTCTCCACACTTCACCAATGTCTCGTGATTTCTGCATCCTGTCTATTTTCTTTCCCAGAAAGGAACACCAATGATTGATATAATGGTGTAAACGTGCTAGCAGATTTAATCCCTCCCTATCTTTCAAAGAGTAAAAATACAACTGCATTGTGGAACCAAAGAACTTTATCACCGCAAACCAGTCGTCAATGATTGCATGCCTTTTATTTACATTATTGCGCCAGCCTACATTAGGTCAGAATCCTAAAATCAGGGCACTGTTAGCTCGGTGGCTAAGATGTCGGACCTCTGATCAGGTGGTCGTCGGTTCAAATCCCACCACTATCAAGCTACTACTGCTGAGCCTTCAAACCTTATCTGCCTCAAGTTGTGTAAATTAAATAAACGCGAGTCACTCTGGATAAAGTCATCTACCAAATGGTGCAAATGTAAAATCGAGTTTCAGGAACAGCTCAAAGCTGTTAGTGGCCACTATTAGAATAACTCTTACACTACATACCTCACACACTGTGTTATCTCCTCACTCAGCCAGCAGACTGGCGACGTTTTATTGCATGAGGGTATGTGTTATGACATGCACAGTTGCAATGCGCAATGCATGGATGCAGCTGGTGAAGAGACATGCTCAACACAAAGCCAACATTAAAGTCCATCCTTGGACTTCGGCCAGTAGATGCTCTGCTTTCCCATGCTCACGGCTCTCAATCTAGAGCATGAAAATAGCGGTACAATCTGTTTTACATTTCTTTTGGCCATTCAAAGCCGTCTGGACATGGTAAGTGCAACAACGATGACTCTGCTGGATAACTAGGGGCCGGGAATGGAGAAAAAAGAGGGCAAACATACTGTAAGTAGCACAGCAATTAAATGAAGTGAGTCAGAAAGCCACCCTTATGAGTAAACGATGCGGCACATTTTCCCCAGTTCAGATTAAGATTTTTGATAAATGTGTTCCAGCATAGATTCAACGGCTCTTTCCTCCCTTAATTTCAGCTAAATTAGTCATAATTGCATCACGGGCCATGCCAAAAACACGAAGCGTGAGACTTTTCCCATGGTTAAATGCAAGCAATGGAGAAGAGGGTTTGGTTTTATTGCGGTAAGCGGGTGCATGTCAACAAGTCGCTGATATATGAGGGTGACATGTCACATGACATATCGCATGAATGCGCAATTTAGATCGGTCAGAAAGTGTTGATTAATTGTATTTAACAGCAATTGTGACAGAAGTTCCAGACAAGTTTATATTAATCCACTCTTTTGTTTATACTGTAGTTTTGATTTAAGCACCGCTTCTACACCGTTTCCGTTTCTATAGAAACAGCTTACACAGGGTGAAAGTGAAGTGAAAGCGAACTATTTGCCACAGAGGAATGTAACCTCTGGATTTAACCCATCTGTGCAGTGAAACACACAGACCAGTGAACACTAGGGGGCAGTGAACACATTTGTCCGGAACAGGGGGGCAGCCCCAAACCACAGCACCCGGGGAGTAGTTGGGGGAGTTAGGTGCCTCGCTCCAGTTCTTCGGTCACAAGACAAGTTTCCTAAGCACTAGGCGATGGCTGCCTATGGTATGGTGGATGTTCCACACAAACAAAACATACATTTAATCATTACTGCAACATCTTTAACAGGAATGTCTTCTGGGTGGTTTCTTGTTAACATGACACACAGAGTGCTTTTGTTTTTCATTAACTTCACAAGAGAGGATAAAAGAGAGACTGGTGACGGAACGATTGTTTATAACTGCTGTAATATATGTGTGTTGTTTTGTGGATGTTTCATAACAGTAAAAATGAGTGAGTGTGTGTGAGAAAGTGAACTATTTGCCTACTGTGTTTGCACACAATGGAATGTGACCTCCGCATTTAACCCATCCGTGCAGTGAAACACACACAAACAAGTGAACATTAGGGGGCAGTAAACACACTTGCCCGGAGCAGGGGGCAGCCCCAAACCACAGCACCCAGGGAGCAGTTGGAGGAGTGAGGTGCTCAGAGGCACCTCAGTCATATCTTGTCCTGGGCGGGATCGAACCTGCGACTTTCCGGTCACGAGACCGGTTCCCTAACCACTAGGCCACGGCTGCCCCCGTGTGTGGTGTGTGTGTGTTTTTTTTTTTTTTTCATGTTTTATATCTTTGTGGGAACCAAAAAATCCTCACAAGGATGGGAATCTCTAAAGCCTTTGACCTTGTGGGGAAAATTTGACTGGTCCCCATGAAGAAAATGTCTTGGTTTATTTATTTATTTATGTACCTACTTAGTTACTTAAAAAAAAAGCCCTAACACTAAAAGTTGCCTTTTCATTATTAAGGTAATGAATAGCAGCATTAGCTCTCCCTCCACACTGTTAATTATTTTTTACATAAAAAAATCCTGCCTTTTGTAATTTTTTTCAAACATAAATAAACAGCCAGAGCAATGTTGCTGTCTGACGCTTCCACTTGTCATTATTCAGTCTCACATACATGTTATACCAGTGAATTTAACTGCAAGAGTATTGGAATGGTGTGAACACCGCACACTGACCAAGCTATCTGTGTAACAGTGGGAAACAAGCACACACACACACACACACACACACACACACTCAGACAGCCAGTAGCAGACACCATGCCGCAGGGGGACATCTATTGTCTTCCCTTTAACAGCAGCTTTGTCATGCTGTCAGGCGCAGTTGTTACAGTAGAAAGGAGGGACAACCCGCTCACTGCCACAAATTAGCCCTGAGTGCCCTTACTGTGGGATAACACTCTCACTTTCACCCGAAACAATACTGATGCTTATAGCAGACACCACGTCTAAACCACACTGGGGAATGCCTGCCCTGGGGCTGAATCCTCCATAACACACACACACATGCACACACACACACACACACACACACACACACACACACCATCACTGACATAACTAACGATCAGACAGAATGCCAGAACAGCGTAACAGAATATTTTTTTTTTTTTGCATTATAAATACGTATGTATAATTCATTTGTATAAAAAAATAATAATTAGTGATGATCACTAAAAAACTTGGCCTATTATCTAATTGTATTTTAATATATCGAATATATTTTATCCACTTTTATACATAAAACACAGTTCATGCACATAAACAAAAATAAAACTTTCCTGTATTTACAGCTATAATCTCATAATTCTTTAAATTCAGCCACAAAATCTCTTAGAGAGTAAGCTTGGATCCTTAGGAGGCTGAGGATCAAGCACTGGCTGATACCCAATATCTGATATCTGTATTGAAAAACCATAAGACAGGTTAGAAGGTTGTTAATCCTGAATACTGAATCTGTTCCTCATACAAGAGTCTTTGTCAACATCGTTCCTCATTACAGGCCAGGTCTAGTCACCTTGACTTATTACTCCCAGACAACCTGAACGCTTATCGCATGACACGCTTTTGCAAAAATCTGGTAAACAGAGTGAAATGAGACATACACTGTTTCCTTTTAATTGTGCTTACTCATTTCCATGGTTACTAAGCAAGCAAAAAAAGCCACCGCAATTACTGTACCTCTGTCCTACAATGTCCCGGCTACAACCCCACGCTTTCCACCCCAGCTCGCATCAACGAGATCTCTCCACGCCGACGTTCGTCCCGAGCGTGCACTCACAGAGCCTCACAGATTGTCGTCCCGTCTCCTCTCCCGTTCATTACACACACACCATCTGAGAATACTTACACATCGGCTCTCTGTTTCTTTACAAAGACCAAGCCAAGTCCGGACTCTGAGCAGCTGCTGTTCTCCCGCCGCTGGGAGAAAAGCATCAAGATTCCTTGCATAACTGAGGACACGGACCTGACCGCAGGCTACACGGAGTACATACCCCCCCCCCCCATCCTTACCTGAAACACAGCTGTGGCCATCCTCCAAGCGTGTCTCTGTGTGCGCGTGTACTGTTTGTGTGTAAGTAGATCCGTTCTATTGCCGCATTCTCCTCAGAGCGGTGAGAACGGCAGCGTCATTTGCTTGTTCTCTCTGGCACAAGAGAGAGAAAGGTAATCCAGCCGGAGAAGAAAGGTGTCTGTGTGTGTGTGAGTGTGTGTGTGTGAGTGTGTGTGTCCCTGACTTCACCTAATTCTTTCTAGTTCAACCAGGAAAAACAATCCTTACAGTTGCGTTATATAGCAAAAGACTAAAGACAGGACCACAACACCCAAGAGCTCAATAAGCACACTACAAGGATATCTGGAAAGTCTAGCTGCAGGCTATTGCCAATCCCCCTCTCCCTCACTCTTATCCACCCTCCCTCTGTTCCACTCACACAGTTTCTGCCTCTCGTGCTCCTTCACGCTCTGTCCCTGTGTTACACACAATGCTCCTTTTGCTCCCTCTCTCTCCCCCCTTCCTCATGTACGTGAGCGAAAAGGAGTGGAAAAAACACAGGCCAAAAGTATACAGCCCAAAATTCCCGAGCAGCGCGTGGGCTGGACTAAGTTTGACAGACAAACCTCCAGCCGTACGAACCCCCTCCCTCTGCTGTTATCCAGTTCTCAGTTTACTGGTTAAACATGAGTTGACAAGCTCACAGGTCGAACGAGTCACTCGGCCCAGCCCAGCCCAGGCAACAATCTGAGGAGCTTACACACGCTTTAACGCTTATTAAGGCAACATGCTGGGGCATCATCATAATCCCCTTAATATGGCAAATTATATCTGCTTATATTAAAATGCCAGGTTAATTCTCCACGTTGAGTCAGAAGGTTTGGATGAGTTTTTAAAAACAACAGTAATTCTGGCTGCACTAATGATGTAAGAGCGCTCAGTTATCGTGAGTCTCCAGTGTCAGCACTTTGTAACACACACAAAGCTGTAACCAAATTCAGATAAAGCTGTCACTAAAATCTCAGAATGGCTTTGATGGAGGTTTTACAGTTTTCATGTAATATAAACTATCCCACAACAGTCATAAGTGAAGTGAAGTGATGTGAAGTGATGTGAAGTAAACACAATAGCCTGGAGCTGTGGGCAACCCTATACAAGGCACATAGGGAGCAGTTGGGGACTAGGTGTCTTCCTCAAGTGCACCTTAGTTGTGTCTTGTCAGTGCAGTGATTGAACCAGGGACCATACGGTCACACGGTTGCTTAATTACAAGCCCATGGCTGCCCCCTGGCTTATAATATAAACTGTTAAAAGGTATTGTGTTGTATGCTTTGGCTATTTTTATATTTATTTTTTTCTAAAATAATTACCGAACAGAGACTAGTTCACCACACTTGAACTCTCCAACGGAGGCTCCCACACCACCTCACTCACACACACAACCGAACTGCATTGTTTTGTTTTTTCTTTTCACATTTTTGCACACCACCTCACTCTCGCACACGCACAAATCTGCGGTTTTGCACACAGTGTATATATCTCTCCAGACTTTAACTTGTGTACATATATATATATATATATATATATATATATATACTCTATTTTATTTCATATGTACTGTATATATTTTTTTATCTTATTTTATATTTTAATCTTATTTTATATTTTATTTTATTTTATATTCTATAATTTTAATCTAGGAATATTTTATTTTACTCTAATTCTAGTGTGACTTTCTATTACTGTTTACTTACTTACCTAGTTTATATTCTGTGGACGACGGTCAAATGTCATTTCACTGCATGTTGTACCGTGTATGACAATGCATGTGACAAATAAAACTTTGAATCTTTGAACTTCAGGGTGTTATCAGTAAACAGCTTCATATCTCCCCATCAAATGATTATTTTCCTATAACAGCAAAATCTCTGAGGGTTTAATCAGTTCTCAATTTTCCTCCATTTTTGGTTAAATGTATGTAATATTGAACATAATAACCAAAAATGTGTTGAATATTAAAATAAACAAAATAAAGACCATATATAATTTAGAAAATTTTAATCAAAGCCCAACAGCTCTTATGGACAAATTTCAACCACACTACCGTCAAGATAGACAGGTAGGCAAATATTTGTACAGATGTGTGAAAAGCTTAGTACTCCCCAGTGGCCTCCGGAGGAAAAAAACTCTATTTTACAATCGATCTGCTTTACAATTTATTAAAGATAGGACCAGGCTGGAGAAACTGATGATCATTTCACTATTTTTGTATTTATGATGCTTTAAGTGTCTGGAAACGTGTCAACTATTTATACTCTATATATACAGAAACAGTTTCAAAGCTTAAAGTAATGTCTATGTCTTTGAGCTTGATTATATTTTATAGCCAATCTAAATAAACCAGTATGAAAAGCAATTACCAGCAAATGTACGGCTCAGCAATTTTCACATTCACCCGCAGGTTGTAAACCCAACACACAAACCCCCAGCCCTCGAAAAAAAAAAAAAAAAACCTTTCCTCTGATTTTCCAATTACATCGTCACTTATAACTCCAAAACAACCAAACGTGAAGGTTACTTATCTATAATTACCAAATTATGATGCAGCGGTGGCTCGTGGAAGCACGATAACATTCCACAAAATGCACATACAGTACATACTGCCTGGATAAGCAGATTACTTAAGAGCATTTCGTAATAGTGTAACAAAGCTATTAATATGTCAGATCCTACAGTGAGCTATCTGTTCCCTGTAGAGGGGAGTTAAGAGTCTCCTTGAGTTCTCATTGAGTTGCAAAGGCTCTTTGAAGAGCTTCGGTTGGAAACAAAACACAATGGGCTTTCTGTTGGAGGGGTCTGTTCAGATTACACCCACTTCTCCCTCCCATGTATATCCTTGGCCTTCCAAAACACTCACTCCCTCCTTCAGAAAAAAAAGAGCAACTTGTAGTAGTATGCATGCAGCTTGGGTGGACAAAAAAAGCGATGTTGTGAGCAGGTGAGCAATAAGATGCTTGGTGAGACAATACAAATGACTGGCACGTTAATATACCAGTTGAAACCTAAGAGGACAATGAAACAAGACGAATTAATGAAGAATAGTTTCAGGTACCTTCAGTAGGGTGGCAACATGAAAAGAACATCCTGTTCTATCAAACTGCAGCTGGTTCACTGTTTTATATTCTGTCGTTCCACGTGCACCGTCTAATCATCAATTGTAATGGCAGGGATGTGAAAGCAATACTTAAACCTGCACCAAAGGGAAAACACCTTTTTTTTTTTTTTTTTTTTTTTTACAAATGGAAAAACATGTGCCATTATTGTTTGGTGATATCGAAATAATTATACACAGGATGTGAGCTTCAAAGTGAGATGTCTGCCATAAGTGTCCTTACAGTTGTGCGCACCAGATGTTTGTGGTGTGCTGCGAGAAGTTTTTTTAATCCAGTATTAACAACAAGCTCAATGAAAGAAGAAGGAAAAAAAAGAAAAGGAGGAGTAGAGCGAGAGAACGAAGTCATCTTGCTGGAATGAAAAAAAGAGACAACAGTGTGTTTGATGAGTGGATTGGAGTAAAACAGTTTAGGACCTCATGTCTGTAAAAAAAAAAAAAAAAAAAAAAAAAAAATCCCTATTTGGTCATGAGAGTAAGTGGAAGTGTTCTCCTGTAAGGTGCTGGCATGTTATGAGTCTGACATATTTCCTGTGTCCTGGCTTTTATTATCTTTTATGATCCCCGTGGTGCTGCCTGTAATAAGACAGCTATGGCTATTACTAAGCCTCAGGATGGTGGTTAAAGTGTGCAACTACATGTAAGAGAAAACAAATCCTGTGCTTAGAACACAGACAGACAAGGTGCAGCAGAGAAATGGTGTCCGCTGTCGTCTGTGTTCTGAGAAACTCAGCAGGGACACACTGGTGGAACATCGGTCCCTAAGACTTATCATGCTGGGACATGCAGAGGAAGAGCAAAACCCCAACAGAGTGGCAAACTGCACCGGCAATCAGCTTTCGACAGAGCTTTCAATCATGCATCGCTCAATCCCGCTGCTAATGCAGAGCACAGTTCCACAATACACAGCTCATTAATTATCCTACTGGTGTTAATTAATATTGATTAGCTGGCTTAAAATATGGACGCTGTCCTATAACAGAACTTGAACTTGCCTGTCTAATGCAGACAAAAAAATATTACACTCTGAGGGCCAGATAAGTTAAGAACTTAACTTACACTAGAACGTATACTATACTATACGACTACAATGTCATGTATTTGCATTTTATGTTGACATGTACTGTGCTACTTGTGCTACACACAATCCCAAAAAGTAAGGAAATTTTCCACACTTTGATGCTTTTATTAAATAAATAAATTGTTAAATTGTCAATGTCTTGTTTCTTCAAACTTCAATCATCCAGTCCACCAAACACCACCGCAAACAAGTCATTGGCAAAAGCTGTTTGGCAATGGCAAAGAAGATCTGGCAAATTTTTCATGGGCGCAACCCACATACTCAGCTCTGCTGCTCATCCCACAAGTGCATATGCCTTACAATTGTGGCACCATTTAAAAGGGAAATTTACAGGCTTTCCAACAGTCAGGATCCAAATTTCCAAGGGCCAAATTGTAAAGACTAGATTACCTAGTCAAAGCATCTCTCAAACAGTTGGTCTTGTGGAATGCTCCTGGTAAGCAGGGGTTAGTACCTACCAAACGTGTCCAAAAAAACCAAACAAACAAGCCAAAAAAACAACTGGTGAACCAGTGACATGGTCATGGGTATTCATGATTCACTGATATGTGTAGGGGGTGAAGGCTAGAATATTTACAGCATTTGGCAGACGCTCTTATACAGAGCGACTAACAAGGTTACCCGGTATTACAGAAAGGCCAACATAGTGTTAGAAGTCTTGCCCATGGACCCTTATTGGTGTAGCACAGACTGGCTGCCCAGACCGGGAATCGAACCCAGGTCTCGCACATGGGAGCTAATGATGCTACCACTGCACCACACCAACCACATTACGGCATTTGGCAGACGCTTTTATCCAGAGCGACTTACAAGGTTAATGTTAGGGGTCTTGGTGTAGCACAGACCAGGAATCGAACCCAGGTCTCTCACATGGGAGCCAATGATGTTACCACTGTACCACACCAACCCGAATATCTGGTCCTACAGAAGATAGCCTGCTATGTCACCTTATTAGGAGAAAAACTTCTAGATTTCTGTGTGAGAAAGCGTTGAAGAAAATATATTTACCCTTAATTATTCACTTTGAATTATTTTCCTAGCTGAAGCTATCTACTCAAGCAATTAAAGAACGAGGGACGAGTCAGCGAATATTGGATTAGCTGATGAACTCTGCAAGCCTGCGGGAACTCTGCTGATTAGAAAGCTGTTAATCAGGCGACCGTGAGATGGGCCAGGCTCTGACACAGCTGCCTCTGATGCTGAGAAGTCTCTACAGGTTATTCATAGGAAGGACAGAGTCAGATTTGCTTACCTGATCTTCACCAGCAGGTCTGAAAGTAAGACCAGCAGTGAAGTTGCACTGTGACGACACGTCCTGGGAGCTGCTGGCTGATGGGACAGGACATGATATGGACAGTTTGTACTGTTTGTTCATTCACTTATCGCACAGAAAGATAAAAGTAGAGGTTCGAATTTGCTCATGCATTATCGCATCTGCCTTACTGTCAACTCTGCTAACGACACCAGAAGAGATGATCAGATAAACAGACTGGTACAAGTCACTCAGAATATAATGAACACATCTGTGTCTATATACAAACTAAAGAAAAGCCAACTGATCTTTGTGGTCATCTAAGGATGCTCTGAGCAACAAAATAAGCTCCACCTAGCCGAGTGCTTCCAATCCACATAAAATCAATTTGCAAGCCATGCCACTGCCTTTCCTTTCCTAAAGTCTGCTTCCAATGAGACTCTCTGTAATTGGCGGTGATTGCCGCTCTTTTTGCCGTCTAACTTTTTCCCTTTCTCTTTACTCCTCTCTACGCTCTTGTGGGAGGAACGGCCCCTGCTCGTGCTCGCTTGGCCTGCTGTGTACATTCTTTCCACATCTTGATTACTCCTCCTTGCCAAAGGTTTGGGCGTTTCTGTTTATCTTCTGTATCTAAGACAGCGCCACTGGGTCAAAAGAAGGAATAAATGTTGCACAATGAGCAAAGCATGAAGACAACAGAACATTAAACTAATACATCCCGGTGCACCTGAGGGATTAGACTGGACGCGTCATGGTGTGGATAAAGCTGTGCTCTTTTGCTTCCCAGTTGGGGAGAGATCAAGGACAGAGGCCATCTGCAATCACTTTACACAGACAAATGTGCCGCTGCGCGCTACAAGTGTTGTTGATCAGCAACTAACACCCCTTATCATCTGTGCACATGGTTTAAAGACCTCCTCCTACAAAGTTCCTTATACGTATTGCTCTCTCTGTCTCTCTCTCTCTCTCTCTCTCTCTCTCTCACTTCTGTTTGTCCATAAGTAACCGAAAGTCACTGTAAGTCACCGTCATGCTATGCTATAACGTGGTGCAGGTTTTATAACTCGCTTCAATAACGTGTACGAACATGGACCAGATTTTAGGCCCAAAACGTCACAAATTTCAGGACGGCTCAATTGAATTTGACTGGTTATGGTTTTGTCAAGTGGATTGGTGGTCATTGGTATATTTTTGACCCTGGAATCAGCACACTTCGCATCAACTATCATGCCTTATACTACAGTATTGATTTGTCTATTCTAATACTCAGAAATATTTCTAGTGCTAAATATTAGCACTAGAAACTATAACATGTGACTTGGACGAATGTGTAAGAAATATTAAATATTATACAAAATATTACTATATATAAAAAAAATATATAGACTTTGGTATCCTATGGATACCAAATTGTCTATATATAGAAAATACTTTAGTATCCTATGGATATGGTATAGATGAATTCCCTAACATTTTTGTATGTGTGTGTAAGAATGTGTATTGATGTGCAATTTAATTATCGTCTTTTACAAAGAAAATCTGTATGTATACTTGACTGTGATCTATATAATTCAGTTCTGTAAGCTCCCTCCTAAGAAGCACATGGAGAATAAGGAGCAAGTCTTAGGTTACTTGAAAAACAAAGAGCCCATGGCTCAGGTAATCCGCGAAGATTTACTTTTTGCCCTTGCGGCTTCTTTTCCATCCTTTAGTGAGCGGAGCGTGCCAGGGTCACAACCTGCATGCTGCTATATTCACAGCAAGACCCCTATTCACATAACACGCATAATGATGCATAATACAGCCCCCTCCTGAGTCATTCCACCAGAGTTAATGCACCCATGAGCTGAAAAGTAAGCTCAGGTATTTTAAGTTTTATAAAAACGAGGCACGGATGCTGTAACGTGAAACAACTCAATCATTTGTCGTGCTGTAAATTAGAAGGAGATTTTAAGGCATGGTTTCTAATGCAATCTGTAGCAGTGTGAGATTTAATATAAGTAGTCACAGGATGATGTTTAAATTACATTTTTAAAATAATAAAAGGGATAAAAAAAATCTTTTATGGGCAGACATTTGGGCCTGAAAAATTAATGTGATCAGTCTTATGACTGTTGTTTTTTAAACTATGTGGCCAGAGATTGTAGGAATGACAGAATGCATCCTGTGACTCGTAATTCAATAAGATTTGTAACTATTCACATCATTAGGCTGGAATGACACAGACTGACTATGAACCATTTTTATTCAAAGTCTAAGGCATTAGCTCTTGGGCAACTTTTTTTTCCGTGAGACCAGTAACACAAGGAAGGGAAGTTTACTGATTTAAACCGATGGAGCTCTTGGATTGCAAGCAACACTGTTATGCAACAATGCGATTAAAAAAAACAAAAAACAAAGGCTTGCCATCATCAGTGGCTTAAAACATCAGGACAATCTTGATACGCTCAGATATTGTTTATGTTCCACAAATGAGGAGCGAGCCGCTTATAAATGCTGCAGGATATGGCTTTCAGAGCAACACCATTAGAGTCCACGGGCACACACCCTGAGTGGACGGGGACTGTGTAAAGCCATTGTCTGCAGAAAAAGGTGATTGGAGTCATGCCATATCTTCTGAGAATGTGAAAAAAAAACGAACCTAAGAAGCAGCATGAGACCAAATCAAAGCCGAGGGTGTGCACCAGCAAGGATGAACTATAGACAAACAGTTTGGGTAATGGAGGAATCTTTGGATCCTGATCCTTCGGATCACCCACCATGGGCACACTTAGGAGAGGCACAAGCAGATTATCTTTACAAAGCAAGGTTTTTCAATTACGCAACAGCAATAAATCATCCTTGGTGACATATGAGCCTTCTCTTTCGAAACCCTGGATTGAGTGACGGGGCAACAAGCACCAAACAAGCCTAGACAAGGTTAACAGGACAAGGGCATGACATAATAACCTTCATACGGAGGCCACCAACATGGATGGTTACTCTGGACTCTGGATGGTCTTTCAGTTACACCATGTACAGCTGTTAAAGACCTTGGTGTGATTATTGATTCTAGTCTTTCTT
>JAOVVF010000047.1:20945120-20960459 GCA_028565595.1 Duopalatinus emarginatus
CAAACAGACATTTCTTACATTCACCATGATGTGGGATTGGCCTCTCAATTAAAATTTTCTACATGGATAAAACCTTATTTTGCTTAAGACTTAAAATATGCTTGAACCTATTGATCAGAGGCAGCACTCTTGGTGAATTGCATCCAGAAATATGATACAGATAAAAAAAATCAGCAATTAAGAAAGTAATCCACTGCATTCATGTTTATTACACCCAGTACTCTACTGCATGTATACTTCTGGTGCATCCAATACAGTACGGATGTGTCAGTTAAGCAGATGTAACTAAACGATCCCCAGTGCACATCACCCCTGAGGGCATTCGACTAAGTGTAACTACTTGACACTTTAACTTTCACTGATAAACTGTGAGTCTGCAGTCTGAGCTTGAGAGAAATCAGCCCCAGCCTAAAGCTCAAAGTATTCTCAGTTATTTTACCTGCACACACTGGTGGTGCTTTTTTTTCGTTCTTTGTTTTAAAAGTCTCAAAGTAAAAAAAAAAAAATAGTAGTATAAAGTACAAATTTTGAATAACAACCTAAAGAAGAAATTAAATGTATAGAGGCTCAAAGTAGAAACCATTGCACATGTCTAAATAAACTCTCTTCTTGCAAAGGTGATATAGAGGTTATATATAGAGAGAGAGAGGTTGGAGTGTAAATAAACAAGAATCAATTTCAACCTAAGCAGCTGTTTCTAATGTAAAAAGGAAATGAGGTTAGTCTGATATTAGGAACATGACATCTTTCCTGGACCTCTTCAACTTTTTAAAAGCGTAATTCCGGCAGTAACCTTAAACTACAGCCTTGGCTTTTTTTGTTTAATTCCAAATGAACATAATCGCATTATTGATCACTGATGTTGTGCCAGACAGCAAAACCACTTTAGTCATCAGTTGGAAGGTGATTACACTATCCAAGGCAGTTTGTACTATTCTACTACCTGTATTGATTATCTGAGTAGGTACAGCCAAATACCTACCTTTTACAGAACACCGAGTTTAAAGTAACCTTCTAACTTTTAAAACTCATGCAGAATCAGGGTAGACTAGTATAGCACACTGGGACCTGTATTACTTATTACAGACCCAAAACAGCATATTTATATACAGGGGAAAAACACTGATAAGCTGATAGTGAAATAATGTCTGCAAAGTACGATAAAGACACATTACATTGCGGCAGAACAAAATCAACCAGACCCACACACAAACAAAGATCAAATAAATATTAAAGCACAATGGCCATGTACCAAACTAAACATTACAATATGCTGTCTTCCTGAAAAGCCACGTGTATAAGCATACATGTCTCAGTGCAAACTTGCACAGTGGACCATAGCGGTGTGCACCTCAAGAACAAAGAGTGCTCTTATAGACGGGCGTCCTTCACAGAAAATACCACATAGGAGGTCCCACTTGGGGCCTGGGTATCCTGCCGTTTCCAAACTTAATTACAACCAGGTTTCGGCACCTCTTACTTTTTCTGAATCAGATCCAGAGTGGTCATCTCCTTTTGAAATTCTGTAAATATTTGAAGATATATGAATATATGAAGGATGGGCATCTCTCTGAAACTGCAGTATGTCTTAATAAAAATGTAGCCTCTGATCACAGTAGGGATCTCAGTTGTACAGTCAACCAGGCATGAATGGAGAATGGAATGTCAAATCTAAAAAAATCTGGATTTTCAATCAATCAACGCAATCATACACTATCACGTCACTCAATCTCCCCTGCTGCCATCTGTGCAGGAATAACATGATGGTACTCTATACAACATCCTATTCAACAGAACAGACTGTTATGTATGTTTTAAGTAAATAAGGTGACTCGTTTCACATAGTGCTTGATGCAAAAAAAAAATTCTAATCTGGCAACAATGGGACACCCCCAACAGAGAGAAAAGAAAAAAAGAGCACAGAAGAACATCCTAGGTTCACAAATGATATAAACCATATGGTGAGCATCCAAGAATCCTGTTTGAGCTCCCAGCATCACTGCCAAGCTTTTAATGAACTTCTGATGTATTAGGAACCGACTAGGACAAGAATCAGATGCATTTCGTATGCTGTGAACTGCTTCTGCTCCTCAGCCAACAAACACGGGTTTCCTATCTGCTCCGGAGACAGAGGTGCTGTTTGCTTGTCTCGCACACTTACTGAGACGCCCTAGACAAATGTTCACATTCCCAGACACGTGCTTGCATCAGGAGACACTACATCAAGCAACAGAGAGAGAGAGAGAGAGAGAGAGAGAGAGAGAGAGAGAGAGAGAGAGAGAGAGAGAGAGAGATGCACTGAGCATTCTGCCAAAATCAAAAGCATATGTTATATAGATTTAAAAGGACAAAGATACATTTAAGAAGCCAGACACATAAACAGGACTAGACCTTCGGAAAAGAATTGCTGGCACAATAGCGAGACAAAGAGTTTAAGAAAAGTGAAAGTGGGAGTCAGGGAATGATTCTGAGAGTAATGAGGGAAGTTCAAGACAATGACAGAACAAAAGGGGGAGTAAAATATGAAATATGAGGGGAAAGAAAGACGGGGGAAAAAAAAAGAGGGCTGATTAGGATCATTAGATGCTCCATATTGCAGCTTATTGGGGAGCGTGAGAGCTGTGATGGTCAGTGAAGCATGCAGTAGTGGCGGTGGGGTGCAAGACATCGTAAATCACATGGCCTTTCATGTTGTTCCAGGCTCCCTCCAAAATGTCACTCTGAGTTTCATTTTTCACTGCAAACTGGTATTACACTTTATACTAGTCGTCACACACGGAGATCTCATACTCACAGCTGCTGACATGGACATGGAGGATATGTCAGTGTACCAAAGTTACTCTTGGAAAC
Source organism: Duopalatinus emarginatus (assembly GCA_028565595.1). Classification (NCBI taxonomy): domain Eukaryota; kingdom Metazoa; phylum Chordata; class Actinopteri; order Siluriformes; family Pimelodidae; genus Duopalatinus; species Duopalatinus emarginatus. The sequence goes on from JAOVVF010000047.1 coordinate 20,947,971, forward strand.
AGTGATTCAAATATGTTTAGTAAGCAGGCATAGTAAGTAAAGAAAGTCTAAAGCAAGATGCTGCGGTTGTGGCAGTTTTAATGTTTTAGTAGACGATTTGAAAAACGCTGAGCATCAGCATACTGATGAGTGATAAAAGCCTGTCAATCATACAAACTTCAGAGGTTTGTTACACATTAGTGTGTAATATCATGTGACTATTACGTTCTGCATCATCCTTATTCATTAGCAAGCATTAATTCTCACTGATCTGCATGATGATTAATTGGTTCTCACTTTCTGTGCAAAAGACCCATTACGCCACAGAAAGAAATTCAACCCCTCTTGGGAAAACGCATTACTACCCTTCCACGTGGCCTTGGCATCTGAGCCCCATTTTGAAGCCCAAATCCAAAGTGTCTGAAGTGAATTGACCTTGGGCCTCCACATATGCTCAATATCAGATTAGCATGGGTTAATGGACATTGATCATTCCATTAGGTTCTTTGACATTTTTGACAAAGGCTCAATATGTGTTTGGGTGAGTGGCTAAAAAGCCTATCTTCAGAAACCACCTTGTCTCAGGAGTATCCGTTCAAGGCCCATATTTCAGATCTTATTTACAGACCACCTAGATGGCAATGACATATCCTGTCCTCTGATTTGTCACTTGCCAGGCTATTCTTTCACTTATCCGCAAATCAATTCCTTCCCACCTTCTCCTTTTACCTGGGTGTTCTTCTAACCCTCCCACTCTGTCAAAGCTAGACAAAGTGACCAGGGGACGTACTCGTCCTCCTATTCTCACCTTGATCAGATGGCTCATTTATAATTCAGTATGTTTTGAGGAAGTGTGATCTTTCTTGACACATCAAATACTGTAACCTCCACTATATATGTTATCGATATGGACTATTTCAGACTAAAGGACGTTTGTCATCACAAACTGCATATTTCTGCAACAAGCAATCAAGTTTCCAGTTTATTTCATCCTTTTAGACCCTGAATGTGCATCAGTCACATCTGTTTCATTTGCCTGTTTCCTACATCTGCATGTTTCTATATGATTGTATCTACAGCTGTATGCACAGTTCCTCTTATGGCTAACTCATCCTGCTAGGTAAGATCCTACACTCCTCAAGAGAGCAGGTCTAACTACTTAATCCTACCCCCACAGGGAAGCTAAAGATGCCCCACTTCCCTGTCCAGCAATTGGACACAAGTCTTTGGTGGGATTTGACATCCTTCTGTAGTACATTCTCAAAAGGAGAGTGCTAATTAAAAGAGCAGAGGTCAGGCAAGATTGCCATGCCCCATCAAGCCAGAATAACTGATCAAAAAAAAAAAAAAGAGAGAGACCTTCGGAAAGTGTCAAATAGATCATCAAAGTGAAACTACAAAGAGGTCTGTTTTCACATAATTGCATGGAGTGCATTCTGTCAAAAATGCTCATGATGCACACGTTCATTCAAGATTGCAGCACTTTCAGCATCACCTCATTCATGCAAACACGGGCACTACTTAGTTGCATGCCTCACATGTACTCTCCGAGCCCTGTCTCTTGAGACTGCCCCAGTAATAACATCCCTTTTCTTACCCAGAACATGCAGGAAAGGCAGACCCATGTCCGAGAGCGTCCAGCCATCGCCGGTGGCATACTTAGGGACACAGAAGGCATCGTCCGATCACTTTTAAAGCTCCAGGCCTGCCGTTCCAGACTATTCCACTGGACCAGCACAATATTCCTGATTATTCCACTGGACCAGGTACAGAATTCCGGAGCAGTCCGTTCACTACTGCAATACTGCTCCACAAATCCATGACACGCCTAAGAGAGATCAGATCAACTGCTGCTGCTTCTCTCTCCCTCTGTCTCTTCTTTCATCCTCTTCTGTCTCACTTTCTTATCTAAGAGCCTTCCTCTTTTCCTCCCTCCTCTCCTCTCCTGGTCTCTCTCTCTCTCTCTCTCTCTCTCTCTCTATTCAGTGAAACTCACAAAGCTTTTTGGGGTCATGCAACTCAGCTCCACAGGAGCAAGGGGGAGGTGACTGCACAGCCCTTTATTTATCTCTACCCTCCCCATATTCCCCTCGTTGCCCCTCCTCTATCCTCGCTCTGTCTCTCTCTCATGCTTTCTCTCTCACTTTTTTCTTTATTCTTATTTTCATTCACTATCTCTACCCCCCACCTTCTTCTTTTTGCATCCCCCATTCTGGGTTTTACCTCTAAGAATATTACTCATATTTGCTCTAATGTCACTTTTTTCATTTGCCTTCTCACTCTCTGAGACACCTGGATATCCTAAACATCTTCCAGCTCTCTCACTTTCCCTAAACACCCCCAAATCTCCTTTCCAGTCTGGGCTCCATTTTTCTGCCCTGTATATAAAACATGGTGCAAGCGTAAGGTCATCATCAAAGGCTCATGCAGACCCCACAAGAAAGGAGAGAAAAGGTTGTAAACAGAGAAAGACTTCATTAGGCACGCCATCCATCAGTCCTAAATTGGGCAGCTGGTGAGAGAGGTAGTATGGGATGTGTGTGCTCTGCTAGTGAGTCTGTCTTTCTTTCTCTTTCTACACCATTGGTATTTCCTCTTTAACAGCCTGATGAAGTTGACCTGTGTGATCTCTGCCCTCTAATCCATCTCATTCTTTTAAAAGGCAGAACGAACACTTCAGGGACTAAGTAAGCCTTTTACGTCACTCCCTCTGATACATGATACGCGAGTTCCTGCACCAACCTTCAGACAATAATGCACAAAAATACTTATTAAAATAGACAAATAATAATAACATAACCTGATAACGAAACCTGATGTGAATACATAGTCATAATAGGTTTAGTAGGTAAAAAAGTTTTAAGGGTGCACAGGACATGTCCAGGTGAGTCAACAATTACATTTAAGCATAACAAATGCAGGAATTAGATGGATGGATGGATGGATGGATGGATGGATAGATAGATAGACAGATAGATAGATAGGTAGATAGATGTTGTTGTGGTACAGTGGCTCCCATGTGAGAGACCTGGGTTTGGTTCCCGGTCTAGGCAGCCAGTCTGTGCTACCACCAATAAGGGTCTTTGGGCAAGACTCCTAACACTATCTTGGCCTATCTGTAATACCAATAACCTTGTAAGTCGCTCTGGATAAGAGTGTCTGACAAATGCAGTAAATGTAGATAGATAGATAGATAGATAGTACGATAGATAGTACGATAGATAGACGTACTATAATATAATATAATTTTATATATTACTATTTGGTGTATTCTGAATGTTTTTGTGCGTATGCAAAGTTTTTAGCAACTAAGCGATAGTTTATTCTCAGTTAAGCAGCATGCTTTGAGATAACACCAAGACAAGCCTTTGTCTTTCAATTATAACTTGTAATGTAGCTAGTCAGCTAATATAAGGTGACTAGTTAATTCTGTAGGATATCAGCTAGCATGTGTACAGTTGCACTGTGGCACGTTAGGGGCTGCGTCCAACATTGCATACTTCAATACTGAACATTAGGCAAAAAGTAATACAAAGTGTTAATTAATTAGCAGGTTTAGGAGAGAGGCATTTTGAAGTATACGAAGACAGCACACTTGGTCTTATAATCTAGCCCGTAATTCAACTGGAGCTGCAAAGGTGTTCAAATCTGAAGTTGAAAAATTGCTTCAGTTGTTTATAGCCAGAAAAAAAAAAAAAATAAATATGTTTCTTTACAGCCCCAAGTAATGTTATGAGTACCTGCATGTCTGTTTTTTTTTTTAACTGATATCAATATAAATTCTACCTATTACCTTAGTAATGTCAACAGTCATGTTAATGTCAGCAATACAGTTCTTGTAATGTAGCAGATTACGTCCTCATGATTGTAAATACTTACTATATGGTCTGTCCGTATACTATATCGTCTATCCGTCCCTTGTTGTCCATAGTTTACTAGTTCCACCTGTTACACTACCTAGCATGAAACATGCTGTAGGAACTCAGATTTGTTATTGAATGAGTATGTGCAACAATGAGATTAATCCACATGGTGACAAAGGATTCAGTTCACGTCCTCATTTATCCTGCAGTAACACTCTTCTACCAGAGAGGGCGCAGAGCACATTTTAAAGGGAACATCCTTGGAACAGTAGACAGTGAGTATGCACATGATTATTTTATAGACTAAACTGTTTACAATTAAGGACTAATGAACTACATGACTACAACAAATAGTAAAACCAAACACTTTCTTTAATCTGGATATAATACTCATGTTATTATAATAATATGTCTATCCATACTGGACATTAGTGTGTAGCCTTTCACCCCCAGAGCGGCGCTGCTGGTAACTGTAAAATCTGACCTAAAAATAAAACTCATTTGGTCATGTGACATGTATACCTCGGTATTGATTAATGCATTAAAAAGCATCTCGACGCCAAAATAAAACAAGATGTGTAAGCGATCGTAGCTATTTGTAACCTATATGGCTGAAGTTTCAGCCACTTCATCATACACTGTATATACACAATACGACATGCTTTCAACTGCAAGACACAGTAAGATCTCTGTGTACCTTTGTGGCATTTTACCCCATCTTAGTCTTCTCGCTCCACTCAATACAATGTCATAGGTGCCAGGGTGGCAGCAGTAGCAGCGTTTTTTTACTTAATCAATTCTTTTATGAGTGCCGCTTGTCTCAGCAGACATGTTGAACACACACACGCACACAGACACACACACACACACACACACACACACACACACAGCGCATCAGATGTGCTTTCACTGAATGCTATTTTGAGGCACGGAACGAGATGAGAGGCAATACAACACAGACCTCCTTTAGAAGCACTGCTTTATTGGAGCTTCAGATTAAAACAGAAGGAAACAGGAAGATGTGATGAATCGGTGTTTTCGTAACTCGTCGTCTCTTCTGGTGTGTTGAAAACGAATAGAATCTTCTTAGGAGACATGTGTGAGGTTCTTTGTTATGTCAATGCAGAAAGTAAAGCAAAGAGCTAGTGTTTACTTTTTGCTCACACAGAATGACTCATTGTACATAAATTAAAGCCCGGAAACATCATTTCGAAACAATCTGGCCACCCTCAGTGCTTTTTTGCGAAATGTCTTGTTTTTATTTGCAAGCCGAAGCTGGCAGCTCAAACATCACACAGGAAGAAAAAGAAGACAACACTGTAAACTTGCATAGGCTGGAGTCCAGTTGCGTTTTCGTGGTGTTTTGGTCCGGATCAGGAACGCTGACAGATGAGACACACTGTATATAGAAAAGGTTTATTTGCAGAGTTTATATCTATTGTCTTGCACAGCAAGCTCCCAACACACACTGGTGTTTTCCTGCACTTAACGCACCTACTAAACCTGTTAATTAACTCCTAAATAGAGTGGAAACAGGGAAATCCACAAAGACCCCTAAGGGCCACAGTTGTACTAAAAGTCTATGTAGTGAATATGCTCGGCAGATAAGGATTAAGATTAACATTCCATCTGATATAAAAAAAAAATAGTGTCTTGAACACCTTCCTTTGCCTGTCACTTGATGAAAATGTTGAAGGAATCCAGTTTTATATACAATAATGTACTAAATAAATAGAATAAATGATTGTTTGAATACTGATGTAATGGTGGCACTGTAGGTCATGCTGTCATCTCACAGCAAAAAGAGTCTGGGTTTAATTCCACTTCTGGGTGGCCACGGCCCTTTCTGTGCAGAGTTTTCTTGTTCTTCCAGTGTCTATGTGGGTTTGCTTAAGGAGACATGCAGTCAGGCGAATTAGAGATTAGAGGGGTTTCACACTCATTCCTTAAATGACCTTTAAGGTAAAATTAAGTCTATTGCAAAGTGGTTTGGTATCATTTCAAGGCTAAATAAAGGTAAGTATGAAGGTTAAGTATATGTTAACTACATTGTTTTACAGCAATATGAACTAGACTAGCTGAAGTGATTACTAATTTTATTTAATCGGTCGATTCACTTTTAAGACATTTGAATAAGCACAGAACTATAACTTGGTTTCAATGTTAAAAACAATGAACTTGTTTATAGAACAACATTTGAGGCAATGTGTTATGTAAGCTCAAATAGTGCACATTTGCTGTAAATTTTCCTCCATCAAGTATGCAAGTGTTATGCAGTGGCCTTAAGTATTGCGATTTTATGTCTTTTCCTAGATCTCTTGAGGACAGGAAGAGGTCACACAGACAAAAAAGACATTAGTGAGCATGTAACCACTGTGTAACTTGAGCTACTACTTATGCTTTTGTTGTTGTCTCTGCACTGAAGATATTTCATAAGGAGTGAGTTGTTTTGCTAGATCAATGGTGATAAACCCTGTACAGGACATACAACGAAAATGAACGTTATATATTATTCTTTATATTACAAACACTATTTAACAATAACAATAAGATGTCTCAGTTAATAAGTAACCAAACCCGTTAATTTCACCCCCTAAAAATGTATTATTTTGGCCTTCATTTCTTCATTTAAAAATGTAAGTAATATTAAAGTAGACATATGCAGAATTCATGGTCAAAGTTTTACGGCGTAAAACTACTAGCCTTATTTTAAGTTTATTTTTTTATTTTATTTTAGTGCTTAAAATCCTTATATTACCCCTTAATTATGATTCATATATTTGTACAGTGGCTTGCAAACGTATTCATACCCCTTGATGAATACTGAATAAACCTATCTGGCTCATAAGGGATCATAAAAGTGCATTGATAACAAAGTGCCACAGCCAAAAAGGCCTTACCTTTGACCTACATTTCTTTGTATAAAATGAAATAAAAGAAGCGGTCTCAAAGTAAAGTAAAGTAAAATCTCACGAAGTGCCAAAGCTTCCTTTTGACTTACATTGCTTTGTATCAAATATACAGTGGCTTGCAAAAGTATTCATATCCCTTGAACTTTTCCATATTTTGTCACATTACAACCACAAACAGAAATATATTTCACCGCACTTTTCCATTTTTTATTTGTAAAAAAATGTTTTGAATCATGTATAATTTTCTTTCCACTTCACAATTGTATACCACTTTTTGTTGGTTTTTCACATTAAATTCCAATGAAATATATTTATGTTTGTGGTTGTAATGTGACAAAATATGGAAAAGTTCAAGGGGTATGAATACTTTTGCAAGCCACTGTATATTTGATACAAAGAAATGTAAGTCAAAAGGAAGCTTTGGCACTTCATGAGATTTCACTTTACTTTACTTTGAGACCGCTTCTTTTATTTCATTTTATACAAAGAACTTTAGGTCAAAAGTAAGGCCTTTTTGGCTGTGGCACTTTATCAATGCACTTTTATGATCCCTAATGAGCCAGATCGAGGCATCAAATGGAAAGAAAAATGGCATGATGCCTGAGGCATCATTAGAAAAAACTTTAAGAGGAAATAGACTGCGAGATTATTACTTAAGTAAGGGTGAGACCTGGAAATAAACTGTTTTTCAGAAGTAAAAATCTTTTAGATATCTATGTGGGGCCATCTACAGCAGTTTCTTTTTATCCAAAACGAGTAACGTCTTTAAAAATGATTCCCACATGCAGCACCAAACTATTCTACAAAAGACTGCATGAGTACAAATATTTTCATTTTTTCCTGTCCTGAAAGCACGTATGCCTGAACATTTACCCTGCACCTTCCTGCTTCTCTTAATCAATAACATTTGCACTGGGGAAAGTGACCAACAGGGATAGTGACGATTTATGCTTTCATCTCAGAAAAAAATGCTACAGAATTTTCAAAAAAAGATGTAATCTGTAGTGACAGAGACAGAAATCGGGCTCTTGGCAGGACGCCAGAGGATATGGAGGAAGAAAATGGAGTTAAGGATACAGTCTGTACCGGAAAGCCAGAGGCACGGACTATGAAAAACAAGTAGATTTTTTTATACAGGGATAATCAAATCCAGTACGTCTCTCTATCAGGAACTGTTCGACCTTCAGCGCTATCATCATTTAAAACAAACCAAATGCATTATGAGTTCATGTCACTATTGCACAAATAAAGCCATTGCACCATCTAGCACAGGACTATAGACTAAATGTTACAGTGCCACTACGCAGTTTGAGGCGGTGTGACCATGTTAAAAGCTAAACAATAAAGAAAGAAAAGGAAGACTTTCTACAGTACTACAGCATTGTAGGTTGTGGGTTTCTCCCTTTTTCACCATTTTATTTATGTGGTTATATCTATACCTGTCTAGAGTCTCTGTTTGCACTCTGATCACAACACCCTTTTAAACCACTATAGAACAACAGCAGGAAGTGCGAGTGTGACTGCAGCTTAATTAGCATTAGCAGTTAGCAATTAACATGAGCAATTAGCATTGACAGTTAGCATTAGCATTAAGAATTAAGAAATTGTCATTAGCAACTGGCGTTAGCATTTAGCATTATCAATTAGTATTAAGCAACTGGCATTAGCACTTAGCATTAGCAAACAGAATTACCTTTAGCAATTAGCATTAACAGAAACGTTAGCATTAGTGGTTATCATTTGCATTAGCACATAGCAATTTGCATTAGCTATAACATTTCCTCAGACAGGCGAGCATGTGTCTTCAAATAACAATGAGTGAATTGCCTACTGAAGTGAATGGGATAAAAAAAAAGGAGGGATGAAAACAGGCATGGCAGGGGATTAAGTGTGCATATGTAAAATCTGTAAGAGTAAGAGTCATTAACAGACTCATGATTTAGAGTTGGAACAGATTTAGAGTTCATATCTCACATCAATAAACCATTCTAACACACTAATAACTATAGTGTACCTGCCTATAGAAATTAATGAGATAAAATAGAAGAAGGGATAAAAACAGGTGTGGCAAATAAACGAGCACGGTTATTCAAAATCTTAATAAAAGTCTGTATCATTAACAGAACAGACATTTGGAACCATATCTCACCATATTTGGAGTCCATATCTCACATCAATGTACCGTACAAATGCACTTATAATAACAGCATAATTTGTTATTGAAATGGATAGGGTTATAAAAACAAGGGATGAAAACGGGCATGGCAGGTAAACGAGTGTGAGTATCCAAAAGCTGTGCAAATGCCTGTATTGAGTTGGAACAGTACCACTTCTATGTATCTTTCAAACACACATTTTCCGATTCCCTATAGGAATGAAAGGAAAGGAAAGATGGATAAAAACGGGTGTGATCGGTCAACGAGTACAAGTGTCCTAAAGCTGAACACAAGCCCCCGTGTCATCATTGGGGCGGATTTTTTTTAATTGGAACAGTGTCGATGTCTTAAAAATTATGGGAGTTTATAGCCGGACAAGCAAATCCCGACGGAATAGAAAGAAAAAAGAATAATATGACTTTCGGATAACACTAGTGTGAATGCCTGCATATACTCTTGCAGATATCTCCATATGAAGTCCATAAAGACCTTCCGAAAACAGTCTTACTGTTGCTTCACTTGATAATCTGACCTGAATTTTGTAGATGTGTAACCAAGAACTGCTGCTATAATCATAAACACTCATCCCATGACTCTATTCACAATATGCTCACATTAATCATCCTGTAACACACATAATACTGTTTGACTTCATAATATACAGTTGCTGAGGAGTAATGATTTAGAATCTGACTATTGGGTGTCACCCAGAGGAGTACAGATTTCTTTCTAACTCTGGTTCCTTTCTAATTTCTTCCTCGTGTCATCTCTGGCTGTGTTTTTTTCCCCTTGCCACTGTTACACTCATTAGAGATCTAAATATACAGTACATCTGGGTTTCTATAAATTTTCCATACAAATGAAATATCTAATAATTTCTAAATAATTATAGTTGATTATAATATAGATGCAATTTACCCTGATTAGAGGGTTTATTGATGATGTATAACATTCAAACAGGGGCAGCAATGAGATTGTAGTTACAGAACCAGCCTTGGGACCAGAAGGTCCACGGTTCGATCTTCACTACCAACTACCAACATGACACAACTAAAGTGGCCTTGAGCAAGGCACATAACCGTATCCGTTCCACAGGTACCGTGAATAGGGGCTGATATCCAGCTTGGGTTAAATGCAAAGGTCAAACTCCCTGTGTGTGCAAGCACAGCAGGTCAATAAATCACTTTTATTCTCAAGTCTATAACCTGTACAATACCAATATCAATTGTTCTTGGTAGGCAGCTCATTTAAAGGACCATCTATCCTCTGACATACTGACAAACTTTTACCACTGCACCTTTGAGAGTGTTCTGACTGTGTGACAGTGTGGTATGGATGCCCCACTGTGGCTGAAAGGAAGGCCCTGCAAAAAAATGGTCAAGACTGCTAGGCGCATCATAGGCGCAAATTTACCTGCCATCAGCGACCTTCACCACCAGCGCTGTTTGCGTAGAGCACACAGCATCATCAGGGACTCTTCTTACCCAAGCCACACACTCTATAACCTCCTGCCATCCAGAACCACCGGCTCAGGAACAGCTATCAGTTACACTACTGATCTCCTTAATACACTCATAACTATCCACTACACCACACTACATCAGGACAACTACTGCCCACATTACACACACTGGACTAATCTTGCACAATACACTGTTCTTTTCCACATGTCCTTATTTATAACATTTATTTATCACATTATGTCATAATTGCACTATGCTACCACTTGCACTCTATCCGTAAATCTGTCTAGTATTTGCACTCTGTTTATAATTGCACTTTTTTTTCATATTTGCACTCTAGTTTGCACACTGCTACTATTTGCACTTCTAGTGGATGCTACCTGCATTTTGTTGCCTTGTACGTGTACTTGTACTGAGCAATGACAATAAAGTTGAATCTATCTATCTGTCTAATAGACTCCCAACTACAATTACTGTCCATACTCATATTCTCTTTCACTGTTACTCTTACGTCTCTACACGCATCTATGAACGCCCTACTCTCACAATCTAGGAAAAACAAGGTCGACACACCTACCCTAAGTTAAGCCTCGCTTTCAGGCTTTCGGCATGTATATTTTAAGTGTCCTCTTTGAAGGTAATAACCCCAATCCCACAAGAGAGAGCAAAAGAGAGAGAGAGATAGAGAGAGAGAGAGAGATAGAGAGAGAGAGAGAAAGAGAGAGAGGTAGAAGGCCTGCAACAGGATCTCACACAAGCATGTTCTATACACAGTCCTGTGTGACAAAGCGATGACTTTTAATGCCAAAGCACTGATGTCTTCCTGCGTCTGTAATGCAGCTGTGAGTAAAAACATTGCAGCATACTAAGTTCCAGAGCAGAGTGCCATAATATAACAACGAATTCAACTTCTCGGTTAGTGTTAATATTGTCTTGCATTAGACCTCAGGAAATCCACTCGGCTGTTTACTATCCACTAAATTAAACAGCTCGCATTCATATTTACACTGAATGAGCCAAAGGCAGACGTGATTAAAAACCATTGTGACTTATCCAGAAACATATCGACAGCAGATGGATTCATCTAGAATAACAGCTGTAATCATACTGCTGTCCTATTCTGACCCAAGTCCCAATACTGCACTTACGAACATTAAGATGTGGTTGGTGCGGTACAGTGGTAACATCATTGGCTCCCATGTGAGAGACGCGGGTTCGATTCCCGGTCTGGGCAGCCAGTCTGTGCTACACCAGTAAGGGTCCTTGGGCAAAACTCCTAACACTACGTTGGCCTACCTGTACTACCAATAACCTTGTAAGTCGCTCTGGATAAGAGCATCTGCCAAATGCTGTAAATGAAAGATTAGTCACAGGATATGATCCAATGATTTCAGTACAGCCAGTATTTACTTCAATACTGTATTTGTAAATACTGACAGTGTGATTTTGTACTGTACACAAACACACACTCTGACATAGCGGATCCTTTAACAGAACATTGCCCAGAGCATTACACTGCCTTCACTGCAGAGGCCAGCCATGGTTCCAGGTTCCAAGGAACCAGCCTTGTGCGGAAAAGGTTTCTGGTTCGATCCCCTGTACCAACAAGACACAAGTTAAGTGCCCTTGAGCAAGATGCCTAAAACCCATAACTGCTTCCCAGGCGCTGTGGACAGAACGCTGGGCAAGTACGTCAACTGCACAGATTCCTCTGTGTGCAAACGCAGTAGGTCAACCGCGTCACTTTTACTTTACAGCTTGCCTTCTTCCCATAATATATTCCGGTGCTATCTATTCCCCAGGTAAAAGTAAATGAAATATGGACATGCATGGCTGTGCACATGATGCAAAAGAAAACCAGTTCTGATGCTCAGTTATCCATTGTAGACACTTTTGGCACTGACTAGGGTAAGCATAGAGCAGGTATCCCAGTTGTATATCCATTTCAATTTGGTCCTTGTTAGGTCCTTATTCTAGACCAATTTTTTCTACTTCTAATGCATCAACTTCAAGAACTTGTATATACTTAATATATATATAGCAGTAATGAAAATGTCGTAAAATCTTTGGTTTAATTAACAAGTGTAATGCAAATTATTTAAAGCCATACAATGTT
>JAOVVF010000047.1:20985340-20996340 GCA_028565595.1 Duopalatinus emarginatus
ACTGACTCAATAATGCAGAACTCATAAAATAAATGTCTATAACAAAAGTTGTACTAAACACAATATAGGGTGCCTAATACTTGCACAGTACTGTAGCTAATGGCATGGTTACTGTATTAGGCATTGATTTGCTTTTATTACAATACATCCATCCTGTGGCCACAGACCCTTGGCCTATAGTGTTCTAGATATTATATAGCACTACTTATGCACATAGCACACAGAGTAAAGCTATACACTCTGAAATATACAATTTAAAGAAAAGATCTATACAGATGTGAGGAATAATACACATATTTCAGACTACAAATAACCTAATGTTTTACATCAGTCACAATATCAGTCTTAACCCACCCTATTAATAAATTCCTCATCCTAAAGCATATTATTTGATCACTGTAATTAGGAAAGCAAAGGAATCTAGATCCGGATCTGTCATCTAATCCTGGAGTTTAAGACGTTAATAACACAAATAAGTGAAAGACTGGATTTAGGAATCGAGTCTTCTTTCCCACAGTTTACATATTCATCGCCCAGTCTGTTTTAGCTTTATATACACCCTCACCACTACTGACTGCATGTTCATGAGTCCTCAGACAAACGTTAAAGGCAAGAGTGAATGTCACAAGTCAAAACCTCTCACTTCTGTTTCAGAAAATCATGTTTGTGAAAGACATGTGAAAGGCTTCATTAAAACAGCCTTTATAAGGCGTACAAGAAGCAGTCAAGCAGACAGGATGTGGTTAACTTTGCTTTTTTTTTTCCTATCAGTGTGTGCAGTGTGTGTGCATCTGATGTTTCTGACCTTGTGAGGACATTTGTAGTCTACTTTATGGTCAGGGACATGAAAGAGGCAGGAAGCTAGCTTGGGATCGCTCAACAGAGGGAATTTCTCTAATTATTTTTGCTGTTTTATTTAATTGCTACACTGGCTCATTTGGCTCCCTGTCTCCTATGGTGTTTGTCTCTCAGCCTTTTATTCTCATTGTGCTACTCGCTAAAACATAACACACATTAGAACACCACTTGTTGCCCATTCATTCATTTTCCTATAAAAAAGTGAGTTTTTTTTAACCATCCATACATCTCCATCATTTTTAAGCATATATCCATGCAGTGAAACACACACACTAGTGAACACTAGGGGGCAGTGAGTGCACTTGTCTGGAGCGGGGGAACTTTTCACATTTTCAGCAGCAAATCTTGGACATTCTTCTGGATCGTCTTACTCAAACTGACATATCTGTTTTAATTACATGCCAGATCGCTTGCCCATCCTGGTAATTTTTCTTGCCATATCCATTACAACTATGCTACATGTGGGATATTGTAACAGCCATGTACCAACACCCCAGCAATCAGCTGAACCATTAAACCATGTCTGATACTTTTGTGTGTATTAAATTTGTGTAACACCCATATCTGGAATATGGCAAATAAAAAAAATAAACCCAACTCAGACTGTGTTTGTTTTTCCATAACACTATCTAAGGACACAGATAGGTCTGAATTATAAATGTTATTCACCAGAATCAAACATAAAGGTAATCTTTAAGATAACAATTCCCACTGACTCTTATATTTTATGACACATTAAATTGCCACTATATGCTTCCAAACCATATAAAATCAGTTTACATAATCTCAGATAAAAAATATATAAATAACTAAGCAGATAAGGCAACATCAAATCTAAAAAAAAATTAAATCTGTTTGCTTTTTTGGTTTAAATCATAAAGTGCTTATGTAAGAGATTGCTTTTGCATACAATCAGGTTATAAATAGGCTTGATTCAGGTGGCTTCGGTGCCTGTTTAAGGTGAACGGATCTGTGGAGGCATGATGAGGTGTTTGATATTCGGTCTGCTCTGCCTGTCTCTTACTGAGGGACTTGTCAGGTAAGAGAAAGAGCACCACATGGGATTGATATAATTTTCAGAAACTGAAATGAGAGTCAGATTCATGATGTTATTCTGAACATGTTGTCTACAGAGTTCCTCTAGTTAAAAAGAAGACCATAATGAAGGAAAGGGGTCTCCTCAAGGAAATGCTGAAGTACTCACAATACAGCTATCAGCAAGGTTACAGTGAGAGCCTGATCAACCAAAATGATGTAAATCTACCTTTCATAGAAAAAATGATGATTATACAGTAATTCTATGGCTTAATTAATATTGTAAAAAGTTTAGGTTTTTTTTCCTGTTCCTCTTGATTCTGCTGCTCTTAATATATTGACAACATTAATTATAGTACATTACATCATTATAGTACAACATTATAGTACATTACATCACTTTACTTATCTAAAATATCTGAAGCTACTGCTGATAGACCAGAATTCAAAGTACTTAAAGCACTTTCTGGATACTGCCAGAAATGAGCTGTACAGTACCCAATATAAAACTTACCAATAGTCCTGAAAGCACTCCTAAACTATGCAAAGCCTGTGAAGAGACCAAGACAGGAAATGCAATATTCAAATATAATACTCACTGATCAGTTAAGTGCTAAAGATACATCTTTAGTTGGCGTTTGAGTACAGCAAGTGGCTCTGCTATACAGACACCTAGGAGGTGTTCATTCCACCACCAAGGTGTCAAGATAGAGAGAGTCAATAATTCAGTAAACCAATAAATACTATTCAATATATTTCAAACATTTTCCTGTTCCTGTTATGTAAAGGCCAATAATTTTGCTAGCAGTCTTCATAAATATGTGCATGTATATGTTATGTAAGACTACACAGATATCAATGCTTGCACAAGTGTTTAACATGCCATATTTCTGTCATTTCCAGATGGCTTATTTTGGTAAGGTTGGTATTGGAAGTCCTCCACAGTACTTTTACCTCCACTTTGACACCGGCTCCAGCACTCTGTGGGTTAACTCTGTCTACTGCAGCAGTGACGCCTGCAGTGAGTAGCCTACTATACACAATGGAGAACTTCAATACACTGTACATTGTAATCATGTAACAATCAATAGAAGCCAGAGTTTTATGCTGACTGTAATAAATAAAATAACAGCACAACAATTTATCAACATTTTATCATATTATTGTACCGTTTAATAATTTTTAAAACAAGTTAGTTCCTGTTATTAAGTATGGTAGATCAGCTTTAAATATGCATTCCGTCAACAAACATTTCTTTTTTCCTCCTGATGTAAAAAAAAAAAAAACTTGGCTTGTCATGTTACCAAGAAACTACACAGACATTCCCCTGGTAGAAGAAGGCCCACAACTTTACTTTTGACTATGTTCTGACACTGACAACTCTTTACAAAGATATTAAATCAACTGACAGACTATTGTCAAAATTGCTATTATAGAAAATTCAATCCCCAACATCTGACCAATCAGAATTAAGAATTCAGGTGAATAATATGAGCCAGCCTTGATCAACAAGCCAGTCGTTGCACACGTGCACTTTACATTGTATTGTGTAGTTTATTGTTCTATGTAGCACCTCGGTCCTGGAGGAATGTTGTTTTATTTCACTGTGTACTGTACACCACTGTGTATGGTTGAAATGACAATAAAAAAAATGACTTGACTTGACTTGACTTAATCGGGCCTGTGTTTTCCAGTACTCTTGGTGCAATCCATTCTCCTTTTCATTATATCTGCAGTACCTTCATCCATCTGTAACGTCTCCATTTGTTGTTTTTTTGTTTGTTTGTTTTTTGTTATTTTCAGACAGTCATCCTCTCTTTGACCCAAGCCAGTCTTCCACATTCACCAGCAATCAACAACCATTTTCAATCACCTATGGAACAGGCAGTGTCCAGGGGTTCATTGGCTATGACACAGTTACAGTACGTCCGTTTGAACAGTCCAGTAGTAAACTGCTATTGATAGCTGTTTGTATTGTTGGTTGTCACAAAGGTTTCGCTTTTCTACTATTTATGCAAGAGTGTGGTTGTATAGGACTGACTCAGAATAGCAGAAAAGTCAATTGTCTAAAGTGGGAAAACCTTTTTAATGTTAATGTTCAATTGATCAACATTCGCCAAAAAAACAAATAATATATGAATACACTATTATTATTATTAGTAGTAGTAGTACTAGTAGTAGTAGTTACAATTATCATAAGATAAAATATATATTTTAAAAATTATAGAACATATATAACAGACATAACGATTTATTATTACCTGCTCATTTCCTTTCACCAAGAAACTAAGATGAAATACATTAGCTAAGGCTATTTAACAGGTTTATTTCCAGTTAACAATCTCTGACACTACAAACTTGATGAATGCTAATAGCTAGATGTCACAGTGTAAAGTATAAAATTTACAGAGAGACAGATTACACTAATCAGTATTATAGAGTAATATATTTTCTTAATATTTTACAGCCATTTTACTTTGATACTTATTCAGTGTGTTCTAACATTTACTTCCTGTAGATGGGTCAGCTGACTGTCACAAACCAGAAGATCGGTTTAAGCACTTCAGAGCCTGGTGATCATTTTGCAAGGCCTCTGCATGATGGACTCTTGGGTCTGGCCTTCAGGCCTCCTAGTGACCAGACCATCGTGGACAACATGATCCAAGAAGGTGTTATTGAGGAGCCAATCTTTGCTTTTTACTTAAGCAGGTAAAAATGTAATCATGTAGCAGAAAACTCTGAACCATCAGCAACAAAATTTTGATATTCAGGAAAGTTTCTCTTAATCTTAATTACTGGACTAGGTTGTATTAGTATCTGAAATAGTAGCTGGGACTAAGACCTGTGTTAAACTATAATTTAACTTTAGAATATAACATAAAAATTAATCAAACGATGTAAATTATATATACCAAATGCACCATGTGCAGATAACATAGTCTAACAAAATTGCTAAACAGGGACTCTGAGACTGGAAGTGAGGTTGTGTTTGGTGGAGTTGATCCCTCCCATTACCAAGGCCAGATCAACTGGGTTCCTGTACAACAAAACAGCCACTGGCAACTGATCTTTGAAGGGTAGGTATCTAGTATCTTCTGAGAAACTATTCTGTGCCTTTTGTAATAGGACAAATGGGTGTTTTAACTACTAGAATGGGCATCTTAGAGTGCTTAAAATATTAGTGTAGAAAAGTAAATAGATTAAAAACCTTTTCCCTTTTTTTTTAGTTTTGAGGTGAATCACCAGTCAACAGGGTGGTGTGAAAATGGATGTACTGCTATTACCGACACAGGAACATCACTGCTGCTGTGTCCACCACAGTATGTAGACTCTCTCCACCAAATGTTGGGAGCCCAACAGGACAGCAATGGCAATGTAAGCCCATTTCCATCATGTCAGGCACTTTAGGCTTTAGGTTTTTATGATTTATCTCATGCATTTGTCTTAGGTATGTGTCGGCTATAGCATAGACCTATAGGCAGTAAATATGAGGGGAGTTTTCTTAATGTGTGTGCTTTACAAATGTGACAAAAACAAACGAAATCACATAGGCCCTAATTTAGAAATCTTTTAGTAAATATATATACAAATGGCACTATTGATGCTGTACTGAAAAGGCAGGAGGATGTGTTAAAACACAGAGTGATTGCACTCACTGCAGCTCCAGTCATACCACATTGTTCACTTATCAGTAATTTAGTGTTTGATGTTATAAAGTGTTGCATAAAAAGATGCTCAAATTTAACCAACAACTACTGCGGCTAATTTTCCTTTTACACAGCATCAATTATTCTTAATTAAAATAAAATGACTCTGTTTCAGAAAAAAAAATAATAAATTTGTTTGTGCTAAGAAACTTAGATAAATTCGATATTTCAACTTAACCAAAAAGTGTATACACACTTTGCTGTATGAGTAAGATATGAAAGCTTTTCTGAACAAAATTTTCATGAATACCAAATTTCTAACATGAATGCTGAGATCTTTTTTTTTTTTTTACAAATAGGTCACTTCATATTCAGCTTGATACATTAGATCAATATGGCTAAATAATTATAGAACAAAATGGATTACAAATTCACTACAAGAATTCAAATACAGGTCAATAAACTGTACGTCATGTAGGATATAATTTTCTGTTTATTTATATTTATTTTTTACTAAAATTAATTTAAATTCATCTTAAATTAGTAAAGTTTTACACAGGAATGTGGTTTTTCAGGATTGTACAAGATTTCAGTTATTATCAAAATAAAAAAAAACACACACAGACAAGTTAAAGACTAAGTACAAAAACATAGTTTGATTTACTAAAGTTTACTAAAACTCTGTGTGTTGTGATATGTTTCCAGTATGTTTTCAACTGTAATTCAGTGAGCAGCCTTCCACCACTGACATTCATTATGAATGGAGCTCACCTGCATTTGCCGGGTACTGCATATGTGCTTCAGGTACGAGTTTAACTGCTCCTTAACTGGTCTAAAATAATAATCTTTTAAAATAGGTACAGGTGAGTGCAGATTAACACACATTTGTTTTTTGTAATTAAACAGGAAGAAGATTCTAACGGATATTGCATGAGTGGCATCGGGTCATCACATGATCAGTACCGCAATGGTTATCCTTACTGGATCCTGGGTGATGTTTTCCTCGGACAGTTCTACTCTGTGTTTGACCAAGGAAATGCTAGAGTCGGGTTTGCTACCTTAGCATAGAGTTACACACTCAGGAGCATCACAAAGTCATGATTTAATTATTTCATGATTTAAAAAAGAATAAACTCATCTGCAAAAAAAATTTCTTGAAGTCTTGTTCAGTCTTTAATTTATTACAAAAGTATTCCCATGTTGTGGTCTGTTTCTTTTGGGAAGGAAAGGGACACGTAGCAGTACTTCTATTTGGATTTAGGTGTATTTGGATGAATAGTAAATTTCAACTTTTATAACTAAAATTTAATGTACACCTTGTAATGTAATGTTTTATTTGACCTATATACACAGTGTGGTTATTTGTTGTTTTTTTTTATTAAATGAAATGTACTATACAGCATAGCGTCTATTTAACCATCCACAATCTGATGACAAGCATGACAAAAGATAAGCCTAAAACAGAGCTGAAAGTCCATAAGATTGGCACCTCACCTAAACCTGTGAGCTGTAGTGCTACAGTGACTTGTAATATATTAAGCCATATAATAGCAGTAGGTCATTTAGCAGACTAAATGAGGCAGATTTACTGGATGTTGGTTCAGGAGTCTTAGACTGTACAGTCAAATTCTGTAAAATGCCACAAAAACCCTCATTTAAACCATCAGAATAAAAAAAAATCAAACCAATCAAGAAATTATAATAAATGAAAGACACCTGTGGAAAGAATCCCTGACCTGGTGTTTTTATTAAGCCACATGTTTGTAAATTCATTCCATTACAAAATGACAAGCTATACAAAAACCTACCTTCCTAGGTTTGGGTCAGGAAAAAATGAGTTGGAAGGCAGGCACACACATGTCTAATTTATTTTTGTTAAACTGCTTTGGGAGCCTACATCTGAAGAAAGGTAGTCCACCACCATCACCAGCGCCCCCGGCCTGTGAAACAACTGGAACTTAAAATGGCTGGAGCACCAGATATCAATGAGTGATCCACATGTTGGGATCATGAATGTGTTGGAGCCACTGGACTGGGGCATGATCAAAACAGAAGGTAAAGAGGCACCCTAGTAAGTAATACTGAAGGTTGAGGACCGTCCACTTGATGGTTAGCAGTCTTTCTCACTTGTGCTCTATCTGGATTTCCTCCTAGAGAGTTTCTGGCTGATGTACAGCATGGGGCAAACTTGTACAGCATGGGGCTGCTTTCCCCTCCTAAGCTGACTAACAGTTTGCCAGAATCTTCTCTGTGCCATCCAAAAGTCATTTTCCATGGCCTCAACAATGCCTTGTATTTTCCATGGCCTTAACAATGCAATATACTAGTCAGCTGCCTCCAGAGTCCAGGCTCATATTTCTGGATGGTTCAGGCTTTCTTTGGTTGCTTAAACCTGCAGGTGCTAAGAGGCGATGTCTGCCTTCAGCTATGAGACGTAAACATCTATGTATTGTTCTGAGTCTGAGTTACTTCTTGAAGGAGAGGAAGTTTAAATATTAACCTTATTAAACAAAGAAATGAGGAATTATGGAAACTATGTTTAACTATGAGTAATAGAAGCCAACAAAAACAAATTCTTTATCTAAAATTTATGTGTCATTTTTAAATAGCCCAGCAGTGGACACCAGATCTCCACCTCTACTAGACCCTCTTCTATTATTAGTTTAACACTTGAAAAATGTTTTGAAACATTTTAAGAAAGATTTTTCTTCTTCTTTTTATAGATTGTGATTATGTAAACATGGCAGTTAAGTCCAAAGTTTTATATTAAACATTTTGGGAAGTTGGCCAGTTGAGGCAGTAGTGTAAAGTGTAAAGACAAAGATGGACAAAAAGACTTTGCAGAAGCAGAATGTTAACTAGTTCACTGAATAATGACACAAAGAAGTGAAAGACTGGAATTCAGCCTTTCGTCTTTTTTCCCACACTTTACTGATTGGTATTCATCACCCAATCTGTTTAATTTATATATACACATTACTGCTATCTGCATATTCATGAGTTCTCACAGACAAAGTTACAGACAAGAATGAATGTCAAAAGTCAAAATCCCCACACTTCTGTTTTAGAAAGCTATGTTTGTGAAGACACGTGAAAGGCTTTACACAGCCTGCTTTATCACTTTACTTTATCGTGCTGAGTTAAATCTGAGTTTAACTATGAGATTACTGAAACTAATGCTAGTCTCCACCCTCTTAGAACATCCTGAAAGTATACTGGTGTAACCTTTTATATCAATTTACATTCATGCACAGTTTAGCTTTAGCAATTCCAGCCAGGGGTGATACTAGAGATTTATGTATAGGGGACTAAAAGAATTCAAAATATAAACTAAACAAATCTGCATTATGAAACTGGCATCAAATTAAAAACCTTAATTCACAGATCAGTTTAATAACCCACTCTCAAATTTTTAATATTACTTTCATTTGATTATTTTAATCTTGAAATATTACAGCTTTATTCTGAAAATATTACAACTTTATTTTTGAAATATTTGAGAGTGGCCCTAATATGCTGTCATATGTAACAGATATTCAAATAGCATTTCAAATCTCATTTGAATACTGAGGTATTGCATTACTGCAGATGTTAAAACAAAGACCTGAAATCTCCTGAAGTTGCTTTTACACAGTGGGTTAGATATTACCGTTTGATGTTTTGTGTTAGAATGTTGGAAAAACAAAAGGAACAGATTTGTAAAAAACATGTTGTCTGTTCTGACAGATTGCTTGATAATCCTGAACATAAATGGCGGGAGCACCAGACACCAATGAATGATCCACATGTTGGGATCATGAATGCGTCGGAGCCACTGGAGTGGGGCATGATCAAAACAGAGGGTGAAGAGGCACCCTAGTAAGTAATACTGGAGGTTGAGTCATAATAGATAGTCATGTACACAAATAAATTAGGCCAAATGATAACAGATTAAGATAATAAACATGCATTTTCACAATAAGTTGATGCCACTGTATTTTTTTGTTTTTGATGTGTTCATAGAGAAGCACTATATGATTACAGCTTACTTTAAATTAATTTGATATTATTAATTACTATAAAGTAATATTGTCATATTTGGAATGTGATGGCATAAAACTGTATGACATAGCAGCAGACTCTCAATCAAAGACCTTGCAAGAAAGTGCACTTAAGTTAAAAAAAAAACCTTACTGTGTGCTTGTTTTTCCAAAAACAAGTAAAGGACATAGATAGGTCTAAACTATAAATGTTATTCACTAGCATCAAACAGAAAGGTAATCTTTAAGATAACAATTTCCACTGACTTGCATTTTATGACACTTAAAATTGTGTACATAGAATTATAAAGAAACCAGCTTACATAATCTTAGATAAAAAAAATAAACAGATAAAAACAACATGAAATCTGACAAAGTATACTTAAATGTGTTTGCTTTTTTGGTTTAAATTATAAAGTGCTCATGTGCGAGATTGCTTTGGAATAAAGTCAGGTTATAAATATTCTCAATTCAGGTGGCTACTGTGCCTGTTTAGGGTAAAGGGATCTGTGGTGCCATGATGAGGTGTTTGATATTCGGTCTGCTCTTCTTCTCTCTTACTGAGGGACTTGTCAGGTACGAGAACAAGCACCAAATGGGATTATTGGGAATCAAAATTTATATAATTTTCAGAAACTGAAATGAGATAGAAAATGAGATAGCATAGATTTTTATCAAGTCAGATTCATGATGTTATTCTGAACATGTTGTCTACAGAGTTCCTCTAGTTAAAAAGAAGACCATAATGAAGGAAAGGGGTCTCCTTAAGGAAATGCTGAAGTACTCACAGTACAGCTATCAGCAAGGTTACAGTGAGAGCCTGATCAACCAAGATGATGTAAATCTACCTTTCATAGAAAAATAATAATTATGCTTCATTCTACAGCCTATTAATATTGTAAAATTGGATATTTTTTCTTTTTGGGGCAGGTGCTTCTGCTGTTTAAAAATAATACTAATGTAATATAATGCACCTAAATTATTGATTGAAATTAACTGAAAGCCAGCCTTTTATATTGTAAAATATAATTGCAAATTGAATACATTACTTTTAAAATACATTATACTGTATGACACCTTACTATATGATGTAGTAATATTCTAAGCTGCATCTCCACTAAATATTACTGGGCTCCTTTATAAAACACAGTTACAAAATCTTATTGCTCAATGCAAAAATAATTATTAATTAATTAACAGTTAAATCAGTGAATTAATTTAAAATAAATTTTAATATCTGCCAGACTGATGTACATATTTATACTGAAATCTAAATCTGGAATAGAATTGCCAAACTATATAAATAATCCTAAGTTTTTTTTTTTACCCTACTCATTATTTTTACTAGTAACGTTTATAAATAAGTGCATGTATATGTTATGTAAGACTACACAGATATCAATGCTTGCACAAGTGTTTAACATGCCATATTTCTGTCATT
>JAOVVF010000047.1:21007565-21021641 GCA_028565595.1 Duopalatinus emarginatus
AAAATAAATGTCTACAACAAAATGTATACTAAACACCATATAGGGTGCCTAAGACTTTTGCACAGTACTGTATATCAACAAAACAAGATGGTTTCTTTTACTGATTATGTTATAGTAGCCATGGGCAGTCATTCCCTCTAGATTCCCTTAGTTCTCTCTTTTTATGCTAACAATAAAAAATAAAAACTCAATTATGATGTTATAGAGGAATCAAAAAACTCAAAGTACTGATGACCTTCCACTAAGGAAGAACTTTCTAACACTGTAGACGCCATCCATAAATGATAAATAAATATCTCCTTACAGAAACCAAATTATTACTCTTTGTTTATGTGGAAGGTCTGTCATACAACTAAGAATGAATGACTTGTTACCTGTAAAATGATAGACCCAGTGTATTAATGTATACAGTATCTGTGAACTGAATTACACCCAGCGTTAATGTCTTTGGTGCTCGGTGCCTTAAAACTGTAAAGATGTTGCATGTTTTGTTGCTTTATGCTAATTAGATGATATGTTAAGTCAAGTGAAGCGATTTAGCCATCTCCAGCTGGTCATTGGTTTAAAGCAGTGTCTCCTCTCAGGCATGTGTCAGGCTCAGTAGATCCAGATATTACCGACATGCAGTATAACTGATCTTCCACACCCTAGTGGCAGCTGCATTGCTGATTACAGTACAACTGCTCTTTGCTTGTCGGATTATTTTAAGCAATTGTTGCCAAGGACAAGCTAATTATAACCAAACCCAAGCATATATGTACATAATTTAAAAAAGCACCAATATTCAAATTGCTACTAGCCAGTAAGCGAGAATATACATTTCTACTAGCATTAATTGCTGGAGCTCCAGAAGATGTTGAAGGTGATGTTCAAAGAATTAACACTGTCACTGGTATTAAGATGGCTTTGCTAAATGCAAACACTTGTTATATGACTTTTCATTGTACCGCCCAATCGTTAACTTTGACGGTCTAAACTACATAGAATAGATAAGCGTTCATTCATTATTTATAGCTTATCCCACTGGGTTGTCAGTGATGTTGAAGTCAATCTAGGAGGTCACTGGGTGGAAGGCAGGGGAACACCATGGGCAGGTCACCAGTCCATCGCAGGGCAAACACACACACACACTCACACACACACAGACCTCAGGGAAATTTAGCATCTCTAATTCACCTAACTGCATGGACTCATGGATTGTGGGAGGAATCCGGATCACATGGAGGAAACCGACTCAGGACACAGGGAGATATATGTATGCAATAATAGAGTAATGGAGTGTCACACAGAAAGGTCCTTGGTCCTCTGGCCAGAAATAGATTATCATCTTATCATCACTTGTTAAATTTTTTGGATCACTTTTAATAAAACACAACTAATGCCCTGGCATTAACATGCATCTGATTACCAGCAGGCAGCTCTAAGTACACATTAGAAGTTCACATTAGAATGCATCTTCACCTGTGTCTTGAGTGACCACTTCTGACCAGATCCCACATCCCTGGTCTATAGACAAATAAACATAATTCCGGTTCGCACTTGCTTTTAACCGGCGAGAGACAGCAGTGCACTTTCCTTAGTTCATCTGCCACTACCAATACCATTGGTGCACGAATTATTATGCACTTCTGTTTATGCAGAGGACATCAGTTATGTAGATTGTTTTTGTAGCCATGTTCACATACATTCTTCTACAAAATGTGGCTATTTGCTTCCCTGACAATTTCCAAACAATGTGGTTTGAGTGATCGGATCACAATGCAGCGCACTGACCCCATTCACATCTGTACTTAATAACAACCACCATGGTGATTGCATGTTAATGCCAGGTGCGAACTGGGCCTAAGATGTTTGAATGAGGTCATTGTGGCTGTACAAAGAGACTTCTGTTTCAGATGGCTATTGTGAAAGTGAGGAACAGAGGTGTGTGGAGGCATGATGAGGTGTCTGATCCTCAGTCTGCTCTGAAAGATTCCTTAGGTAAAAAAAAAAGATTGAGGCTTTTTGGAAAGGGCCATCTCATTAAAAATCTTTTGAAGGATGTATAGTACAGCTCAGGGCTCATTAACGCAGAGAACCTGGTCAACCAGCTGAATATGAGTAATAAATTATTTAAACTATCATAGCGTCCATATCTTAAAACGCCTTGGGGGAAAATATTCAACTCCTTTTTTTTTTTTTTTTTATGAATTTTGCAGTACTCATAAAGCTGCCCAGGTGTTTGGCTGCTTTCCTTAACAACATGCACCTGCACATTAAAATATAGGATTAAGTGACACTTCACCTGACCTAAATACTTCAACTCTCAGAAATGTCTGTGTGGTCTTCCATCAGCTTGTGATTTCTATCGCTGTTATTCACAGCTGTTTTACTTTGGAAAGATCGGTTCTGTGTCCACTTTGTCACCACACTCTGAGTCAACTTTGTCCTACAAATATAGAGTCTGCTGTGAGTATCATAAAAGAAGCTGCAACAATGATAGTTATTTGAAAAATTTGGGAGAACATGCAACCAGAAACCTGTAGGATGCCACAATTGACAGAATAGCCTCTAAGAACAATGCATCACTTTGTTCTCTGGTATAAACTTGGATTGAAAGTACAGTCTGCGACACTAAATAAATTACCCTGTGTTATGTGGTGAATGCAAACTATGTCTTGGATTTAAATGGCATTTAGGCCACATGTCAACCAGAGACAGCTAGTCTTCATATGATGTGCAGCTCCAGCTCAAGTTTCACATGTATAGTGTGATGCTATATGCTGGGATCTGGATTACAACAGAATAAGTGCTTTCGTTATGCATACTGACATCCTGATTCCCCAGCCATTTGGATTTTACTGATATAAACATTATGCACTGACAGAGTACTTTATAAGGAATGTTATACTAATACTGGGTCAGGGCTTCCATTGTTCTCACAACAGCCTCAGTTCTACATGGCATGGATTCCAAAAAATGTTGGAAACATACTTTTGTGATTCAGGTCCTTGTTGACATGATTGCATCTGGCAAATCCTGCAGATTTTTCAGGTGCACTTTCATGCTGTGAATCTATTCTCCATCCAAAAATATTCTATCAGATTTAGATCTGGTAACTGGGAAGGTCATGGACCTTTCCAGTTTTGTTCATGAAACCACTTTGTGACATGACCATGCTGGATGTAGCAGTTAAAACATAGTCACTACCAATATTCAAATAACGTTGATGATTGATTGATATTTACAGGCCCAAAAGTTTGCAAAGAAAACATTCCCCACATCATTACACCACCTCCACCAGCCTGAATTGTTGACACAAGGCAGGTTGAGTCCATGAATTCATGCTGTTGGCACTAAATCCTGAATCAAGATTCATCAGACCAGGCTCTGTTTTTCCAGTCTTTCGTGGTTCAGTTTCGATGAGCCTTCTGTTCACTTTCTGTTCCTGGCTGGCTAAAATGGTCTTTTACTGTTGTAGGCTGTCTGCCACAAGGTTCAAAATTTTGTGCATTCTGAGATGCTTTCCTGCTCACTACAATTATGCCACGTCATTATAAATAATAGTAACTAATTTAGCTGGTTTTGTTTGCCAAATTAACTAGTAGCCTAATTTAAACCACCACAACCCACTGAGTAGGAAAACATTTGAGCATAATAACACAAGAGAAAAAATGTAGTGACTGATGTGGTGGCAAGATTAAAACAGTAATTTCATCCCATCTACAAGTTACATAAAAACGATCGATAGCTTTGGACGCAACAGTTAGACAGTAAATGAGTCACCCCTGCATACTTGCCAAGAAGCTACAGTACAAGTCTATGGTTAGGCATCTGCAGTGTCAGGTAAATGGCCTCTTCCTGTAAAAGGAAGCAAGCCTTGGCTATGCTCTTGGATTAACAAAACCTCTTTTCTGTATCTCATTTTGGGCTTCAGTGGGCTAAAGTCTCAGTTCTTTTGCAGCTCAACATCCGTTTAATCCAAAGAAGATCCATACGTACCACACATAGGCATAGCAAGTCTTATTGGTGACACTGGCTACATTATAATTAAAGTAATCTTATTTTTCACTATTTAAATCCTAACAGAATTTTCAAGTAAATTAGTCTTTACTTTAACATTCAGTTTCCTCAAATGGGCAACTAGTGGCAGTGGCAGGCCAAACATTTATGGCAGTCAAAGATCAGACAGTTAATCTAATAAAACAAAACCTAATAATAGACAAAGGTGTCTACATGATTAGCCTGGCCTCCATGCCAGTTGATCAGATTACTGTGGATACCATGATCAAAGAGGGTCTGATTAATGAGCCTGTTGAGGAAAAATACATTTGCATATCCCAGCTTGTTAGGAAGCTAGGGGGAAGAGCATAGTCCTTTTGGGTACCTTTAAATCAGTACTCCATCTTTAACCACTGTGCCACCACTGTCCTAGAACTAATTCAACTTAAATGCATCTATAAACCAAAAAAATAACCACTGGAAGATCTTTGAATGGTACAATTAATACCCAGAAGACTGTTCACTGTGGAGACATTTTTAAATATATTTTAAAGATATTATAAAGATTACACGGTTTAAAACTGTAAAGGAAAATGTTTATTAATTGTTAGATCTGAGGTGAACCAAATGCCCATGGGTTGGTATAAGTAGGGCTGTTCTGCTATAGTGGATACTGAAACATCAACACTAGAGTGCCCACCAAAAAAGTTAACACAATGCTATAAGCCAAAATAGAAATTTAAGCCAATGCTGATTAACCGAATCAACTGTATCAATCTATATCCAAAGCTAGAGCAAATACACCAGAATTCAAATTACCTGACAGTGGGATGCTGCCAAGAATTAGCCATCTAAACTATGCAAAATCTGTAAGGAGAACGAGACAGTAAATAGTCAGTCGGTCAGTCATTATGTTAATCACATAGTCCATCAGGGTCATGGTTTGTCCAGAGTCCACCTGGAATCACTGGGCACAAAGCAGCAATTTATCACAGGGTACCAAATACACACACACACACACCCATTCACTCACACACTCACACCTAGGGGCAATTTTGCATATCCAATTATTTTTCCCTGTTTGTTTTTCGGGAGGTGGGGGGAACCGGAGCACCAAGCAAAACCCCACCTGGACATGAGGAGAACACACCAAACTTCTCACAGCCAGAGACCAGAGCGAGGCTAAAACCCAAGCCTGTGCCACCCAAGACAATAGGTACAATAAATAAATACAGTACTCAGTGCTCTGTTAAATGCTGTTGAAAGAGGTGTGTCGAAAGAGGCAAGTGATTCTGCTGTACGGACACCCAGGGGGAGTTCATTTCACCATTTTATTAGGTGTTTGTATGTAGTACGGTTAGAAGCCTTCCCACACTGACAGCTGTCACCTGCACCTGCCACTCTGCAAGACAGCAAACTTCTCTTTGTTCCTTACACTATAGCAGATAATGACTAATAGACAAGTCATGTTGCAGAAATCAGGGTAGCAGCAATATCACATTTTTGACAAATGTCCTTTTCCTGATGATGTAATTCCAAAAGGTTTGAAGTGGGATCTCATGAGAAAGTCAGGCATGGTCATATGTATCCTGAGGTCCAAATTGCCCCCAGTGTGATTGTGTGTGCATGGTGCACTGCAATGGGACTTGTGTACCGTCATGACTTACGGTGAGTAATAGCTTTAGATCCACAGTAACACAGACCTGGATAAAGTGGATGCTGAAGACATATAAATGAATATAATTTACATAGCACAGTTAGAATGAGAGAATATAGTTTCCGATTGCATAAGGATTGTTTTCTTTTATTTCTTTGTCACAGCTAGAATATGTGGTTTGCAATTGAGTACATTAGTCAACCCTTAATAAAAATAAATAAATAATAACACACTTCGGATTTGTATTTAGTGGAATAGTGACAGAACAGAACTAACAGACCTGAATGAACTAGGTTTACCTGTCTAATGCTGTTGCAGCCCATGAAATGCGCAGGCGTATAGATAATCCTTAATGAAGTAGACAGTGAGTATATATGTATCTATGTATGTATGCGTTATTTATACACACAAGAGCCATTTATCTTTCAAAATTGTAAGACAGGCAACCAGATTTTCCCCACAGTAATTTGTGTCCTTTTACCTAATGAAACCTTTTCCCCAGAATTTACTTGTGTGCAAGACAATCCTTTCACAAACAGTATGGACGAGTTGGAAAAACTGATCTGTCTCTGCTTGTTACAACATTTGTTGTTAAATGGAAAGGGAAAAAAAATCAGGGGCTTTCTTCCTGTGTGTATTCAGAGTAAATGTAGCATGTCAAAGAGGGGATTTATTACCACCCCAGAGGAAAGACAACCTTCTCACAAATATGGATACGCTGATGTCCGACATGGACAGTGCAATCGGTCCATGCTTTTTCTATACCACTAATTACTTCTTCTGAGAAGTGCAACTAGAGACAGATGATCAGAAACACAAACAAAGCCATGTATCAGTCAAAATGTGATTCACCCTATGAGGCTGCTGCCCCCCGTCCATCTCTGTGATGAACTTGGAGAAGTGACAAAGACAGAAGAACAAGTCTTCATAGGAGTTTCTGGTTGCCAAGTGCAAGCGAGACGATTCCTTTGCCAAGTATTATTAAACAGACAAAAAAAAAATCCCCCAGTAGAAAAGTGTCAACAGAAAGGCAACATAAAGGCCACATTCACCAGCACACAAAAGCACAAAGCTGGACGGAAGCTGCTAAAGTGAGCATATTATGTCCATCCTATGCTCATGAAACAGACTAAAGCCAAAGGTGTTTAAGTCGACCAGCCCTTGTTTCCTTACATAAAGAATGCACACAACCGTAACTCTGGGAAAAATACAGTCGCCCTCAT
The DNA here is from genome assembly GCA_028565595.1 of Duopalatinus emarginatus. Lineage (NCBI taxonomy): Eukaryota > Metazoa > Chordata > Actinopteri > Siluriformes > Pimelodidae > Duopalatinus > Duopalatinus emarginatus. The sequence goes on from JAOVVF010000047.1 coordinate 21,014,427, forward strand.
GCTTAATCTATCATGCACACTGTGATTTCATCCTCAAAGCCCAGCCCGCTGAATTAAAGTTGCATTAAGTGACTGCGGTAATGTCTTTTGTACCCCATTATCTTCTGTTGACAGAGGCTTTGTGAAAGGTTTTCTGCATCAGTGGTTTTGTAATGTCATGGAAGCAAACCCCTGAAAGGCCCATCCCATTCATGCAACTGCTGCCTTAGACATTCCATTCCACAACCACCCCAAAACTAATGGAAGTCATTCCTGTTTTTTTTTTTTTTAGTGAAATAAAAATATATTCATCCATGACTCAAATTTCAACGTCACTTTAAATATCAGATCATCATGACGCTTACCAGCCTGCAATCTTCCATGACCAAGTCAAGAGCTGTCAATGGTGATTTGGGAAAATTAGATCTACTGTCTGACTTGGGTGACTGTAAAGTCAGAAACCTGATGCGCAGTTTTTCTGTGCTGTCGTTCATGCCACTTACTGCAGTCTCTCAGAGGCTTAAACTTCACTGTAATATGTAACAGTAGGCGGGAATCTTTCCTTCTTTTCCTCTGAAAAGCAGCAGGGGCTTATAGGATTTAACAGATGAGTTAATGAAAGAGTATCTCGTGTCTATTCTACTGTAACTCCTTTTTCATTCCAAAATGGACATTGTGACACACAAGGGATTTGAATTTCCTTTTACAATAGAGCTCGGGTTAACTCTAGAAGGAAGTAAGACTAACTTGGACCTGAAGAGACAGATTTAAGCAAAGTAGGTACAGAAGAGCTTTAGAGCAACCTTCCAAGACAAACAGACTCTTGTTTTGTTTTCTTTTAGATCCCGAAAACCATGAGCAGGCATTTCTCCTAAGCTCCAGATCACATTTTGTGTATCCTCTCCTTTTTGCTCTTTGTGTAAATGACTAGCTACATGTACTTTGGGTCAAATGTCCAAACAAGAAATCTGTTCCAGTATCGAATGTCTTCCAGTGTACTCGTGTTTGCCGTGAGTTGCCCCACTTCTCAAGGGCCATATTCACAAGAAAAACAGCCCTATTCAGCTCCTGAATACGTCACAAAAGGACAGAGGCGTTTATCATACATGTAATATACCGTCGTTTACTTATTCGGACAAGTAAAATGATTCAGGGATTTAGGCAATGACAACAGTCATCATGGTTCTAGGTTTGTCTTGAAGGTTGAGGAATCTATCCAGTGTCGGTGGAACAAGATTTAGATAGGTACCTTTACATATTTGTTTACATTTACAGGCTGAGCTAGCTAGCTTGTTGGATGTAGTTAGCTGTTTGCTACGTTACCGCACTTAAACACTTTATTTTTAATTAGCAATTGCTAGCCAGACCCCATACCTACATGACTTAAACTTACTTTAAGACACTTTGTTTTAAGTCAATACATAATGTTAACATGTTAAACGAATGGAACATTAATTAGCTTGAGTTTAAAAGAGGGTTGGTAAACTCATAAAGCACTGTACATTCATCCTGCTTTGTGTTACTATGTGTCCCTACCATCGCTGCCTGAGTCTACAACTGTGAGTCAATTGAAAGAACATAAACAAGGACTGTTTATGGACATCTTCTACATCTACGGTTGTATTATACATCTGGTGGTGGTGGTGTTGCTGTTGTTGTTTGCATTTGGTAACTCGCATTTCCATCTTGTCTTTTATTTCCAGAGGAAATACCAACAACTGATGCCATCTCAAGGTTAGTTTCCCAAGAAACAGTCGTCTTTGAATTATTTCCTGCAGTATTGTACTCAGCCATTTTAGATTGCTGCTTAAACCATTGAAGACAACCTTCATGTTCCAAGTATGCAAATAATAATACGGGCAAAGACAGCAAAAAAGTGAACAAATTAATGAGTTCTGAAGAAATCTGTTTAAAATGTTCCTGCACAGGCAACTGTCTGCCACTGGGCACAGTGGTATTATGGGTAATTTGTGGTGGCTGTGTGTTTTAACCTCGGCGCTTCTAAAGAGAGTTCAAGAGTTCAAATCACGACACTGCAGAGCTGACACTGTTTCATCCATGATCAAAACTGCAACTTAGTTGTATCTGAGTATGAAGAAAAGCCACCACCAAATGTAACAGGTCATCATGATAGATCAAGAGGTGGTACATGAGCAGGAGACAGCTCATTAAGGTATCCAGGAACTAGGAGTGTGATGAAAGAGCCCCGGTGAACTAAAAGACATATGATATTTTCTGGGTAATTGTAGTTAGTGGGCATGGCATTCCATTGGAAGCTCTAATAGAGTGATTTGAGTGGCTGACTGAGTAAATGAGTGAGTTTTGTATATACTTAAAACTGGTAAGAAGCCCCTGGTAAGGAGCGTGACCATTCCTCTGGGTGGTCTGGACAGAAAGTATAAAGGAATTTGCCAATTTCCTGATTGGACCTTCCTACGCTTGCTTGCAAATGGTAACCTGAGGTGAGACTAATGGACACCCCCAACTTTTCCATGAATAACTTTCAAACTAAGGATGTGAACACGGGGCCCTCATTGCATGTCTGGGTGTGAGTTTCTTGGCAGTCCTAAGGGCTTCAGGGTTCTTATGGTCTGTGTAAACATGAAAAAGGCTGTTCTGTTCCCTTGAACCAAACTATCAAGTCTAAATATCAAGACTATAAAACTATTCCTCTACAATTCAATATGGCTGTAGCCCAAACTAAAGCCTTGCTTGTTAGCAGTGAAATCAAAAGTGTGTTATGGCACATGATACTTTCAGAGGGGAATAAAGCAAACATTGCAAAAACCCTAACACTTGCATTGGTCTGTACTTTCAGATAGCCAAATTCAGAGACAGAGTTGTGGATCTCTTTGTGGATATGCCCTGTTTCAACTTATCATGCTGCATCTATGGTAACGACAACAGATTCTGTCATATCTACCCACATGTTTTATTAAAAAAAAACAGTACAGTTGAAAACCAAAGGGCAAGGCATAATGAAAAATTGAAAACAGGCAAAAGGTTAGACAATGTTAAACCAGTGTTAACCATGGAAAAATCCAGAGGGCAAAGTTAAAAACCTAGACACTTTTTTAAAACCTGAATATGCAAATACAAGCAATAAGCATCAGTAATATCAAAAGTGCTGATTCGAGGCTTAGTGAGTGGACTGTTTACAAGACATACCTGGGAGACTTAAACCCAGAATGGTTAACATCATGTATAAGCACAGCAGATTAACATCACTGTATAAAAATGTTATTTATTATAATCAATCATTATTTTGTGTAATAACGTTTTTGCACAGTATTTGCACTGTAATGATTTCCAGAAAGGTTTACTGAAGTCATCATTATGGTACAAAACCATTCATTTTCTCAATTTCTGTTCAAAAGCCAGCTCGCTACACCAGTAGCCACTGAAGATAAAGAATGGAAGATCTGGTTTTATAAGATAAAATGAGTTTACACACACACACACACACACACACACACACACACACACACACACACACAGACATAATCATGTTTTCCGCTATAGCAAAAAAGCTCAGTATTAAATTGTATATTAAATCAATCCTTTATTTGTCCTACAGATGGGTAAAAAGGACAATTTTAAAACATTATATAACAGCATGCCACAACGGTACCTACTACTGTCTGGCATTCACCCAAAATGCTTGAGATACACTAAAATATGCTTATTAAAGGTATTGTACAAACCACAGTGATTTTTATTTAATGTGTTTCCTCACCCTCAGTTAAAATTTATTCCTGGCAAGATATAGTTAAAGTAAAAAATGAACAAATGGCCTTCTGTCTTTGCAAACAGAGGGAATCTGATCTTTGAATTTAACTCTATCCAGTAACACACACTAGTCCACACACACACACACACACACACACACACACTAGGGGGCAGTGAGCACACTTGCCCGGAGCCTGGGGGCACCCTCTATCTTCAATGCCTGGGAGGCATTTGGGGGTTAGGTACCTTGCTCAAAGGCACTTCAGTCGTGTCGTATCGATTGCAGGGTGAACTGGTAAACTTCTGGTCACAAGGCTGGTTCCTTAACCACAGCTACCTTTGAGTTTTTTGTGAGTTTTTGATTGGTTGAAGGTAAGTCACAACCGTATATATTAGAATAAAATGTTGATTTTTCCTGCACTTTTCCATCATTGCTAAAATAAGGATCATTCCCAAAGCAGCTGGTTTTCCACATCAACTAAAAGTCTCACCTTCCGTCAAGGTCACACATTTTAGGTTTGTAAACATAACCAGGTAAAATTATCACCTGATATTTAAAAAAACTGCTTGACACAACCCTCATATTATCCAGCACAGGATCTGTAACTGATTAAACACATGCAACATTGCAGGGTTGTACATCAGTGGTTGGTTTTTCCACAACACTACTGACAAAGGCGTGAATGATATAATGTGGTTTGGCACGAGCCAGATAATATATCCTGTTTATTGCCCGCCTCGGGACATCTTTCTATTTGGGTGTGCACGGAAGAAAGCTACCGTCAGTGGTATATAAACCACTATAATAAAGATGATAAACAAGTGCACAGTTCTTCATACACATTACACAAACTATAACAGCACATGCATTCAAAAGGTGTCTCCATAAACTCTTAAATAAGTGAAGCATGGTTAAAAAAAATACTATACCTGTTATTAGTTCATAAGCTGTAAAACATTCCTTTTGTCCCTAAGCCTGTCATAGTGCAACACTTTTATTTTCCATGAACACCATGTGGACATGAGACCTGAAACCAAGGTGTTACAGGAGGTCTGTATTATTGAAAACATGCCTTCACACATTGTTATTCCTTGCCAGTGTCGTCAGAGATGCGTGACAAAACCTGCTTATGCAAGTAGACATGAAGCATCAAAAAACACAGTTCTTTCACACAGGTGCCAAAACAATTCTAGTGGTATAAATAAGAATATATATGATGCAGAAAAGATTGACACAAACACATCTGTACTAAACCATGGTAGCAGAAGAGAAAACAACACAGCTGGTCATTGCAACCAGCAGACTGTCACCTTTAAAGGATCCTGGGATGAGGGGGTTGTTTTATAAAGATGGGATCTAAGAAAAACAGGTGGTATTCCTCTCTAGGCACAAACATGGCCTTCAGCACCAAATGAAAGGTGAGAGACGAGGGGTGTGGTGTGGCTGTACGTAGCTTGTTTTCTTCACCTTACCCCGGTTGTTTTTCTCACAAAAGCACTTTATATCCTGGCATGGCCTACCTAGGAGGGTACAGCTGGCAGGGAGGGGTGGCTTAACTTCTGGTCTTGTCAAAGTATTCTGCCTCAGAGATAAGCACGGAGTGTAGAGCAGACACCATGACAGGAGGGAATGCGTTTTCCTATGCTACTGTGATATAGCCGAGACAAAATGCACAGTGTTAACTACCTACATAAAAAGACTGCAGTGACCTGTATAACAGTGTGCATTCATACACAATAACCCATGAAGACAAAAATCAGATCAAGGTATTAAACAAGCAAAAGCATGCTGTGGTTATAAATCTTCCCTGAAAGATCTCTGTCATTTATATCCTGCTTGAAGCAAAGCTACATTATGCTGATTATTCAAGAGTAAACACAAACTTCCACAACTAAATCTCCTCCAGAATGTACAAAATCCCCCTGCTCTGAGCACACGAATCTCAACCAACAACACATTAAACCTGACGTTTCTGCCTCGACAAGTCTGAAAGTGGAAACGCCGGGCATGCCTATGTGCTATTAAGAAGGTTTGTGTTGTACCACACTATAAAAAAATAGGTTAAGTGAGCACATAGTGCATTGTTTAAAGCAGTCTGCCAAACATATTCTACAAACCGTGCTCTTTTTTTCTACATATACTATACAAACACCTTTTATCCCACTGAACTACCTGCTGCAGGTAAGTGTGTTTTTCATGGTTGTGCAATCTGTCAGGTCGGTCAACCCCTCAGTAATCCCCATACCCCACCAGCCATGTGATTTATTCTTCTCTGTAGGATGAAAGTAAGCACAAGTGTCAACTGAAGATCGGGGACCTGTTGGCAAAAGTGCCAAATAAGTATGACTGATGAGCTTATTTGTGTGTACAGGTGTGTGTTAGGTAGTTTTACCTATTACTTATAGCTGTAGTGTAGAATAAAGTGGGTAATATTTCAACTAGGGGACAGCCGTGGCCTAGTGGTTAGGCAACCGGTCTTGTGACCGGAAGGTTGTGGGTTCTGTCTCCGCCCAGGGCAAGACATGACTGAGGTGCCCTTGAGCAAGACACCTAACTCCCCCAACTGCTCCCTGGGTCCTGTGGTTTGGGGCTGCCCCCTGCTCCGGGCAAGTGTGTTCACTGGTGTGTGTGTGTTTCACTGCACGGATGGGGTAAATGTGGAGGTCACATTCCTCTGTGTGCAAACACAGTAGGCAATAGCTAAAAAAAAAAATTCCTAATTGTATGTAGTGTATTGATTGTGTTTCATCATTTTGTTTGATTTACTAGATATACACTGCCTGGCCAAAAAAAACCCCACTCTAATACACTTCATTATTTTATTCGTTTTATTTTATTGCCACATAATGTTGCAGAGCCTCAACCTGACAAAGCTACCCTATGTCATTACACTGCCTCCACAAGCTCCGTAGGGCAACTCTTCAGTCAAACAGTGTACATTATCTGGGTTAAAACAGCTAAACTTTTTGGTACAAATACACAAAGGCACATAAACTAGCTTTTTCAGTCTTACTTAGTTAAATTAAAAACACAGTGCTGTCGAACTCTCAAGTCTGATTGGTAAGAAAGTATTTTTTTTTAATTCGGTATAATATCAACTTTGATAATAGTTCTGTAGTAACAAATTATTTAGCATTTTTTGTACAAGACTGCAGTATCAGGTCTCTGTAGCACTTCAAGCTTCATGATAAAAAGCTTTGTAGTTTCTCTGTAACATGACAAGCTGCATTTTTTGTAGAACTGTTTTAACATAAGTGATATCAGGAGGTAACTGTGGTATAAAAGGAATCAAACAGTTCAGGAAGTGCTGTTACAAAAAAATCATCAACTTCAAGGTTAGGACAGTGACTCTGCTCCTCATCAGACCACATCATGAATGAATGAAAGTGAACTATTTTGCCTTACTGTGTTTGCACACAGAAGGAATGCGACTTCCGCATTTAACCCATCCATGCAGTGAAACACACACACCAGTGAACACTAGGGGGCAGTGAACACACTTGCCC
>JAOVVF010000047.1:21116047-21126354 GCA_028565595.1 Duopalatinus emarginatus
ATCTATCTATCTATCTATCTATCTATCTATCTATCTATCTATCTATCTATCTATCTATCTATCTATCTGTCTATCTACCTGTCTATCTACCTGTCTGTCTGTCTGTCTGTCTGTATATCTATCTATCTATCTATCTATCTATCTATCTGTCTGACAGTCAGTCCATCTGTCTGTCTGTCATTTGAGGGTCTAATCTAAGTCAGATCATTTCTACACTTTGCTTTCTTTAATAAAGCTTTCTTTGTGTGATAGACCAATGTTGAGCATCTGACAGAGAAGATGAAGAAGGATATCCAGAGAGGTCTGGTACTGAGGTAGAATCTGTTTTGTTTATCACATACCTCCTTCAAAGACTGTCAGGTCCTCTTGTGCTTATTAAAGCAGACTAATTAAGTCACACTGAATCATTATACAGTTCAGATGAATGTACAAAAGACCCTACACTTCCTGTTTTTCCCTGATCCAGTTTGATTTTTATCTCTGTCAGTTAATTATATTTGACTAATACGTTTAGCTTTGACTTGCAGTTGCGCATGCAGAACCTTGGCAGTCGCTATGCTATGGGTCTGAATAATAGATAATGTGAAAATGTGATCAGAACTATAGCTTGTTTTGGTATCATTTTGCAAGTTCGTACAGGCTGAATGAAATGAGTTTTATTGTGTTTATATGTGAGTTTAACACACATGCTTAAACACGAGTCATTACTCTTGCATAAATATAATTGTTGATGGTGTTAATGATTGTCGTTGATTTTGCCACAGAAATGAAAAATGCCATCCACATTACACCACTGATTTTATATATAATCTGTACACCGCTGAAGGAAAAGGAGTGTTCGACTGCAGGGTCAACGTGCTCGGACATCTCCAGCAGGTCAGCACTGAGTAATATAGGACAGTGAACATACACCGATCAGCCATAATGTTAAGATTCATCCCAGAGTGTTGATTTACTGTTTAATGGTTTTATTTTTTTCAAGGGAGGCGCACCTTCACCTTTTGATAGGAACTTTGGTACAAAGTTGGGTGTAAAAGCCATGCAGTGGCTTACTGAGAAAATGGATAGTACCTTCAGACAAGGTAAAAGAATGATTGTAAACTCTATTAGACAGATATGCACATTATACTGTAGTTTTCATATGTCCTATTCCCACAGCTGATTGAAATTGAAAAGACTTTGTTAAACATTACATGTTGCATATAATGAAATCGCAACAACTGATACTAAACAATATCTTTCGATCAGGTTCTGTGTTTGCGAATTCCCCGGACACAGCGTGTGTATTGGGTCTGAATGGCACTGCCCTGTCCTTCAGCCCTGTGGCTGAGCTAAAGACGAAGACTGACTTTGAGTGAGTGTTCAGACTGATCTGCATCACTGATGTTGTAATTACACCCATGTATGAACTAGTATACTTTTATTGTTTTTTTATTGTGTTTGTCCTGTCATTACAGACATAGAATGGCCAAAGAGCAATGGTGGCTGAGTCTGCGACTGCTGCTCAAGATGCTGGCCAAATACCAGACCAGCTTTGATCAGTATGTCACAGGAGAGGTTAGACATGTGACCCTTTGTTCACTCAGTCAAGACTATGGGATTTAAATAGTCACATACATTACAGTGGTGTTCAGCCATCTACTGTGGCTAAACTGGATTTCTTGGTTATAGCTTTAACATGTTCATTACTCTGCTGATTCATAGTTGGTGCTCCATTTGAAGCAGGGAACAACACTCCTGTCAATGGAGTGTCTAAAACAGCACTTTGCCAAAAATGATTTTTCACTTTCGAGCCTGTAAAAGTAGCAGGGATCAATAGTACTATTAATACAGGGTGTAAACTCGCAAGGGACGTGAACAACAGTGGCAATAATACTTTCTAGCTAAATAAATTCATTTCAGAATAAATTTACTGATTTATTGAGGTTTGTGGTATAAATTCCTAAATGTAATCGTATAAAAAATATTAATCAAAGTAGTTTTTTTAATAATTAATGTTTAATGCATGAAAACTAAATTCTAAATGTTATTTTGTCAAATATTTTCTTAGCTGTACAGTTAGTTCACAAGATTTATACACTGCAAAATAATGAAATAGTAGCATTTTTTGTTCATTTAACAAGAGTTTAACTAAAATTTAACATTAAAATTTACTTTTAAAATTAAAACTAACAACACTTTTCTTAATTAGCACCTTATTCCACAGTAAGCACTGCTTCCTGGTTGGTTGTCATTTCAAAAGGAAATGATATGAAATTTAGGGGAAATCATTTGTTTAATGGTTTGAGCATTTCTTGGTCATTTTTGAGCTGTTATGCATTTTTATTACAGCCAGATTTTAGATCTGTTCACAATTTGTTCATCTGGACTCTGGTTTAGGAGCTGCTTTTAATGCTATAAGCTTTAAAAATAGACATGAGGACTAAAGTACAAACTGAAATCATTGTGACTCTGACACAAAAACAATTCAAATGAAATACCTTAAAATTAGGACTAGCATATCCATATTATAAGTATGTCCTAAAATAACAGTAAGTTCAATAAAACCATATAGGTTTCTTTTGTGTGTAAGAAGAGCCCATGACATTTAAAACAGGATTAAACGGTATGAGTACAAAACATGAAATTCCTTTTAACTCTTAACTCCTACAATATAAATGTTAAACATCCACCAGTAGCCTTCTCTGCATTACATGCTGGAAATTGTTTTTCACTGGAACTTTTCATATGTGATTGTGTAATTTTGAGCCTATGCAATGTGAAACATACGTATAAGGATGTTCGGCGCATTTGCGAAGAACATACCAGTATTGTTATTGTGATATTGTTTTTATTCTAAGCATTCCGATGACTGATTTTACACTTGGCTTTCCAACTGCTTTTGAGAAAAAAATAAAGCATGGTAACACTCCTCTGTATAAAGTGACAGAAAAATATAATCTTACATGTGAACTGAAATGAAGTCCTGTCATTGTTGATTAATTATTTTATTACATCTACTACATGTTCAGAGCAAGAAGAATATGTTCAGAGCAAGCAAACACATCAAACTTTTTAAATTAAGCTCTACTTTATACCAGTAAAATCTAAATTTTAACACAAAAATTTGTTCATGACATCAAATAGAAACTTTGAAATTTTGCAATAAATGTATATTCGCCTCAACAGAACAATAACCAGTTTCTTATTGAACAATTTATAAACTCAAACAATGCAACATTTAGAATTCCAATACTGTTAAACTGTAAAATTTCTTTCAGGTGCTTGTGAGAATCTGACATGAAGTACTACAACAGTAGTAACAGCCTACCAAATAATACCCCGCTACAACAGAGTTAAAATTTCCCAAAGCTAAAGGAGAAAGGGGAAGCATATCCAGGTCCTCCCGAGTCCTTGACCTGAGGACTCTTAGAGCTGAAAGGAAAAGCGAATTCTTCCTCTGTACGACTCTCTGATTCATCAAACAGAAATCCTGCCAAGCAAGAAAACATTATTCACATACATTTATGTCAATATGTAACGTGTTACATATCATGTTTAAAACTTACCTGGAAGCTTCGTTTCAGGTGACTTATACAGACAAGAGAAGCAATGACAACAAAAAGGGTTATTTATGAAAACAAAGCAGTATACATGACAAAAACAATTCACAGATCTATGTACACATGTACACGCACAAGTCTTCATTTGATAGTTAATAGCTTGTAGCATAGCATAACTTTATAGTCTAATTATTAAGCTTTTAACATTAATAATTAATGCACTGTATTATATTTTCACACATTTTATAGAGCTCACTGACATTAAAATCTGCACAATATTAGTATGCACTGAAGTGTGAGAAAACTGGTACAGACTGTCAAATAACGGTACAGATTGGTGGTGGCTCCATAATGGTATGGTGTTTCTTTAGCTGGCATTACATGGGGCCCCTGGTGTGTGTACACGTCTCTGACATGAATGCAATGTGTGCCTACAAGTGTGTTACACTTATTCATGTCCGGAATTCATTCTGATGGGTTTGGTCTCTTCCAATAGGACAATGCGTCTGCCATGCGCGTCTAGATACACCAAATTATGTTTAGAGGAAGACTCATCTGAGTTTGGGGTTTTTCCATTCCCACCTAAGTCATCCGATCCCAGTGATATCGAACACAATCTGGGATGCCATTTAACATGCTGTGGAACACAGAAATCCTACATTTCAGAATACAACAGAATTGTGGACTGTTCTGTGGAAGTCCCAATATTAGACTGGTGTACCAGTTTTTACAGTACTTCGTTGCATGTAAACCCCTAAAATAAATACAGCTGCATACATTTGATTTAAATTTAGCCTGCACATCTACTCTAAATGCATACCTTGCTAAAATAAGAGCTGGAGAAGGTAAAAGGTGATTCCTAGAAAGCACAAACAATACCAGAACTATTGCCAGATACTATCATATACTCACACATAAATATATTTTTGTGTGTGTTTGCTTGTTTGTATGTTTGTTTGTTTTTGGCCTAACCTCATTTTGGCTCGGCCCTCCTTCAAAGTTGCAGTCGAAGCCCATGAATGTAGGAGTGTTTGGTCCAGAGCTCATGGAGAATACGAATGCTGGTGTTTCTCTGCCCTCCTGATGACTTTGAGATGTACTGGGGCTGCTACTACACACATGAGTTTATAGCTAATTAATGTACGCCTTTACAAATGAACAAATACAGTGTCTAAACTACACAATTATACTGTGTGTGTAACCACTGCCATGTCAAATCCCACAGGAATCAATCCTACTTAGCTGGGAAAATATGTTCCCCATAACAGTTATTATGTTAAGATGTCATATTACAGGTGCCCAAGTCTTTCTTACAGTTAATTCAATGGATAAAAAAATTTGTATTGTTTGTAAAAACCGCCTGTGAAAACAGCCGCCAAAACAACTCTGACCTATGAAGGTGTGCTGTGGTATCTGGCACCAAGATATTATCAACAGATCTTTCAGTAGATATTATATGGGATCAGACCAGACAGGCTAGTACTCAGATTCCTACACTTGCCCATTTTTTCTTCTTCGAACACATCAGCTTTGAGAGCCGACTGTTCACTTGCTATTTAATATATCTCACCCTTTAATAGATGCCACTGTAAAGAGATAATCAATGCTATTCCCTCGACATTTTAATGATTTTGTGGTTTTACTGTAATGGCTGATCAGTGAATAAACATCCTGGTATTTAAGAATAGAGATACAAAGGATTGTATCGGCTGTACTATACATCAGAGAGAATGTTGGCGTATCTGGTGCCCTTATTTGGCCAGGAGATGATGACGGACACCCTGCTCCCTCGTTACCGCCCTCTTCCACAGTAGCTTCTGCGCATTCCTGCTGCTCCTCACCCTCCGCCATCTCCTCCTCCAGTGCATCAGACCCACAAGAAGTGTTCATAATCATAACCTGAATACAAAGTCCAAGAAACCACAGGAGAATTGTGTGCACACAAAACCTACACAGCACATGTGATAGGGATCGATGCCTCACACAACACTGTTAAGTGTATTAATTGTTAGTTTCTTTTTCAGCAGGATATTGTTAATTAGTCGGATGTTGTTTTTCCTAATGTAGTAGTTGACACAACCTGCTCCATGGCACATAAGGGTCTCAGTGAATTTATGTCAAGCATACCACTTCAGCGATGTGTTCTTGTTCATTCTGGTCTGCTCCTTGACTTTGTTCTGAGGGGATTAAATATACGACTATAAACATACACATGAATGTATTTGATTAAAATGAATCGTGTTGTTTCTATACAGAAAAACAAAATTATTTTTAACACATACCACCTTTTATTTCTGAGTTGCTCCATACGGTACTGCCAATAACTCCCACTTCAGATGGGTTTGACTCATCACAACTATCTGCTTGGTCCTGATTGTTCCCTGAAGTCTTCTCATTCAACTCAATTTGTACATCCTCCTGCTCTGTTGTGGTACCCTAGACATCAGACATTGATCTTAAAATATAAATACAACCTTAAAATTACATTATTTGAGCATCTGTTTTAAATAACAATCATCAATTTAGGCTGCCTAGTTATCCATCCATAGAACGGATATTGGGTACTAAGGCCCTGTTCACACCTGGCATTGCAGTCCATTCTGGCATTGCCGCCTTTGTGTCTCATACTATAGCAAGGCAGACAGTTTTGTCTACCATTCTACAATTCTACCATTTAGTCTTATTGGCTAAACAGTGTCACAGCAATTATGTACTTTGTGGCTAGGACAAAGCAGTTCTTCATTACTGTCCAGGATCGATCAAGCTGCTTTCATTCACACTGCAAATGTTGTGTTCATATGTGTCCCACACACACACATCAGTGCCCTAGCGTACCGTACCACCTGGTAGCTGGTTCCCCGGGCATTGTTCCTGGGACCGTTGCATTAATCACTGCATGACAGGAACATCCCACAAGACCTGCTGTATTGGAGATGCTCTGACTCAGTGGTCTAACCAACACAATTTGGCCCTTGTTACTCAGATCACTCAGATTTGTCACTCAGATCTTTAAACTTGCCCCCCCCCTTTTTTTTTTCCACATCAGCTGCTGCCTAAACTATCCCTCCCCATCAGACGTGCCATTACAATGATGAGACAACCAATGTTATTTACTTCACCTGTTTTCACTTCATTTTGTGGTTTTAATGTTAGGTGTTTATTAATGCACTCATTCTAATATGTTATCAATTCCATAGGAACAACACATTTTTTAAACTTGTGGTTTCTCAGTAACTTAGAGAGAGAAAAAATAGGTAATAAAAAGAAATAAATAAAAGTTGTTGAATTGCTTGTTTGGCAAATTGCTGTCTTATAAGAGGAGTAAAACATTTCAAGATGTAGTGGTTTCCATTTTGTATCAGTAACATCCCATCGCATCGGGCCGCATCAGACAATCTCATCATTGATTTTTCTACACAGCATGCCCTGTTGTGTTTTATTCCTGTCACAGAACAAAATTCCTGCCTGCAGACGGAGTAATTCAGCTGTAGCCTAACAAAGCTACATTTTCACACACTGTAAATAAAAAACCAACAGTACTACAAGATCACAGTCCCTACAACATGTGCAATTTTCAAAACTGGATGCAGAGCCACTGTGCCAGAGAAAGGAAACATCCTAGGTAGGGTTATTGTACCTGTGGCTGTGGATCTTGATAAGATGTCATTTTAGCTTCAGACTGGGAGTCACTTTCAGATGCTGTTGTTGGTTCTTCATTTGATTCAACTTGTTTCTGAGCACTAAAGAAATATTTATGGCTATGGAATGTGTCATATTTTATAAACAAGAATAAACTGTAGTAAATATATGTTTACCTGTCTGTGTTCTCTGTACAGGAAGACAGAAAAATGCAGATTATAAAGTAGATCAAATATAGTTATCTTGATATTTGTGGTGATGAATTTACCTTGCAGAGTTTTCAGCTCGTTCTCTTTTGCTATTATTTCCTCTTCTTTGGCTCGGATTCTTCTCTCAATTTCTTCATTCTCAGCCTGAATCTTTAAAAGCTTTGCCGCTAAAGGATCTTGCAAATACTCTTCTTTATGCTGCTGAAATATTTTCCAGTAGTTTTCCATTCTTTCCTGAAACAGCTTCCTTCAGAGGGAAAAAAGCACTTTTGTGTTCAGCCACACAGCTGTCAGTAATGTGAAAGACAATTCTGTATTCATGCAGAAATTATATTCATACATGTCTTGATTATAGCTTTCCTGCCGCCTTTCGAGCTCAGCTTTCAGCATCTTCTCATAGTCAAGCAGAAGATCGCTTGTTTTATGAAGACTGGGAATGACAAAATGGTAAAAGATTTTTTTATTTAACTCCCGTAAAAAAACGTGACTGACATCTAACATATTTTAATGTGTATAAATAATGAGCACTAGGTGATTAGTTTTAAACGTACCTTTTCACATTTTTTTTGTAGCATTTGATGGTGTTTTGTTTGTGCTGAATGTCCTTCTCTACTTTGTTTATGGTCTTATGAGTTTCATCTATGTATTTCTTCTTTTCTTGTATGTCCACTTTACAAACTGAAGTGAGCAGTTTATTAAGGAACTTGCTTAAATTTAAGATGGATGATGATAATATAATTTTTATATATACTGTACACTGAAGTGTCAGAAAAACTGGTACAAAAACTGCATCGTTTGTTCTCTGTAATGGTGTGGAATTTGTTAAGCTGTTTTTTTTTTTTAATTGGACCCCTGGACCTATGTGTGCCTCCTGTCCTGCATTCATTCGTACAGGTTTGGCCTCTTCCAACAGGACACCAAATTATGGTTAGAGAAACACTCATCTCAGTTTGGTGTGTTGCCATTCCAGCTAAGTCACCAGATCTTAACATTATCGAACACATCTGGGATACCATGCAATCTACACCACAGAATACAACAGAATTGTGGACCATACTCTAAGAAGTATGGTGTTAAAATATTTCCACAAGTCAGTTATTCTCTTACCCACTTTGCACGTCAGGGTTGCAGTTTGTCTAGAGCCCACACAGAATCAGTGGGTGAACAGTGTGAATATCCATTGCTGGGTAAGTACCAGGGTTTCTTTTGGTACTTCAGTGTACACAATAAGTTAAACTATGCCAGGAATACTTACTTTGAATTTGTTGTGTCAGGTCATCCTTCTTCTGTGCTAATTCTTGAGTCTCCAATGCTGTTAAATGTTAAAAACAGAATATTAAGTAGCCTAAATGTATACGGCTCAATGACATGTCAAAGTATTTTCCTGTCCAATAAGTAAATAACAACATACGCTATATGGTCAACAGTCTTTTGGACACATGATCATCATGCCTATATATCCTTTTAAACATCCCATTCTGTTATAAAACCTCAATTCTTTTAGGATGGCTTTCCACTATATTTTGGAGAATAGAGGAATTTGTGATCATTCAGGCACAAGAACATTAAGGAGGTCAGGTGCTGATGTTGGGGGAGGAGGTCTGAACACTCCAGTATAGACAGGGCTCTGTGTAGGCCACTCAAGTTCTTTCACAATAACCTTGGCAAACCATAGCTGTGTCCCAATGCATCCTTTGGGGGACCTGCATTTGAAGACCGATTGTCTCATTGTCTCAGGCAACTAAGCCTGTTTCATTTCAAAGCCTCCTTTATAGCCATCTGATTTTGGTTTGCCTTTGTCATTCTTTAAAGAATATACCTTTGTAGACCACATACTTGGAAAGATGGGGCCCCTGAACTGGGACATATCTTATGTCTTCATGGAGCTCACTTTGTGCTCATTATCATGCTGGAGGTTTCAGTAAAGGGAAATCTTAACATTACATTAGAGATTACATCACTGCATTTGGCAGATGCAGTTATTCAGAGCATCTTATATTTATCACATTTTAGGGACAGCCTGTGGTTAAGAAAGAAACCAGCCATGGGATCGGAAGGTCCCAGGTTTGAGCCCAGCAACCGACAAGGCTTGACTGAAGTGCCCTTGAGAAAGGCACCTAACCCCCAATTGCTCCCTGAATAGCACTGTTGATAGGGGCTGCCCACCGTTCTGGGCATATGTGCTCACTGCCCCCTAGTGTGTGTTTCATTGCACGGATTGTCAAATGAGTACTTCACTTTCACTTTTACAACCGAGCAGTTGAGGGTTAAGGGCCTGGCACAAAGGCCCAGCAGTGGCAGTTTGGTGGTGGTGGTGGGATTTAAACTCACAACCTTCTTAGTAAACAGTAAAGGTTCTAGTAAAGACATACAAAGACTGTACAATTGTGTGTTTCCTGCTTTGTAGTAACACATACAGGTGTGATGGTCAGGTGTCCACATACTTCTGGACCTGTAATGTGCATTTAATTAATTGTCAAGGTCAGACAATGAGAAAGGCTCACCTAACTGCAGCAAAAGGTTGTTTAAGTTTACGAAACCGGATTGATCATCCATTATGGTCTAAACAGAAAATCCACTCTAGTTCACACCTCTGTGAGGAGTACAGTTTAGCAAGCTAACCTAGCTAAGATAACTCCTAAGGTTAATGTCAGCTACTGACTAGTCTGCTCACTTTCAGAAAAAATCCTCGTATAAATCACTTCTCAGGATTTTAATCGAAATTATGAATGGAGTTTGAAAAATTATATAATGTGCAGTTGAATATTGAATTTTTAAATATGTTAACTGGCTAATTTTCTCTCATCCGATGCTAATCCTGATAGCATGCTAATCCTGATAGTATGCTAATCCTGAAAGCAAACTCTCACGCGCACCCAGTTTCTACTAAAGTTATATAACCAGAACTGTATAACTT
>JAOVVF010000047.1:21129170-21141799 GCA_028565595.1 Duopalatinus emarginatus
TATATGTGTGTGTGTGTGTGTGTGTGTGTGTGTGTGTGTATTATGTGTGTAATTAATATTATATATATATAATGTTATGCCAATTGTAAATAAATTGGAAAGTGTGTTTATAGTGTCTTTAAATAATCCTTAAAGAAATTGCCTATAATATTTATTTTTAATATTTAGAATATTTTATTTATTTTTTTATAAACGGTTACTCCGACACAAGTATATTTTACTATATTTATTAACTTCAAACAAAAAAGGCTTTATTTCAAAAGAAATCCAGACTGTATCCCAAACGCCGATACACTCCCTCAATAGGCACACTGCAATCCGTGTGCGACAATGTCTTTTACGCCCTATGTAGCGCACTTGGTGTTCAAAGCGTAGACGTTTGGAATGCGGCTCAGTTCCTCTTGGGCGTGACAGCGGTTGGAGGGCGGTGTGGGCGTGGTTAAATCTGTGCTGGAAAAACGGCGAATCCTATTGGCCGAGACAGAGTTTTGCAGAATAAGTGGGCGTGGTTAGGTCTGTGCTGGAGCGGAGGCGCATCTGCATGGCGGCTGTGGATTATAATGAATACAGTGAAATGAGATATAATAATAATAATACCGGTCCGGATCTGCGTGTTGTCACGGAGCTCCTTGTGTCGTGTTTGTGCGGGTAAGGTCGTGTTTTTGCTGCTGTTGTCTTTGTTTTTGAGTTGGTGTCTGGTGTTGAGTGGTGGTGGGGTGTGATAAAGCAGAGCGGATCAGCTGGAGCAGAAAAACATCACACCAAGGGGCTATTCTATAAATATATACATCACCGCATGTAAGGCATTATAGCAGTGTAATTACACTGTACACACATGAATTAGAGATCCTGAACTGAGCTGATTTACTGCCCCATTCTCATGGTTATCTCTCTGTCTCCTTCTTGCTTTCCAAACAATAGATGCTGAAGCTCCATGAGACATAAAAAGGGTGTAGGCACACAAAAACTTCCATTAGACTGAATTCAACTTAATGGATGTACACACACACACACACATCCACTGCTTTAGGTTCAATATAGCACTAATGAAATGTGTGAACATATACTGTGTATGTGTGCATTATACTTTACGGATGGGTCATATGTGGTGAAAAGAGTAGTTAATTTTTTTTACACCATTTTTATTTCAGCTTTCTCTCCCACATACCCAAATCTGACTTCGACTTCTACGTTTGACCCATCCGTGCAGTGAAACACATTAGGGGCAGAGCACAAACGTAGGCAGCCCCCTATCCTCAGCACCCAGAGAGCAGTTTGGGGTTAGGTGCCATGCTTAAAAGTACTTCTGTCGCATCTTATCAGTTCAAACCGTGGACCTTCTTGTCGCAGGGCTGGTTTCTTAACCACATGCTTACCTACGGCTGCGCTAAGGAATCCAGTATCCAGGTGAGATTGTTATCAAGCAGGGGTAAGTAAAGGGGACGTGCAAATCTTTGCAATATCCATGTGGGAATTTTTTACCCCAGCACAAGGTGAGTCATACGTTCAGATATAGAAGACCAGGGTGAATCAGGCACGTCTGGAAGGTAAAGGAGCCGTAACAATATGCTGTACGTGTGCCAGGATTAGGAATCATTTACAATATATTGTACAATTATGATTTTCAAAGTACGTTCTGGGGACACAAAGAGATTGAAGTCCACAATTTTATTATGATTCTTAATGGAGGTTGTAGATATGATTTGGTTATTATGGTTAAGCCTGATTGATTTCTGCTAAAGGGGTTTACAATGATGACAGTTACCCTAATATGATTATTACCAGAAGATGTGTATTTCTTATAAATATGGTTAAAGCACAATGACAATAAAAACATATACACTACATGGCCAGAAATATGTGGACATCTGACCATCACGCTCGTATGTGGCTCGATTTTACAAAAAATGATAATTTCCCCGCCCAAATCTGTTCCAGCACGACAGTATTCTTGTGCACAAAGTGAGCTCCATGAAGACAGGTTAAAGTAGACAAACTTAAGTGGCCTGCACAGACCGCTGACCTCAGCCCTACTGAATAGATTTGGAATGAACTGGAACAAAGACTCCACCCCAGGTCTTCCTTGCCTAACATCATTGTCTGATCTCATTAATGTACTTGTGTGTAAAGGGACAAATCCATACAGTCACACTCTGGTCAAAGCCTTTCCAGAAGAGTGGAGGTTTTTATAACAGCAAAGTGGGACTACATCTGAAACACTGGTCAGGTGTCCACAAACTTTTGACCATATAGTGTATAGCTAGCCACTGGACGTTGGGTGCAATTTGGGAAGATACCTGGGAGGTACTTCAGTCAGTTCCAGTGCACCATGCTCATATACACTGCCTGGCCAAAAACAAGTTGCGAACATTAATATTTTGTTGGACTGCCTATAGCTTTGATAACAGCACACACTCATCATGGTTTGCATTATTTTAACAACCTTATGCAACGTCACAACATTTATATACATCCAGCGGTGCATTCATTTTTGGCTGAGGTTTTGTTGCCGATGGGAGAGTCGAACCACTCTGTACATAAAGTTTTCTCCAGCACAGCCCACAGACTTTAACGATGTTAAGGTGACGACACTGTTGTGGCCGGTTCATGGGTGAAAATGGTTCCTCCTGCTTTCTGAGTCACTTGATCACTATAAGGTTTTGGGAAAAACAGTATTATTTGTTATTGTGTATTCATAAAGGTTCAAAAAGTTGACCAAAAAGGGCCAAAAATGACTGTAGTCCAATACTAATGAGTCCAGCAAGAGTTTCCTTAGAGTTTTCTAAGGTGTAGGGTGACTTGTTGTAGAGTATGTGATGGTGGTGGGTAAGTAGGGCCTTGAGTGTTTCTTCTTGGCACAACGCAACTGCTTTGGCCGGTTTTATGCCCTATCATTAAGAGTAAATGAAGGGTATGGGCAGCATTGTCCATAATCGTTAAAAGTTTATTAAGTGCAATTTTGACTTAATATTTGCATTGTGGTCATAAATTCAG
The DNA here is from genome assembly GCA_028565595.1 of Duopalatinus emarginatus. NCBI lineage: Eukaryota > Metazoa > Chordata > Actinopteri > Siluriformes > Pimelodidae > Duopalatinus > Duopalatinus emarginatus. The sequence goes on from JAOVVF010000047.1 coordinate 21,132,165, forward strand.
TTTGTACGGCCATCTTTTATTATTGTCCTTTTTTTAATTGTTATATTGTTTTTATTATATTTATTTTATTGCTATTTATTATTTTTGTTACGATTTCTTTCACTATTTTTACATTGTGTTTCTTTCTCCTACACTAAAACATGCTTGAAAGTACATCCAAGGTCTGCGCATGTATCTGTGCTACATTGTGTTTTCAAAAAATAGGACCAACTCTTGTCTTCTGCTACTTTCTCAGGATGCCCATGCTTGAAAGTGAACAGCAGGCTGTCTGAGGCCATTCAGTCTCCCTTATACACCAGCTCCTGCAGAGGTTCGTTAACACACAGGACTGACTCAACAGTGTAGCATGGAGCACGTGGAGCAAGTGGAGCAGTCAGGATCGGAGAGCCCCCAGCCGTCATCCATACAGTCGGACACATCTGTAGCTCCGGCAGAGGAAGGAAACAGTGGAACAAGCACCCGCAGGAAGCGTAGGAGGAGGGACCAACGGCCAGAATCCATCATTGTGTACCGATCTGACACTGAGAGGACTGAAGGAGATGAGCGAAGTGGAGATGTGGAAGTCACAGAGAGAAACTCCGAGGAAGGGGCTAAATTTCTCACAACCCCAACAGGGGAAGGTAACTTGATGTGTGAAAGTTCTTATGTTTATATGTTTTCACACTCTATACACTATTTCTGTATACTTTGGATACTATTATGTGACAGGAGATATACAAAATCTTATACTTATCTAATTTGTCATCATATAATTTTCTCCAACTACAGAAGTGTTTGTTTTTGTGGCTATTTAGCCGAATATTTTATGAAGGCAAAATAATTCTACAGTGATCTACAGTGAAGTGCAAAAAAAAAACCCTGGTACAACAGTGTAATACTTGGCAGCTCCCTATGGGGCATGGACTCTATGAGCTTGTGGAAATATTCTCTAGGCAATGAACACCATACTTCCTGCAGAACAGTCCACAATTCTGTTCGATGCACATCCCAGATGTCTTTGCTAATGTGGAGATCTTGTGACTTAGGTGGGAATGACAAACAGGCAAATCGGATGAGTATTCCTCCAACCATAATTTGCCATCTCTAGACATGTGTGGTGATGCATTGTCCTGTTGGAAGAGGCCAAACCTATCAGAATGAATGCAGGACATGAACAGCATTTAACTGTCAGAGATGTTGGTAGACATACCAGGGGTCCCATGAAATGCAGCTAAACGAACCCTATACCATTAAGGAGCCACCATTAGCTTGTTTATTTTGCAAAAGCTTGTCTGTACCAGTTTTGGTGGCACTTCAGTCTTTTGGTGCTAAACACAGTATTAAAATTCAGACAACGAATGTCAAATATAATTATATATAATTAACAAAAATACACATGATAAGTAAATTAAGTGACACACAGGAGAATTTGAGCCTCGCATTCAACCCATCCATGCAGTGAAACACACTAGGGGCAGTGAGCACACTTGACCGGAGTAGTAGGCAACCCTATCCACAGTGCCTTAGGGGAGAAGTAGGGTTTCCAGGTGCTTAAATCAAGGGCACTTTAGTCTTGTTGGTCATGGGGATCAAACTGGCGCGATTTCTGGTGGCCAACCCTTTTCAGACATCAACAAGAAAAAAGATATTTTATTGCAGTACATTCTTATCTGCGAAGCAAGAATGAAATATAAAAATATGTAGCACAAATACAGAAAGAAAACCTTGCCAGACAAGGGTCTTCTAGCTGAACTTGCTTTTCAAATGCATAAGGCTTATTTTTCAGTACCTGCAGGGAATAAATAAGGACTGAGAAATGAGCACGGCAGACACAAAAATCAATAGCAAGAAAATCAGTGGTAATGAATTGCCAGGAATTTTTTTTTAAATGGATGAATGATTCAGCTTTGTCTTTTTAGACTTTTGAGACTAAGCCCTTTTATGACTTTGTGGGCTTTGTTTGTGTGATTTGTTTCTTTTGGTTGAACTTAAATTTGCCTAAAATATCCATAATACTCATTCCTGATTTGTTTGTGTGACTCACTGGAATCCAAGTCTTGATTAGTCATCTTGAAACAGATAGAAAGTCCTAATTTGCATGTAATTTTACTGAAATATGAATGAGGAGTCATGAGAATCACAGATGGTTCCTTGGGCTGTAAGATGGTAAAGCACAAACATACCTGGCACAAAATTAGTCCACATTACAACTGTTTTACAAAATGCAGAATACTACTTTATAATAACCATTAAGGCACTGCCAACACTTGTTCCCACACAGGTTTCTCATTTTTCCCTCTCTTAAAATTATAATATAACATATTGTAAAAAAAAAAAAAGTACACCAGTCTAATACTTCTGTAGGCAATGTACACCACACATCCTACAGAACGGTCCACAATTCTGTTGTATTCAGAGATGTGGGACTTCCTAGATGTGGCATCCTAGATGTGTTTGATAACGTTGAGATCTGGTGATTTGGGTGGGAATGGCAAAACCCCAAACTCCATAATTTGGCATCTCTAGACATCTGTGGAGGTGCATTGTCCTGTTGGAAAACACCAAATCCATCAGAATAAATGCAGGACATGAAAGAGTGTAACTCGTCAGAAACAAGGCACACAGTGTTCGCCTGTCAGAGATGTCTGTAGACAATCCTATGGAATGTAAATACCAAACACCAGATGCTTCAAAGGGCCTTTTTCTCTCAAATATTGTTCACAAATTTGCCTAAATCTGTGTTAGTGAGCACTTCTCCTTTGCCGAGATAATCCGTCCACTTCACAGGTGTAGCATATCAGGATGCAGATTAGACAACATGATTGTTGCATAGGTGTGCCTTAGGCAGGCCACAATAAAAGCCCAATCTAAAATGTGCAGTTTTATCACGCAGTACAATGCCACAGATGTTTTGAGGGAGCATGCAATTAGCATGCTGATCGCAGGAATGTCCAGCAGTGCTGTTGCTTGTGAATTGAATGTTCATTTTTCTACCTTAAGCCGTCTCCTAAGGCATGTCAGAGAATTACAGTACATCCAACCGGCCTCACAACCGCAAAACATGTGTAACCACGAGAGCTCAGGACCTCCACATCCAGCATCTTCATCTCCAAGATCGCCTGGGACCAGCCAAATTTAGACAAATTTGTGAACAATATTTGAAAGAAAATGTATAAAGAAAACCTCCTAGATCTTTTATATGTGAATTACATTTTATATTTCTTCTTGCAGGAAATTTGTGTGTGTATGTGGGCATGTTTTAATATCTTGGAGGAATAGGACACTGCTAAATAATTCTTCTTGACAAGTCAGTAATGCTTGTTACTAATGCTGTATCTCTAGGAGGCTGGAATCTACCTCCAGACAGCCGCTATGTGACGTTAACCGGCACTATCACACGCGGAAAGAAGAAGGGTCAGATGGTGGACATTCACGTCACACTGACAGAGAAGGAACTCCGCGAAATGGCCAAGTCTAAAGAGCGTCTGGATGCTGAGTGCGAAGCAGCAGGTGGGGCAAAGCGCTCATGTGGTTTTGGTTTAGATCAGGGTCCTCACGTGGTGCTATGGAGTCTCTCGTGCGCTCCCGTCATCTTCTTGCTGTCCTTCATTACCTCGTTTTACTACGGCACACTTACCTGGTATAACATTTTCCTAGTGTACAACGAGGAGCGGACGTTCTGGCACAAAATCACAGTGTGCCCCTTTCTCATCATTTCCTACCCCCTGATCATCATGGCTGTGTCATTGTCTTTAGCGCTGTACTCGGCGGTGGTGCAGGTGTCCTGGGTGTTTAGTGATTGGTGGTTCTCGGTTAGGGATCTAGAAAAGGGATTCTGTGGCTGGGCCTGCGGGAAGCTGGGCCTGGAGGACTGCTCTCCGTACAGCATTGTAGAATTACTCGACTCGGACACCATTTCTGGAAGTCTGCAGGGGAAAGGTCTTAGCGAGAGTGTGCAGACTTCCTCAGTGTAAGAGCTGGATTCTGTCATCTGATGAATTGGGTTCCTGGATTGTTATCTATTTGCTGGTCCTGAAACAACATTCCACTTGACCCATGACTGCTATCTGATGTCATTAGTTTGCACTTCTGGCTTCTCCCCCACCTGGGTGCTTGCTCAATGCATCTATCAGCCTTTACATAACAAGGTCAACTCAGAAAAACCATGCAAAAAAGCTGCAGTCAGCCTTTTGTTGGTAAAGGTGCCGAACCTTTAGGGTAATGTTCACAAAGCTGAACTGATTAGGTCAGTGAATCAGCTAAATAAGAATGGCAAGTGTCTAAAGACCTCATTTAATAGAACAGTATTTTAATCAACTGTATTTATTTATATGAACTTTTTATGCACTTAAAGTAACTAATTACAATTTAAATTAACCAAAGCACTCAGCTTTTTTTTTTACATTAAATTAAATGAACTTAAATTGGATTCAATAAAAAAAATGCTGATTGCAGCTAGACATGGCCACAGATTTTCCCCTTCTGGCAACCTCAATGTGCAACACTACCAAGGTCGGCAAGCTAGATTAGTTACTGTATATTCGTAACACCAGTTACACGTTCACATGGTTTACAGTTTGAGATACACTTGGCTTACATTAGTTACAGATACACTTAGCTAGTTTTAGTTAGATTCACACGGTTAACATTAGTTACAGATACACTTGGCTAGTATTAGTTACTGATCTAGTTGGCTAACTTTAGTTACAGATACTCTCAGCTAACATTAGATACTGTATACATGAAACATCAGTTACAGATTCACATAGCTAACATCAGATATAGATACACTTGGCTTACATTAGTTACTGTTACACCTAGCTTGATTCTCTTGGCTAGCATTCGCTGTTGACGTAGTTGGCTAATACACTCAGCTAATATTTGTTACGGATAGAATCCTCATATAATGTTTCAACATTTTCAAGACATAGCTGGAGGTTATTGTGTTGGCCTTTTCGATCCTTTTTCCGCTGATAGTTCTTACTTTTATTTGCCCACAGGATCCCACGGATAATATTCCAACACAGTGTCAGGTTGAAATGTTGTGTCAGAAAAGAAAAAAACAATGTTGATTTAGTAAAATGCTCTAATGGAAGAGGTAACATTCACTGGGTACATCTGTGCTGGTAGGTTAGTCCTAGTTGTATTGTTTGAGTGTGATTACATACAGTATAGGGGTCTTATTATTGCTTGTGTAATGTAACCATGTCAGTATATGCCACATAAAAAAAGCCAAGGCTTATGAATGAGATAATGTGCTTATGTGAAATACTATTCGGGTTCATATGGCATTTTAATCCACAAGTTTTATGTTAAATCGTTATTTAAAATCCTTCAGCATGCATTTTTTCACAGGCAATTGTACTTTTCTTTTGATTTATATATTTATACTATTTATTTTTACTCTATTTATTTGAACAGATTATGTCAGGGGAATTAGCAATTAGAGCTTTTCCGAAACTACAATTAAAAAATTGTATTTGTACTTTTTTATTTTATTTTTTAATAATCAATTTCTATTAAAGTCCTGTACTGTAACAGCTGAACACCTTTATAAAAAAAACCATTGGGGTTTTTTTTGTGTTTACTTTTTTTTTTATGACTGGACGTATTTTCAAATATTAAATTCTCTTTTTTTGCACTAGTGCGAAAACGATGTCCTTTTGCCTTTTTAAAAATTATAAATAACACATGAAGGTATGAGTTACACCTATTGTTAAAGTTATGTATTTCAAGACAAAAAATTATATATGGTAATTATTGTAATCAGTTTTCCTGGTACACACTGACAATTGTGCATGTGTTCAAAATATACAATATAAACCAGAAATGAAATAAAATTCATACCTTTGCAAAAAAAATAAACATGTGGTTCTACATTGTATTTAACTAACAATGACTGTCCTTTCCATCCTTTGACACCCCTACTCTAGGTCTGATACTAAATGGCTGTTCTTTCTCTCAGAACATAAAGTCTTACATAACAAACGATTCGTATTTGCATATGTGCTTTTCACAGATTTACCCGTTGCGACAGCACTCTGGTGGTATTTCAGTTGTGTGTATACTTAAAACCTGCAGATACACTATAGTGCAAAAGTCTTAGGCACCCTATTAGATGTTTATTTTATGACTTCTTCATTAGTTTGCTTCATTTTGCATTTCAGTAAAGCCTACAGGCCTACTGTGTTTGCACACACCCTATGCACTTCACCCTGCGAGCAGTTGGAGAATCAAACTGGCAACCTTCCTTCTCTAGCTGTGATCCACAGCTGCCCCCTGACATGGTCATAGTGTAGTTTTGAGATCAGTTGTTTTTTTTAGGATAGCAATGTCCCCATCCACACCTACTGGTGTAATGTGGATGGAAATCAAACTGAGGTGTTTGCAATATTTTCTAAGTATAATTCCAGAGAGGTGCATAAGACTAAGACACTATTGCCTGTTTCTTCTTGCCCATCTATACATAAAACAGTATCAGATGCATACTATGCAGATAAAATTATGTGGTTCAATCAATCTCATATGTAAGTCTTTCTCAAACTGTTGCCATATTGGAAGTTCATGATTGTCTATAATGTCTTTGTATACTGTAGCATTAAAATGGTCATTAACTGGAACCAAAAGAGGAAACAAATCAAGGGCCGTAAAAGACGGTTTGCCAAGAAATTGAGTGGCTGGCACAGATCCCCGACAGCAACCCTACTAAACACTTTGCCAACTATGTGCACCAGACCTTCTCATCCAGTCTTTCCAGAATTATTAAAGCAAAAAGGGGAATATTTTATTTTAAAAATGCTTTTTTTTGCAGTCTGTTTTCTTGGGGGGGGGGGGGGGGGGGTAGGAATTTAATGGCTGTACATTGTTCCTTAAATGGGTTAGACAAGTCGCCTCACATAAACTTAAGGTCAATGAACACAAAGGCTGTATGCTCTTTTTTAATTTATTCAACATTATACAAAAGACAACCATTACAACCAAACAATTCTAGTACTCCTCTTCATCCTCCTCCTCACCATCTCCTGCAGAATCTGCTCCAACCTCCTCATAATCCTTTTCCAAGGCAGCCATGTCCTCTCTGGCTTCAGAGAACTCGCCTTCTTCCATTCCTTCACCTACATACCAGTGCACAAATGCCCGCTTGGCATACATCAGGTCAAACTTGTGATTCAAGCGACTCCAAGCTTCAGCAATTGCAGTGGTGTTACTCAGCATGCATACAGCCCTTTGGACTTTGGCCAGATCTCCACCAGGTACTACTGTGGGTGGCTGGTAGTTGATTCCCACCTTGAAGCCGGTAGGGCACCAGTCCACAAACTGGATTGAGCGACGGGTCTTGATGCTGCTAATAGCAGCATTGACGTCTTTAGGGACCACATCTCCACGGTAGAGCAAGCAACAGGCCATGTATTTGCCATGACGGGGGTCACATTTGACCATCTGGTTGGCAGGCTCAAAGCAAGCATTAGTGATCTCTGCCACAGACAGCTGCTCATGGTAGGCTTTCTCAGCAGATATAATAGGGGCATAGGTAACCAATGGAAAATGGATACGAGGATATGGAACCAAATTGGTCTGGAACTCTGTCAGATCCACATTAAGAGCACCATCGAATCGCAAAGATGCAGTAATGGAAGAAACTATCTGCGCAATCAGTCTGTTGAGATTGTTGTAGGAAGGACGGTCGATGTCCAGATTGCGCTTGCAAATGTCAAAGATGGCCTCGTTGTCCACCATGAAAGAGCAATCAGAGTGCTCGAGGGTGGTGTGAGTGGTTAGGATCGAATTGTAGGGCTCTACAACTGCAGTGGAAACCTGGGGAGCAGGGTAGATGGAGAACTCCAGCTTTGATTTTTTGCCATAGTCAACAGATAGGCGCTCCATCAACAGAGAAGTAAAACCAGAGCCAGTCCCACCACCAAAGCTGTGGAAGATCAGGAAACCTTGCAGACCTGTACACTGGTCAGCCTAAGGGAATAAACACAAACAAACAAAAAGATCATCTTGACTGGTTATATGGTAGAGTTTCAACCCCTCACCCTAGAGAATCAAGATCACCCAATTGGGCATCACAGAGATTTAATGTAGAACTCCTAAACCATCCAAAGACATCTTGAGGAACCTTTGCATCACCCAAGATGTAATTGTGGCCACTACTTACTTTTTTTAATGCTGCTTCCCCAAGTAACTAAACAAATAATTTAATATACTTCCTTATTACAGAGAAAGTGAGTGAAGGCAAGTTGCTCATCTTTGAACATGGAATTTACCTCCACATTTAACCCATCCGTGCAGTGAAACACGCATACGCACTACTGAACACTAGGGGACAGTGAGCACACTTGCCCAGAGTGGTGGGCAGCCCCTTATCTGCAGCAGCTAGGGAGCATTTGAAAGTTGGGTGCCTTGCTCAGGGACAACTCACCATTTTTCGCATACGATCAAGGACTGAGTCAACGATCTCCTTTCCAATTGTGTAGTGACCACGGGCATAGTTGTTGGCTGCATCCTCCTTGCCACTGATCAGCTGCTCAGGGTGGTAAAGTTGACGATAATTTCCATTCCTTATCTCATCTGCAGGCAAGCAAATACAATAATCTACTAAACACAAACCCCAACTATAAATGTTTCCTTAAGATCAATGGTATAAAAGTCAAAAACTAGCCAGGCAGAACCCAGACATCTATCCAACCACTGACCAAACTGAAAGACAATTAAAACCAAATAATCAAACACACTGTACCTACAACTGTCGGCTCCAGGTCTATGAAAACAGCCCTTGGGACATATTTTCCAGCTCCAGTTTCATTGAAAAATGTACCGAAAGAAGAATCAGACAAGCTGGTGTTGCCAGAAGTGATGGTCCCATCAGGCTGGATGCCATGCTCCAGGCAGTACAACTCCCAGCAAGAATTACCCATCTGGACTCCGGCTTGACCGATGTGCACCGAGATACACTCCCTCTGCAGATACAGGACATTGCAAATCAGTCAAACATGTCACATCCGTAATCAGTGTATGATAAATAATGTAGTGTAACATTACCATTTTATTCAGTGTTGAAGTAAAACTGAGCAAAGAAATCTACAAAACAAGAAGAAACACCTCAGAAACCAAAGTAATATATAACTAAAACACCACAACCACCACACAAAGAAACCTTGGTGCATGAACCAGTCAGCCATGTTAGCTACCTGAGTTTGCTTTATAACGGATGACCACCATTTTTGGGGCGTGGCCTTTCAATTAAGACCAGAAGTGAAGGGGAACAGATTTCTATAACACTATTTAACACTCTTGACACCACAATCAAATAAAAAAAATACACTGCTCAAAAAAATAAAGTGAACACTTAAACAACACAATATAACTCCAAGTAAATCAAACTTCTGTGAAATCAAACTGTTTACTTAGGAAGCAACACTGATTGACAATTTCATCAATTTTGATCAATTTCACATGCTGTTGTGCAAATGGAATAGACAACAGGTGGAAATTATTGCCAATTAGCAAGACACACGTCCACAGATGGGGGTTGTGCTCACAGCCCAACACCTTACACAATGCTTGGCATTTGCCAGAGAACACCAGGATTGGCAAATTTGCCACTGGTGCCCAGTGCTCTTCACAGATGAAAGCAGGTTCACACTGAGCAC
>JAOVVF010000047.1:21141962-21157627 GCA_028565595.1 Duopalatinus emarginatus
CCATGTGAGAGACCTGGGTTCGATTCCCGGGCTGGGCAGCCAGTCTGTGCTACACCAATAAGGGTCCTTGGGCAAGAAATCTAACACTACGTTGGCACTAACACTATGTCACTCTGGATAAGAGCTTCTGCTAAATGCCATAAATGTAAATGTTTTTTGGAAATTCATAATCGCTGACATGATTCACTCTACTGGCTCTAGCAATCTGTGTCATTACCTACCTTAATACATGTCTGATACTAATGCCACACACATGTACTCCTCTAAAGGGGTAAGGCTTATCAGGCAGCAAGTGAGCAATCAGTTCTCAAAGTTGTTGTGTTGGAAGCAAAGGGCTATAAGTAAGTGTTAGGATCTGAGTTACTTCAACAAGGGCCATTGTGATGGTCAGACAAAGAGGTGAAAGCATCTCCAAAACAGCAGGTCTTGTGAGATGTTCCAGTATACAGTGGTTAGTACCTATCAAAAGCGGACCAAATATAGATAACCTGTCATTCAGTGAAAAGGTCATGGGTGCATCATATTTTTTTTTTTAAATACGTTACCATTTTTCGATGTTGCGGTATATCGAAATACCGTAGAGCTGCCCAACCCTAGTCCAGGCATTTATGTGGATGTTATTTTGATAGGTGGCACAAGGAGGATCAACAGAATATAATGCAGATGGTTTAAATTTTATGATTGATCGGTGTAGATAGAATGATTTTTTTTCTGTCAGTATTGTTGATGTTATCAAATCCTCAACCCAATGGCTTCCAGGGCTTGACGCTCTCGTCGTATGCATGGATCTTCTACAAAAGGAAACCATGTATGTTTATTTATTACCTCTCCATATGCTGATTTCTTTTAAGATTTCTGAAGGTTTAATGATGTTATACGTGTTGATTAGGGGGAAAAAGTATGAGAGGCTGAACATCGCTGTGCTCACCGACCTCAGCACACCAGTCTGTGCAGATCAGCTGGACATAATCATTGGCAACTTAAAGAAAGCTGGCATTACCCTACAGTTCTTGTGAGGACATTTTTTAAAAATAATAGTTTTTTGCTTGTGTTATTATGTTGTAGTATTTAGCATGTAGAAAAATTGCATACCTGAACCCTGCGTGCGTGTCTGTGTATGCAGTCTGCCGTTCCCTATGGATGCAAATGAATGGGCTGGTGGAGATGGTGACGGACCAGGTCGGAGACCTCCACCCCAAAGTGGAAAAGGCCTGAGCAGGGAGCAGAAGAAGGGGCTGGAGATGGTCAGGCAGGTCATGACTTCTCTGGATGAAGAAGATGGCCTGGACGAGGTCTACGTTTTCAGGTAGAGTGGACATTTGTCATGATCATCCACATCAAAACAGAATTAAGATTTAACCTTTTGGTTTGTAGAAGATTTTCAAGAGAAACTTGTAGTACTATAAAACAGCCTGCCTCTTTTATGTATTTATCGGAGTTACTTGTACTTGTAGTTATGTCCCACCTGTTTAAATCTGGTGAGTTATAAAGGATTATAATGCAGTGGGCTGTAATAACATAGTTTGTGCAGAATTATTTACAGCTGAAGAGACAATTACTCACATAACCTTCAGATCAGCCATGACATGTCACATGTGTAGTGAGTAACCTTTGCTATCTTGTTACAATAGAACCTGTCATAGGCAGTGATATTTTATGCAGCAAGTGAATAGTCAATTCTCGAAGTTTATGGGTTGAAAGAAAATGGGTGGGCTTAGGGATCTGAGTGATTGTGATGGCTGGACAACTAAGTCAGAGAATCTCCAAACCAGCAGGTCTTGTGGGGTGTTTAGATAGGAAAAGTGGTGCAAGACAAGGCCGCAGGTGCACAAAACTCACTGATGAGCTTATGGGGCAAAGCCCATCTGGTCTGATCCTGCAGAATATCAACAGAAGGATATGCTGCTAATGTGCTGATGCCACAGCATACAGATACCACAGCACACCTTTAGAAGTCTTATCTGTCCTTGCTTTGACAGGTCAGAGCTGTTTTTCATGGCATTTATGGCTGATCAGTGTGAGTACTAGTCAAGTCTCAGGCCAGCAGGTTTAATTAGCCTTTCATAAAAACGAGCACTTAATCAGACTTACACTGCAGTTTTATAAAAACCTGTACATCACTATAGTTCACAATACCAATAGTTCACAATACCAAACTGCAATTTTTCTTTGTATTTATTTCTTTATATGTTTAACAGTGATGCCATAGAGAAGCTGTCCATCTTTAAGAAGATTGAGAGACGGCCGATGGGGTGGCCCTGTCAACTGACTATTGGAAGCTCCCTGTCCATCCGCATCGTCGGATACAAAACTGTGAGTTGTCCTAAAAAACTGCTCTTTTACAGGGTCTCCGCGGATCCTTAAAAAGTATTAAAAAGTCTTAAATAAAAAACATAATTTTTTGATGATTTTTCAATAATTTTTGAATAGTGGTATTAAATTTCATTCGGGCGGCGAGATTATTTTTCGTGCTAGTTCATCAGCGCATGTCCGTATCTAACAAGACTGTAAAAGAAGCGTGTGCCTAGCACATTTAGGGGGCATTGTTTTCCATTTCAGCCTATATGCACTTGGTAGAAATAGACGAAGCAGTGTTTCAGAGTGGTTATTTTTTTAAAGACGATCCGCGGCAAGATGGGGAAATGCAGGTTTAATGATAACTGGCCAGAGGAAGGAAAGTATAGTGGCTGGTTACAAAAAGCAACAGAGTATGAAGCTTGGTGCAAACTTTGTAAGAAATACATAAAATTGGAGACAATGGGCTGTAAAGCCCTTGATGCACATATGAAAGGGAAGAAGCACAAGCGTTATGGCCACAGCCAGACAACAACTGCCTCCATTCAGATGTTTTGCAAATGCAAACACTAACGTTACACCCGCTTCGGTAGTAATGCCTTCAGTGCATTTTCCCTAACTACTACACTCAAGCCTGAAATTTTGTGGGTTTTGCAAACGGTTAGCCGACATCACTCCTATACGTCCAACGAAGATGTTTTCAGTGGTATTGAGAAGGCAGTTTGCCTGATATGCACTTCATGTTGGTAAATATGCACTGACTATTTGCACTGTTGCTCAAATACAAATGTGTTCTGTTAAACTGCATGTAGTTGATTTCATTTTTGGTAATGGTCTTATTTTTTTTTCTTGGAGGTCTTACAAAGGTCTTAAAAGTCATTAAATTTGTAGATCAAAAATGTGCAGATACCCTGCTTTTAGAGAAAGTCTGAGGTTATAGCTGTGAGTCATTGGGGTAAAAGTGCATGGGGTGTAAGAGTCGTGTCTGATTATTCACTCATCGTCACGGCAAATGATTTGGTAGGACAGAAAAATTGCCCTGAGTGGGAGTTCATGCACATGGTAAACACTTTAATAGGATCGTCTGTTCATTCGTGCAGTTATACAATTAGCCAATCACTTACCAGCAGAGCAATGCATGAAATCATGCAAGCCAAGATCCTCAATAAACATCAGAATGAGGAAATCGTTTCATTTAAGATGCCAGACAGGCTGGTGTGTATTTTTTTTTTTAGAAATGGCTGATCACCCAGGATTGACACACACCAACATATGTAAAGTTTTGTACAGAATCAGGGGATGCAGCACATGATATTGTTATAGTTATCAAGCCTAATTTGGAGCATTTGTCTTCCCTGCGAAGGTGTGTGAGGAGAAGATTAAGAAGACCTGGGCAGTAGTAGATGCACAGAGTCACCAGAGAGATGACGTAAAGAGGGACACTGTGTACTGCCTTGACGATGACAATGAGACTGAAGTGCAGAAGGATGATGTCATTCAGGGTGAGTAAATGTGAACGTGAGCTACTTTCCAACCATGCAGTGAAACACACTCCTATACGCTAGTGAACACACCAGGGGGCAGGTAGCACAGGGAGTAATTGTGGGTTAGGATGACTTGCTCGAGGGCACTTTAGTTGAACCATGTCAATTGCTGGGATTAAACCAGGGACCTTCTGGTCCCAAGGTTGGTTATTTAATGACAAGTCTGCCCACGAGATTAGATTTATTTTTTTTGGGGTGTCTCATATCTTTTAGAAATGTATTATTCTTAGCGTATATAACTGCATCAGTTGCGTAATCAGTGTGTACTTCAGTAGTAGCTAATTAAGCCATGTGATTTATTATCTCCCTCTTTTTTGTCAGGTTTCCGTTACGGGAGTGACATTATCCCGTTCTCCAAAGTGGACCAAGATCAGATGAAGTACAAGTCGGACGGAAAATGCTTCGCTGTGCTCGGCTTTACCAAGCAGGAGCTGGTGAGTTGTTCACCACTAGATGGAGCACTTTCTCTGTAATCAAATAGGTGTTCCTGTTCCTAAAATAATGCTGCAATGGTTCCTGATCATCCAGTGTAACAAATCTGATCTCAGACCAGTATAAAACCTATCCTCTTCTCAATCCTCTAAATTTAGGATCTTCTTATTCACCAAAGCTTCAGTGTTGCAGCTTTATACCTTAGAAAATCTGACATCCCTGTGTACATTGTGCATTATTTTCTGATAACGCAAATCAAATGTGCTACACACACATGGGTGTGGTTTATTTATGTAATATTGGGATCTGTTCATGCAGGTTTATCGCCATCATTTCATGGGCCTGCAGATTGTTAAAATATTTGCTGGCAAAGATGATGAGGTGAGTGTAGCTTGGAATATCAGTGTTCTTACAACACACTTTTTATGTGTACTGTATATCATACATATAGTTTTAAGTTATTAAAAAGCATTTGGAAAACAGACATTTTTGTCAGTCACATCCAAAAGCACATGCTGTTGTTAAATGTAAATGTCAGTTATTTATTGTGTGTGTGTGTTTGTGTGTGTGTGATCAGCATGCCTCCGTTGCGCTCTCCGCTCTAATTCGCGCTCTGGACAGCCTGAAGATGGTGGCTATTGTTCGTTATGCTTATGACCGCCGCAGCAACCCACAAGTGGGAGCAGCTTTTCCTTGCATCAAAGACAAATACGAGGTATGCAGGTCTGAGTCATACTAAAATATGCCTCATGCTCATGTGCGTCACCCTGGAGTCACTGTCCTGTCGTTCCTCCAGTGCTTGGTGTATGTGCAGTTACCGTACATGGAAGACCTCCGCCAGTTTACTTTCCCTTCACTGGAGAACAACAAGAAATTTGCTCCATCAGGTGAGAAGTGATAGGATTTAGCTGACCTGTAGACTGGATGATTTATATGTGGCTCATTCCATGTCAAGTCAACCCGAGGCTGCTAGGTGACGGTCTCGGATTTTGATGAAAATCTGCCACAATGATCCTTATTCGGAGTAATGAGTATGTAATGAAAGTCCTGAAATTCCTAATATTTCGGAAGTTATGTAATCTTTAACTTTATAAGGTTAATTTTTGCAAAATTATATCAAAATCTGAGATGGTCACCTGGGAACTTTTCAGAATATTGGTTGATTTGGCATAGATTGATCAATGTATATTCAGAAATGTGGAAAAACTCACAAGACCTGCTTTTTGAAGATGCTCTGACCCAGTTGTTTAGCCATCACAATTTGGCCCTTGATAAAGTCAGTCACATCTTTACTTTACTTCTAGCACTAAAAGTAAGGACATTTTCCACACTTTGACCCGACTGTTTGTTAAATGAATAAATTGTTAAATTGCCAATATGTCTTGTTTCTTCAAACTTTAATCATCCAGTCCGCCAAACACCAAACGAGTCAATGGCAGAATAAGCTGTTTGGCAGTGGCAGAGAAGATTTGGCAAATTGTTCATTGGCTCTGCTGCTTATCCAATCAACAAATTCATGTTCCTTACAACTGTAGCACGATTAAAAAAGGAAATTAACAGGGTTTCTGACAGTATAAGATTACAACAAATAGATAATCTACCAAACACAAATTTCCCTACTTTCTTTTTCTCTTTCTCCCTCTCTCTCTCCCTCTCTCTCTCTCTCTCTCTCTTTCTTTCTCTCTCTCCCTCTCTCTCTTTTTCTCTCTCTCCCTCTCTTTCTTTTTCTCTTTCCCTCTCTCTCTCTCTCTCGCTCTCTCTCTCTAGCTACAGCATTCATGATTTCTTGCTATGTCGATATGGGGAATTTAAAAGCTGCACTTTCCAGCTTTGTCAGTCAAATCAGCGATCAAAACAGATATGAATAAAATTGTCCATTTGGAATAAATAATAATAAGTAATTGAAGAGGAAAGTATGCTGGGTATAAAAGTCATGTATTTGCCTCTAGCTGCTGATTTCCTTTGCTTCATCTATGTGAAGTAAATTGAACTGCTCTTTTGACCTCTGTCCAGTGGAACTGACCTCCACATCCAAGCATTGTGCACACTAGGGGCAATGAGTGCACATGCCCAGAGCGGTGGGAAGCCCTTATATCACAGCACCTGGGGAGTAGTTGGGGGGTTAGTTGCCTTGCACAACCTAGTCGAGTTTTGTTGGTTTTGGGGATCAATTGGAGATCTTCTGTTCCCAAGGTTGGTTCATTAACCACAAGAGACGCAGAGACTAAAGCGAGGATTAAACCCACAACTCTGGATTTATAGAACTGTCTAGCACATTGTAGATTTTATCAAGGTCAGCTTTGACTGGTAAACAAGACCAGGCTCAGTCTTTGTAGCCAAAAGAAACCAAGAATAAAGACTTTTTTTTTTTTATGAAATTGGGGGGCTGTCCTTTCTTGTCCACCAGCATATGATATTATAGTGCAATTTATAATTTGATATTATAGTGTAAAATTTATTTCGTTTGTTAGGATTTTTTATCAACAACGCTGGTATCTCTGGTATACAACTTTTAAGAGTAGACATTGTCATGGAGCAGCTTTCAGAAACCCTGATGTAGGTTTAGAGCCGTAATGAGGCGGCCAGAGACGAGAGTGACAAGCAGAAACTCCCCGAGAGAACATGACAAAAACAGCTTGAAAAGAATCAGACTTAAAAGGGACTCCATCCTCTTTTGGCTGAAACCATATGGTGGGATTTTTTTTTATCATTACTCTTCCACAACTATATACTAAGTAAAAGTGCAGCGTGTGTGTTGAAAGCATGCTCAGGATGATCGTCCTAGTCTGTGTTTACAGCATCAGGTGTTGGAGTAGAGTATCCTGGTGGGATTATTTACTGCAAATAGGCTGAGACATGGGCATTGACTGGCAATATTTTAGATGAAAACGGAGCATCCAGTATAAAATCATAATATTGCAAAAATAAATAAATGAAAAAATAGATACAATCGCCAGCTTTTCTGAACCTGGAAAGATAATACAACTGACATTTCATCTATTGTGGAGGCTTTAGAGTGTGTAATAAATATCAGCATGCCTGAAAGAGATGATTCACAATAACAACAAGGTTTCATAGCTATAGAAATTTTCAATATAGTATTGCTATTCATCAGGGTTTGGACTATAATTACAGATTGGTGGTGGCTTCATGATGGTATGGGGTTTATTTAGCTGGCATTCCATGGGACCCCCGGTACGTCTACAGACGTCTCAGTTGAACGCCGTGTGTGCCTCTGTTCTGACAAGTTACGCCTGTCATAATGATGGGTAGATGGCTTTCGACAGGACAACATGCTGCCACTTACGTCTAGAGAAGCCACATTATGGTTAAAGGAACACTTGTGTAAGTTTGCGGATGCAATGCAACACTCGGTGGAAATCCTACACGTCAGAATAAAACAGAATTGTGGCACGTTCTGCAGGCAGTATGGTGTTCATTACTTACAGAATATTTCAACAAGGTTGTGGACTCCATAACCCATGGGGGACCTGCCGCTTATTATATTTTTCTGGCACTTCAGTGTACTGCTGTCCTAATCTTCAACTAAAATGTCTGGCTTTTTTTTATATACATGAGAAAAAGATATAGGGAGCTGATGAAACATTGATTGTGTTTGTTGGCTGTCAAAATGGTCCCGAAACTTTTTATAAATTCAGTCCTGTCTCTTTTCTCCCAGAGGCTCAGCTGTCAGCAGTGGACAATCTCATCAACTCTATGATGCTGGTGGAGGAGGGTGAAGACGGCATGATCGAGGACACATTCAAAGTCAACAAAATCCCCAACCCACAGTTTCAGAGACTTTTCCAGGTAAGAGATCCACACGGCTTATATAAAAATCTCCGTTTGTGCAGGATATTGCCTGAAATCAGCCAGAGGGCAGAGTGGAAAACTGCTGCGCTTGTGGTTAGTCTTGAATATCTCTTATTTTCTGTTATTGTGACCACAACTTGACTCGAAAAATATTTTATGTATTTAGTTTAGCCCAAGGATACAGCTGGGGATATATTTTTTGGGGAGAAAATTGAGCCATAACCATCACAGAATGAATGCAGTGTACTTAAACTTGTTCTGGGAAACCGTCATTTATAGCTATTGAATTTGATAGAGACATAGAGACCCCTAGAATGGCCTGGAATAGCCAGACATATACTGTGCTTTAAAGCAGACTTATATATATATATGGGTACACCGATCGAATACTTAGTAGGTCCGTCATGGAGCATGGACTCCACAAGCTTGCAGAAATATTCAGTAATGAACCCCATATTCCAGGGTGTTGGATTTCTGTGTTCCACAGCACCTTGCATGGCATTTCAGATATGAACGGCAAAACCACAAACTCGGTTCCTTTAACAATAATTTGGCATCTCTAGACTTGTGATGGTGGATTGTCCTGTTGAAAGAGGCCAAACCTGTCAGACTGAATATGGGACATGGACTTGTCAGAAATGAGGCGCACATAATTGCAGTCACCTGTCTGAGAGACGTTTGTAGATGTAACACGAAGCAGCTTTACCGAATGTCGATTTATTGTCTAGGCAACAGTAGTATGAAAAAAAAAAAAAATCCTGAGATGACATAAGGTAGTAAGGTTGAGAGGATGCTGGATAGTGGGAGTATAAATCATCTGTATGCTATACTTTCTGTAGGAATTAATGCCATTGAAAAGATGTTCAGTACATTTATTTAGTATGAGTATGTTGTGATTGAATGTTCTGAGATGAACACATGAATGTCTTAATGGTTACAGTTAGGGGTGCGAATCGGTCAGTGTCTGGCGGTTCGATTTGATTTCCGATTTTTGGGGTCACGATTCGATTCAGAATTCGATTTTTGAATTCAGGAACGATCTATTCAAATAGTCTGTAATTCTTTTTTAAATTATGTGATTGACAAGATGAAAAGACAATGTAAACAAATAAAACATTGACAGGCAGCTTAGCTGCCTGGCTTTTTTTTTTTCTTAAATAAAAATAAAATCTATCAAAATAAATGACTCCAAATATATGAATACATAAGTAAACATAGACTTCAGTCTACCACAGTGCATTAACCTTTAACTGAAAATAAAATACAGACTTTAAAGTCATTACTGCATTTATATTGTGTATAATTTACGGCAGGAGCTGGTGAAGTAGCTTGCTGTATGGTGGCCTAGACGGCCTTCTTCTATGGTGGCCAAGTGGACACGTAATGCGATATGCAGTATGCTCAGGAGTAGGAGCCGCAAAAAAAAAAAAATCTTAGACTCATTTTAGGGCATTTTGAATCGATTCAGAATCGCCAGGACTAGGAATCGCGATCCTTTAAAGAACCTATTTTTTTTTAGCACCCCAGCACCTCATGATGCCCGTATGATGCCTGTTACGGTAACATGTCAGTAAAGGGTGAAGTTGTGAATTGGTGAACCTTTTAGATTTTAACAGCTGCTGTATGAATTTATTGTTTACAGTACATTTTTTGGATGTACTATCAGGCATTTTAAAATGACCTGGATATCTGAGACATGGTTTGTCATCCATCAGAACCCTGAGCTAGTAAATCCTTTGTCCACACAAAGGTTTATACAGGGGGTTGTTTAGGTTTACCAAAATACGTCTGCATAGAAACGTAACCGACTTTTTTTTTTTTTCCCCCTTGTTACCGCAGTGCTTACATCATCGTGGTGTGAACCCAGCTGCACCCCTGCCCCTTATGGAACCGTGGCTTAAGCAGATGCTGGATCGGCCCCTGGCTGTCTCTGCGCGCTGCCATGCACCCCTTCAGGAGATGAAGAAACTCTTCACCCTGAAGGAAGTGGTGCAAAAGAAGGACCAGAAGACCAGTGCAGATGTGTTTGGGATTAGGTAAAAGAAATAAATAAATAAATACAAAAATCTCTGGTCAGCAAGAAAGGAGGGAGATCCGGGAGACTGCAGGAGACGAGTTGCATTGCTAAGCACTTATAGCATAGAATCAATAATGATGATTCCAGCTCCTTATTAGTCTAAGACTAAGTTTAATTTATGGCCAAGGAAGATTTATTCGATTTTCCAAAGACAAAGCCATGCAAACATGGAAAATCCTCATACTTGTTGTAATGTACACCATGAATAGACTCAGAAAAGTTGCCTTATGTGTGTGTGTGTGTGTGTGCTTTTTTTAGTTGATCTCTAGTGTTTGAAAGTTTGTACTGTGTTTTTCCACCTAGCACTGAGGAGCCAGACGCTAAGAAGTTCAAAACGGATGAAGGGGAGAAGTTCAGTCTAGCAGAGACCTCAGAGGGAAACATTACCTCTGTGAGAAAGCGCCAAACAAGTTCCTGGATTTTATCTTGCAATTCTGAACAAAGTTGACAACACAAGCTAATATGGTGCCTCTGTGTATTGTTCTTGCAGGTAGGGAGCGTGAACCCTGCAGAGAACTTCCGCACTTTAGTCCAAAAGAAGACCATTCCATTTGACCAAGGTGAGATATGAACCAGTGTTTATTTTAACGCTTCTTTAAGGGTTGATTTACGTTGATTAGTTTACATTAAAAATTTTAATGTGTTTTATTCCTCTTTTACTGCAGCAATTTGCCATAGATAAAAATTCTCCCTAATTTAGTCAGTCCAGTTTGCACCCATCCGTGTCATACAACAGCCACTAAACAGGCTAACAAGGCTGTCTCAGTGGAACCCCCCTAGCCTCTGTAGGGCAGCCTTGGTCTAGTGGTTAGTGACCAGTCTTGTGACTGGTTCAATCCCAGGTTCAATCCCTGCACAGGGCAAAACATGACTAGGGTGCCCTTAAGCAAGGCACCTAACTCCCCAACCGCTCCCCGGAAACCGTGGTTTGGAGCAGACCCCCGGGTCTAGGCAAGTGTGTTCACTGCCCTCTAGTGTTTATTGGTGTGCGTTTTACTGCGTAAATTGGTTAAATGCGGAGGTCACATTCCTCTGTGTGCAAGCATAATAGGCAAATAGTTCACTTTCACTTTTCACCTCTTTTACTTATTATGTTATTCCTCTTCATCAAGTGCTTTTTGCTCATGCAGCACACACGTGTAGAAAAGCAGCCCCGCCCACTTCTGTACACATGAGCTCGTAGACACCCATGATCGGCTATGATTGACAGCCGAGAGAAAGTATGCCACACGTCCTGAGAGCACAGCCATTTCTGCTTTCTGGATGTCCGGTTACGGATTCCTTGAACTTGTTGTTTTCTGAGTGCCAGAAAGTATTGTGGAATGTCTGCGATACATGTTAGCTCCTCCTTGCAAACAAAATGCATTATCAATAATTATACATTTACATATTCAATTGTACATTTTTACTCGGTTTAATAACGAGATATTGTTTATGTTTATTTGCATATACCATGGGGGCAGCCATGGCTCCATGGGCACCATGGTTGGTTTGCCCCCCGCTGCAGACAAGCGTGTTGACTGTCCCCTAAGGTTCATTAGTGTGTGTGTTTGGCTAAATGCGGAGGTCACAATTCTCTATGTGCATGCACAGTTGGCGAATAGTTTGCTGTCACATTCACATTCACATACAATTCTCTGTGATATAGAAACAATAATATATTAGAATGAGTGTGGTAGTATATCCCTATTATTTAAATTACAACTTGCACTACTGACAAACTGCTGAAATAGAAAAGTAATCAACATTAATCATTAATCAATGAATCAATTCTGACCAAGCCAATTTAGCAGCATTGTAGCGTACAGGGTTTTACTGTCATTTAAAGGATCTACACTCCTCTAGGATTTCACATACAAGGTTTTGAAGGTTTTCCAAAATGCACAAATGAAAACTTGTGGGTTAAAATCTGAGTGTGAACGGTATTGAGCATGTTAGTAATTTTGCTCAATGACATTGTGTAGTCTTGCATCATTGGGCTTAGCATTTTTAGGCCCTTTGTGTCTTCTGAACGTGAAATTTGATTTGCCATATTTTCAATTTTGTATCTGTGTATTTTCAGGCCAGCCTGCGTTCATTCACAGATATGTTAGTTTACTCTTTAATTAAGCCTAGTTTTTAAGAATGAATGCATCATTCAACTGAAACGAGACACAATGTTTTTTTACCCCTCTATGTTAACCTATCCATGGCTTTAGGGGACATTAGGGGACAGTAAAACATTAAGGGACACCACAGTTTTAAATATTTTAAACATTAGGGCACTCGAAAATTAAACTAGTATTATAGCATATAGTATGTACACCATTCAACCATCATATTGAAACCACCTGCGTAAACCGCCACTAAAACAACTTATCGAGGCATGGACAAGACCTCGGTGGTATCTAATACTAACATTCATATTTTCATGTGGATCCTCTGTGAAATCAGACTTGATGGTCTAGCCTTCACCTCACCATGCATATCCCAAAGCCTTGGGCGAGCATGACCTTGTCACTGGGTAACTGGTCCTGCTTTCTTGGACCACTTTTGTTAGGTATTATCCACTGCTAATGAGAATACAAGACCTTATAAAAGATCATAATTTAATCCTTGTCAAAGGACCTTCTTTCAGGGGACCACACATGCGATAGTTCAATGGGGCAAAATCAGGACAATAAGAAGAAGGCCTAGTATGCGGACGTGTGTACAACAACACAACGCCCATTTCTTTGCGTTTTGTTTGAATTGTAGTAAGCATGTTGCTCTTTTTTGTGCAAATTACAAATGGGCTGGCCATATTTTCTTGCAGTCACTAATGAACTGACATTCAAACTTGCCCAGCAGTGACTGGGGAGACAGCAACCTAGTACAGAAAGCTTTGATAGGACAATGCAGCTTACAGATGTCTTAGTATAACTGCGGATCAGTTTTGAATTAATTGGCTAACATCTCTACACTCTTCATTGTCCATTTAGTCTTACACCCACCCTGTCATAAACAAGCATCCGTAGCACTGCCCTGCAAACGAGCTCTTTAGTGTGCCGCTGACAATTAGTTTAGACGGAGCGTACTCCGTCGTCTGCGGTGTTTCCACTGACTCTGGTGTTAGTCATCTGCAGAAATGACACTCGCAGCCGACCACGTTCACACACCCGTGAAAATAATTGCTTTTGTCACCTTTGTCATAGTTTTGTAACATTTCTGCATGTCCATGCTTTCCCTGTCCCAATGACTCGTTTTGTTTTCGGTCCTCACCACAGCATGCGAGCAGCTCACCCACAGGATGGAGCAGTTGCTGGGCAACAGGAGCACCGACTATTACATGAAGACCATCACATGTGTCCAGGCCTTCAGGGAGCAGTCCATTAAGGTGAATGCTCAATTACGGCTCAATATTCAGTTAGGGTTCACTTTACAATCAATACGGACAGTCTGTAGCTTCTTTAGCAGGCTAACGGAGCTACCCTCGCTAAGCGTGCCATATTTAGACTAACATCGCCACTCGACACATCTGGAGTGTTTACTGTCTTACCTTGTCCTCGCTCTTATCCGTCAGGTGAGAGGGAAGGTAATCATCAGCGGCTGCACTGAATTAAATTTTAAGTGTTCTCGATGCAGCACAAGAACTGATAGTTGCAAACAGCAGATGAGTCGCTTCTGATGAGTCACAAGAATTCTCATTTCGAGTGCACTGAACACCTGTCGAGTCTTCTGACAAAGCACTCGTGGGCATTTTAGGCATTTGTTTACAGAGCGGTGAGAATGACTGTGCACTGAAATGTACTAATATGTGTTAATCCCAGATAATAATCATTATCAAGGCACTTCGCTGTAATCACTGCGTTTCTTTAGAATTGTACAGGTCTGCAAGGATATGTGATGGTTGAGAGGGTCTGGAGCATCAAAAATGAGTCTGTAATAACTAAAGACTTAATCCCTGACTTTTTTTTATTAGAAACGCCCAGGGCTGTATTTATAACTGATGACTGATGAATTTTACCTCCATTGTTTGCCTTTCCTTGTTCCATTAGAATGAAGCGTCACTGCAAATCAGTACAGCATCCTTTTGACCGATCTACTCTGATTTATCCTATATTATACAGCAGTTACTTCCGACCCCGCAATCTGATTGGCTGTGAAGCCTTCCGACCGTGCTGATATTTGTGTTAACAGTACGGCTTTTTCATACCAACTTGTATTACTTCGCTAATGTGTTGGCAAGTAATAAGTGACGCGTTGCTAAGTAACGAGTGACATGTTGCCAGTAACGGCAAGGTTTATATGCACACAAACCGCTAATTGTTTTGTATTTGTGTTTATAAAAAGCGTAAAATGAATCAAATGGATGACTTTGACCTGCAGCTTGTTTGGTCAGACTCTGAAGCCAGCTGCGCTGTTTCATGCCAATGAAACAACCCTTTTCTAACTTCACAATGAACGGAAATGTGCAGATTCACGTATGCAAGTAACACAATTACCCATATAAGTAAGTAATAAATAAAAAACAAACAAACAAACAATCTTCAAATTCGTAATGATATTTATTTTTAGCTTTTTGTCCTTTTCGTTCATCTTCACTTATTTGCATGTTTTTATTCCAAAGTAATATTAGTTGGCAGTGTTATGGCAGGCTTGGAAATTTTACTATTTCATAGCAGCTGCAATTATGAATTTCTTTGATTTATTTTTTTTCTTTTATTTCCTTCTGTTGTAAAAATCATAGCTGTGATGTTATTTGCGATAACACACTCCCTCTTGTGTTCTGTTGCTCAAATAAATACATCTCTACCTGATTGGGGTGGACTCCTCTAGGATGACTCCTTGAAAAGTTAAAAGATAAAAAGATAAAAATGGTGTAAATCATACATTATGTAGTTCAGCTGGTTTGAGAGCTGAGGCATGTGAACACCTATGATTGAACATATTTAGGAGGAACAGTCTTTTTTCCTTATGTTCAATTCCAGAGACTTAAACCTATTCTAACACACATTGTACTGATTGTGCCAGCCTTATACTTTACTAAAACAATTGACATTTCACATTTTTTCTTTAATTTGTTTTTTTTTTCTTTAATCTGTAAAAGAATCAGAATCACTTTATTCACCAAATGTACAATGTACACAGGAATTTGTATGTGATTTGTATTATCTGAATTCAGATTCGTTGCATTCAGTTTTTAAGTTTACCTGCATGCAGCTTACATCTACAGTTCTGGCTGGTTTTCATGTTTAGTGTTCATACAGAGGTAATGGAAGGTGAGGTGATGGAAGACCTCATAGAGGCGATCATTTTATGGGTGATGTACTCTATTAGTTAGGATATGTCCGAATTCAGTTGGTGGGAGTGGGATTATAAAATCAGCCCCATGCACAACTCTAATCACAGTCTAATCACACAATTGTTGTATTTCTGCCGATAGCAGGACAAAGCACTACATATTAGGGGGCAGCCGTGGCCTAGTGGTTAGGGAACTGGTCTCTTGACCGGAAGGTTGTGGGTTCAATCCCTGCCCAGGGCAA
>JAOVVF010000047.1:21157727-21170997 GCA_028565595.1 Duopalatinus emarginatus
GTTTCACTGCACGGATGGGTTAAATGCGGAGGTCACATTCCTCTGTGTGCAAACACAGTAGGCAAATAATTCACTTTGAAAAAAATAAAAAATACTTACATCTTATTAACTGAGTGATTATGCCCTTTCAGAGTCATTAAGGACACATTGCAGATGTGATGTTGACCCCCTTTATTTGGGTAATTAAAATCTCACATGGTCACAGGATTAAATATGTTTCAATCCAGACTGGAATAAACGTAAACTCTGATCCAGACTTTTAGGCCAGAGTCAATATTCAGCATCAGCTCTCTACATAGAGTTTTTGTGAACAGTTATTTTTATTGTTTGACAAAGACGATTGAACATTAGGAATACAGAATAAAGTTCTAGCCAGTGAAGACACGTGGCCTAGTGGTTAGGGAACCACACTCATGATCCAAGTGTCTTCACTGGCCCCTAGTGTTTACTGGTCTGTGTGTTTCACTGCACAGATGGGTTAGCATTAAGGTAGCATTCCTCTGCGTGCACAAAAGCAAATAGTTATTTTTTCTTCACTTTACCCTCACCTCCTGACCCCTGCCTTCTGCCTCCACTAGAGTAGGAAGAGTAAAAAGAAAAAACACCCCTGGTTGGCTTCTATGATAGTTCAATCAGAAATAGGAAATCATACTAAAGAGGCTATTCATGCTGGAAAATGTGACCACGGATAAGTTCAATAGGAGGAGATGAGTCATTTTACTTTGGCAGTGGCGGAATTCCACCCCTTCACTGTCCTAGCCTTGGCCCAGTGTATCTAAGCTCTTGAAAGCTTCACTGACATTATATTAAGTAAGGTTAGGGCTAAACCATGCCTGCGCAGAGTTAGTAGCCACAAACACACCTCTGTTTTCACCTCTTCATCACACATACTGTAAATCTTCATCCTCTTCAGCATCTTTTACGGAACCAAACAGGTGATGGTCCAATTGGCAAGATCAGGACTATAGGAAAGATGCTTTGACACCTCATTGAGTCATTAAAGAGTGTCGACAGTACAGGCAGCAGCAGTGTGTGGACGTGTATGCAGCAACCTAATACCCTTGAATAGCAGTCCTCTGCGTTTTCTTTGTATTTTAGGCTTCAGCTCTTCGGTGAGCATCTCGCTGTTAAGAGCATTGTCGATTGTTGAACGTTTTCAACGCATGCTGCTCTTCTTTTATGCAAATCACAAGTAGGGCAGCCTGCACAGTAGTGACCGAGGAGAGAGTGATCTAGTATGGAAAGCGTTGATAAGACATCAAGGATCGTTTTTTTTAACTCACCCTCGTACATAACTGATTAATAAACACAGAAATCCTAAAAGTCGTTTCAACTTTTCCAGGTATCGAATGCGAAGCTTTTCAACAGCTACATGCAGTCTCTGAAGAACAGTGTTCCAGACAAAAATCTCCAGGAGTTCTGGGATCTGATTGTTGCAGGTATGTGTTTCTGTATGTGGGTTTATTTGTTTTGTTTTTCATGAGTGTGTACACGGACTGACACAGACATCTACCTGCAGATTCTATTACACTAATCAGCAAAGATGAAGTGGATAGCAGCGCAGTATCCAAGCAAGAGGCCAACCAGGTGCTTACACCATCTCACGGGTTCTGTCTGACAGTCCTTTAAATATTTTGTGAAGTTTAGTGACACTACGAACATTATCAAACATTATCACTCAAATTTATGCCCAGTTTCTGTTTATTTCTAACCAAAAACAAATTATACCATGACTAGTTTTTGGCGGTTGAAGAGAAAGAGGAAGTGGCAGCTGCTCCTACCCCTGAGGATGCAGGAGACGTGGATGATTTGGTAAGTGCTCTTGTTGGTGCTAAATTAATCAGTGTGGGTGGAAACTGTACTGATTCTTGGTAGGATTTGGTTTGTATTTAGCATTATGCGTGAGCTTGGCTAATCGTATTGTGTGCTTGTTTTTTTTTTTTGTTTTTTTTTTCCACACAGCTGGACATGATGTGAACCTGGCCCATCCTTCATCATTGCCTTTATATTTTTCTACCGATGATCCACTTGGTGCCGAGGTCACAGTAATGTTTGCACTAATTTTTAACAAAGCGCAAAAATAATTAAAGGTTTAAAAAAAGCTGCTCCACTGAAAGGTGAGATCACTCATTTGTGGCTTTGTTTACAACAGCATTCACACACTGCAATCAGGATGTAACTTTATTACTCACATTGTCTTACACATTACCAATTTGCCTTATCTGCTCTACATATCAGGAATGCAGTAGAGGAGAGAGTAGCCCTTCTTTCTTTCGGGTGGTGCAAGTGTATCCTGCTGTAATTTTTTCTTTTCTGTTGAACAAAACATTTCATAACTGACAATATAATAGGAAAAATGAGGTTGGAGCACTACAGAGTCTTTTATCAGTAAAACTTCAACCAGGTGCTCTATTGTAGAGGATGTGGGTAAATTAACCAATTAACCGAAAAATATACAAGAAAGCCTTTAACAGAGCATGGCAAAAACAGCCGACACTGAATAGGCCTGCTTGGTTTTAGCCTTTTTGCAATGCTGATTACAGGCGCTTATATTTTTTGCTTCATAACAGTGTGACAATATAATAATATGTTTTTGTTACAAAGTTAAAAAGCAGCTTTCCACTGACTTCCATTTTGATCAAAGGTGTAAAACTTGAGGACTCTTGGTCTTTGAATGCACTTTGTGTCTGTATTGTAAATGTAAAAAATCATGTTATCAGGATTAACATTATTGGTCCCAAAAGAAATTCTTGTACATTTGTGTTTTAAGATGTAGAAAATATGTACATTCCCCTGAAGTTGTTCTAACAATCAGATTTAAATCTGTATTTTCTTTATCACTATATTATCACCAATTTGCCATTACATTAAAACTGCCCTCCTAAACAGCTCCCAAAGCAACTCTGACCAGTCAAGGCTTGGACTTCACAAGTCTGAAGGTCTTTTGTGGTATATCTGGCACCTAGATGTTAGCAACAGAGCCTTCTGTGGATTTGGACCAGACAGATTAGGCTTCATCACCCATGCATGTTAGTGAGTCTTTGGGTACCCAAGACCCCTGTTGCTGGGAGATTGATTGTCCTTCTCTGGACCACTTTTGGTAGGTACTAACCACTGGGAATACTGGGAACACTCCAAAAGACCTGCTGTCTTGGAGACTTGATGGAATGTTTCGATTCTCCTTTTGGCAACAAGATCTTGGTTGAAAATCAACACAGATCTGGATAATAAATGTTGTGATGTTGGATAAGGTTGTTGTAATAAAGCCAGATCTTACAGCGATCCAAAATATTAGTGTGCGGCATTTGGCCATGCAGTATAGAACATTAATCAACACTTTCAGACAGATCAGATTTGAGAATCCAGCAGCTAAGTTGTGGAAAGATTTAGAGCCGTGTTTTAGGAGTGACAGGAATGTTTAGGAATGACTATGACCCCTTACAGCCAGTGATGCACAGATCAATGATGGTTTAAAGTATGACACGTTGACATCACTGGATATGCTCCTTGACCACAGTTCACCCAGGCGGAGTGTAATCATGGACATGTCAGTCAGCGCTCTCTTCTTGACAGTGGCTTGTGTCATGTGGTCTGTCCTCTGAGATTGGGTGAAAAAGAGGTTTTTGTGCTCTGCTGTATATAGTCCTGATTTTCTGAGTATGAGCACAAACATTTCTTCATAAAGACAATCATTGGTCTGAAACTGAAAAGTGAACTATTTGCCTACTGTGATTGCACACAGAGTGTGACCTCAGCATTTAACCCACCCGTGCAGTGAAACACACAAGCCCGGAGCAGGGGGCAGCACCAAACCAAGGCATCCAGGGAGCAGCTGGGGAAGTTAGGCGTGTTGGGCGTCAAGAGCACCTCAGTCGTGTTTTGGCCTGTGTGGGGATCGAGTCTGGGACATTCCAGCCACGAGAGCAGTTCCCTAACCACTAGGCCACTAGAAAATGCCTCACATTGCTGACCATTGTCTATTTTTTTTTTCAAATGACCTCATTTATGAGCCTTTATTTTTTTATTAATGTTTTATTGATGTTCTTTTTAATATGAACATATGTCAATTGAACATATTTTTGATATTGCAAGAATAAGCATTGCCTGAATGAAGATTCAAATTAAGTTTCTTATTCGTGAATAATCCCTTTATTTAATAAGGTTTATGGTCTGCTGAGCACAAAGCCTGCTTCAATACACAATGCAGAGATTATATTCCCTTCTGTATGTCCATGGAATGTATAGAATATCTCCACCAATAGATTTCTAGGTTTCTGATATATACAACACGCATCAGCTGGTAAAACTTACGGTATTCTCTATCTTCAATGTTAGGGTAAAAAATTATCTGCACTTTGATTGTAGAATTTCTTTCAATCAGCTTTCAGAAAAAAAACCACATACATTATTTTCCGACATGGTCTCCTTGCTTTTCAGTGCACTTTGTCCATCAGCACTCTGTCAAAAGTCTTTCGTATTCCCTCATTAAAAATGTTTCAGATTGAGCTGTGAGCCACTAACACGCCACTGTTTTTACTTCTTCATCAGTTGTGAATCTTCGTCCTCTTAGGGCATCTTTCAGGAGACCAAACAGCTGATAGTCTGACTGGCCAAGATCAGGACTGTAGTGAAGATGCTTTAACACTTCAAAATGAAGTTTTTGGAGAGTGTTGACAGTATGGACAGTGGTGTGCAGACATGTATTTAATAACCCAACACCCTTGGATGAGTGTTTTGTTTGAATTTTAGGCTTCAGCACTTCAGCGAGCATCTCACGGTAACGAACACTGTTGATTGTTGAACCATTTTCATGATAATGTTCCAATACTGTCAGCTGATGGTTGACTTTTTCTTGGTCAGCGATTGAGAATGTTTGTGCTCTTCTGTGAGTTGTTCCATGAGTTTTAGTGTAACTCGAGTGTGGATCATTTTTGATTCACCCTTGTAGATAGGCCCCAATTTGAGAATTAACTTTTCAACTATGATTTACAAGACCTATATGTGCCAAACCCCTAACATCTCTTACTCCTTAGCCTCAGGGCTGTACAAATTCAGTCCTGCAGGGCTGGAGTCCAGCACAGCTTAAAGGTTTTTTCTACTCCAACACGCCCGATTGCATTCTTTTTAAAAGGTTTTGTAGGCATATTTAAGTAAAGAAACAGACAAGCTGTGCAACGGCCCTCTAGGACTTTTCCGGAGTTGTGCACCCCTGTATTAGCTGGTCTACATATACTTTAAACATTCCATAGTACAAGACATCACAGGTGCCTTAGATTTCCATGTTTAGTTGATTAAAAACATTCAAAATTGTAAAAGAGCAATAATTAAATATTGAATACTGAAGCTGTAATTAAACCTTAGCTCGGGCCCAATTAATGTTAGCTGTTAAAATCTGACTACCCTGCACAAACTTTACATAATTTATTTTTTAAAAATTGAAGAATTTGTATTGGGGAAAAGTTTGCGTCAGTCCACACATTATAAACAGATAGAGATTTTTAATAAAACCCTTAAATAAATGTAGGTACTTTTCCAGGAAGGGTATATTGGCTTGATTAGCTTTACCTGTCTATTACACCACATGTAGTGATGAATATCCTTCTTCATAAAGTAGTCTAAATGTATTCGATGATCAGATGTAATCTGATCATCAGGGGCAGCCATGGCCTAGTGGTTATAGGGAGGAAGGTCCCAGGTTCGATCCTTGCACAGGGCAAGACACTCCCCCAACTATTTCCTGGGCACCGTGGTTTGGGACTGCCCCCAGCTCCGGGCAAGGTCACATTCCTCTGTGTGCAGCACATTAGGCAAATAGTTCACTTTCGCTTTCAATTTTTATAAAAGCGATAGGACACATTGTATTGTTACATCCGTAATCGTTTCTTGCCTAAAGGCACTTCAGTCATGTCTTATTGATACAGAGGATCGAACCAGCAACCTTCCGGTCACAAAACTTAACCTTGATCCTAACCTTGATCCATGGCAGTCTCTTCAAGACTGAGATTTTTTCAAGCTGTTTCAACATTTCTTTCTTCTTTTTTAAACTTTTATTTTACTTCAGTTATTTAAAGACCAGTTAATGCAAAAGCATGGTTAAAGATTTGACCCAGAAAGATGAAAAGCAGGTGATGAGAACATTTATATTTAAATTTATTCATTTCTCAACTGCTTTTTATCCAAAATCAGACTATCATCCTGCACCAGAGCCTTGCTCAAGGGCACAACAGTGGCTTTTTTGTCAGTTATGAGATTAAAACTTACAATCTTTCAGTCACAAAGCTCTTAATGCCATACCCTCTTATCACTGCACAGCTATCGACAGCAATGATGAGGTCAGATATAGGCGAGTAGGGTTTTTTTTTTCTCTATTTAATTCAGACCTTTCAATACTCAGGCATTGACGTTGGGCAGGAAATGCTTAATATCGTTTGATTTGAGTTTTAATTTGACAGATGGAATGGGGGAAGGTGAGATGAGGTGGCATACGAAGTCATTATTGGGTGTATTTATCAAGGAAAGCTTTGTGGTTGGTGCAAAAGAAAGATGAGCAGAGAAATTAATGAATCTGCCGAGAAAAAAAAACCTACAAATCATTCATAATGAATAAAGTGGTGTAACTAAGAGGTGATGAGGATTAAACACATGCATTCACTGCTGCTGCTGTTCCAGTTTTATCTGTTGTATCACTTTAGAATGATATTTATTTAGATATTTTTTGGATTTTACCTTCTCATTGGCAGGATACTTGCCTGTAGTTGTTTATTACCTCCTCCAGTTCACTTGATGACACATGATATAAATTCATCTGACCTACATTCAGCTCTAGAATTATTGGCAACTCTGGTGAGATATGCAAAAAGTGTCTTTTGGTTCTTTAGCCTTATTACTGAAAATGTGATTCAATTAATTATTGTAAGAAAAAGAATCTTATGAAACTTAAATATACACTGAAGTACTACGAAAAGTGGTTCAGATTGGTGGTGGCTCCATAATGGTATAAGGTTTTGTGTAACTGGCATTCTATGTGACCCCAAGTATGTCATGTCCTGTTCATGTCCTGCATTCATCCTGATGGGTTTGTCCTCTTCCAACAGGACAATGCACCACCACATACTTCTAGAGACACCAAATTATGGTTAGAGGAACACTCATCTAAGTTTTGGGTTTTGCCAAGTTCCACATCTGGGGTGTTCATTGCCGTTCGTGGAGTCCATGCCCATAGGGGACCTACCAAGGATTGAACTGGTGGACCAGTTTTTCCTGGCACTTTAGTGTGTATTTAGTAAAATTGTGTAACAATTATTGGCATTTGGTACTTTGTGAAATCTCAAAGCACTGAATCTTCTCAGCTGTGGCCTTTTGGTTAGGGAAGGTCCCCCGCAATTGCTCCTCCGGCATGTGGTTTGGGGCTGCCCCCACTTCGGGAAAATGTGTTCACTGCCCCCTAATGTTCACTAGTGTGTGTTTCTCTGCATGGATGAAAAGCACAGTAGGTAAATAATTAATTTTCACTTTCATGTCATTTTCTCCTATAGTGCTTAAGAAAATATAGAATCCAATCATTCAGCATCCTGGGTCCTCTCTTGCGCCTCTTTAACCCTGGACAGGTCAAAAGTACTGTGATCGTCAGGTCAAAGGCTTAATTCTGTTGTTTTGGACATTTTTTAAATCCTCATCCTTCTGAATGGGCTGAATTTGATTCTGTCAAACACTGAAGAACCTCTCCAAATATTCACTCACAGTGATTTTACTATGGTTTATATCAGGAAACTGAAATGGCCATGTCAACCTGACTATTTTTAAGTGGATTTGAATGTTTCTTTTGGATTGTCCTGATAGAAGATCCAACGACAACCCAGTTGTAACCTTACAGCAGAGACAACCTTGGCTTCTCATTGAAAAACTCATGGTGAGTCTATGATGCCGTGTATCCTAACAAGGTTCCCAGGCTATTTGGAGAAAAAAATAGCCCCATAGCACCACCGATCCTCCACCATAATGAACAATTAGGTCCTTTTCTGTATAACCATCTTCTTCTATCAAGAAGTGTGTGTTGCCAAACTGCTCGGCATCAATGGATATGTTTCTTATCTCACCATAAAACCCATTATCCAAAAGTGCTGACTTGATCTTTTCAAATATTTCAGATAATGTATTTTTTCCCCTTAGGGAACCATTAGAACCCTACGACATAGTTTCTCTTGCAAAGGTTACCAAGTCGAACCCCTTCTGAAGCTATTACCCACTCGAAGATCCTCTGAACAACCCCTTTTTGATGGTTATCCTAATGGTGAAACAGGAGTGGGACAACATCCTTGTAATGTATGTTGGACATTTCCTGTTTTGCTTGCTGTGCTTTTTGTAGAGCGTAGATGAAAAATAACTTTCCATGCTTGTAAATCGATACGCCGATTCGTTTAAAGGAGTTGTCCAAATAGAGCAATTTGTGCTTGAATCACTAGTCTTCATTGTTAATGAGAGAGGCTACTGCTGCCCTAAGTTACAAAAGTAATGATTCAGCATTAAACTAATAGAGGAGGAAGTGTCCTTGTACAGGAGGAGCCTCATTAAAATCAGCTTATATTCAGATACCGCACTCCGACTGTCACGGTTACAAACCCTGAGCCAGCATAACAGTATACTCATTATAGTGCACGTTGCCTCTTAGAGAAGGCTAGCAGACAGTGTTTCCATCAAATCCAGTAACAACGTTTAATTACGTTTCATACTTTTGATGTCTTTTATGGCTTGACATTAACTTGACACATTTCACATCATATCACTACTATGCTGGTAATATCTCATTTCTTGCGCTATGCATTTAAAATAGAGACATTAAAGTAGACAGCCTGTCTTTCCATTCCCCATTTAAGGTAAGAGATTCGTACTGTTCAGACATCTTGCGTATGATTTCATTGTCTTCTGTCTGAAAACGATGAAGTCTCATGCAGTGCTTTGAACTTCAACTGGCCTTGATGAGTCTTGATGTTCTTTTGAATATTTTATGGTTTTCCTGGTGATTAATAAAAAGGAACATAAGTTAGGGATGAAGGCAAGAGTCAAATGGTCTGGTTTTAGGATCAGAGCCTATAATAAGTGAAGTAAAAAAGTGAACTATTGATCTACTGTGCTTGCACACAAGAATTTGACCCCCAGTGGTTAACAAACCGGTCTCATGACCAGAAGGTCCCGGGTTCGATCCCCGCACAGGGCAAGAAACGACTGAGGTGCCCTTGCACAAATCAGCTTACTCACCTCGACTGCTCCCCGGGCGCCATGGTTTGGGGCTGCCCCCTATTCCAGGCAAGTGTGTTCATTGCCCCTAGTGTTCACTGGTGTCTGTGTTTCACTGCAGGGATGGGTTAAATGCATAGGTCAAATTCCTCTTTAGGAAAATAGTTCACTTTGCCTAACCTTACCATGCTATCAATGGCACCCAGGGGGCAGTTGGGGGGTTAGGTGCCTTACTCAAGGGCACTTCAGTTGTGTGTTGTCAGCACAAGGGTTCCTAACCCCAAAACCACAGCTGCCCCACATACACTGAAGTGCCAGAACAGTAAAACTGGTACAGATAAGCCTGTGCAAAACACATAGGCTGGTGGTGGCTCGATAATGGTATAGAGTTTGTTTATGGGACCTCTGGTACATCTACAAACGTCTCTGACAGGTGAACGCTATGTGTGCTTCCTTTCTGACGAGTTACACCCGTTCATGTCCTGCATTCGTTCTGATGGGTTTCAGCTCTTCCAGCAGGACAAAACATGTCTAGAGACACCAAATCATGGTTGGAGGAACATTCATCTGAATTTAGTGTTTTTGTCGTTCCTACATATTTGTGATTCCATGCAACATTAGTGCTAAACCAGTCGAATACTTGGTAGGAATGGATTCCACAAGCTTGCTTCTGTGTTTTACAGCACATTACATGGCATCCCAGATGTGTTTGATAACATTGAGATCTGGTGAATTGGGTGTGAATGGCAAAACCCCAAACCCCAAACCCGTCAGAATGAATGCAGGACATGAACGGATGGAACTCGTAAGAAAGAAGACACACAGCGTTCACCTGTCAGGGACGTTAGTAGATGTACCTAGGGGTCACGTGGAATGCCAGCTACACGGACCCTATACCAGTATTGAGCCACCACCAGCCTGTATCTGTTTTTCTGCCACTTCGGTGTAGATCCAGGACTTGAATATTACGTCTGGTTTTGTTTGTTTGGGCGTATATTAAAAGTGCATCTGTTTATACTTTGGAAATTTGTAGCTTTTCGCCTGAAATTGCCTTTCACATTTTCTTAATAGCCAATAATATAATTACACTGGTGAACTCATCAGTGTTCAACATCAACAAATCTCACATCCCCCTCCCAGAAGCTACTTACATCTTGTAAGAATGAATGTTTCAGGCTCATGTGTCACCCCGAACCAATAAACCCCAGTGATTTAATGCTGATTCTGAAATATGCCATAAAACGGGACTGCAAGCAGAAATGTTACAGTTCTGTTCATTTTTTTGACAGCTACCTCAGGTTTGCCACAAGCAGTTATGGGAACCATTAAACCTTCAGCAACAAAATAAATGCTCCAACGTACGTCTTCCTTCCAAAATATATTTCATGCACTATAAACAGCACAAAACTTTACTGCAAAGCATGGGCCAAAATGTCTGACATCTTCTCTTCCTCATGGAAAAAAAAAAAGAAGAAGGCAAGAACCTTTGATTCACTCCTCAAACAGGCTTTCCCAGTGCTTTGACTCGATTCCAAGAGTGCTGCGGCAAAAAGACGCTGACATCAATAAAAGTGCAAAGAGAAGTGGGGCAAATTAATTCACTGTGAACTCTTGGCACCAGGCTTTCCCAAGGAAGCTGTTATTGTAGCTCAAGTCCATTGATATCAGCACTTCATGGACTGAATTATTCAGGGGTTGCAGACGGCAGCAGCTGAAAATCGGTAGATACCGGCGGCCACTTCCTGCTCGTTCGTCTCTGACATACCTGCTCTGAAACGCCTGAAAGAGCCCATCATTGATTACATCACATTTCGCATGTTTGGCATTATAAATAGTAAACCGTGTTCAAATGATTGTGTTCACAATGGCATGTTTAAAGTTTATTTCCTTTTCAGTACCGAAATGGCAACAAGGCAAAAGTAATTTCGAAACACCATATGGAAATAGGAAACATTTGACATAAGCACTTCATGGCATCCCATATGAATGCCTTCTTCAGGGAGAAAAAAAATGCACAGTTATTATAAGAGTCCTATCTCTTCAGTTATTAGGAAATTTCAGTTTTACAGTGACATCGGGAAAAAAAAGAGAAACTGTGAGATAAACCATTTCGGACTGTAAACGTTCAGACTGTACAGTTTGCTTAATACAGAATGTTGACAGAAGAGACACGAGACCTGTTGTGTCAGCATTTCGTTAGCTTCTCCCCTGCCTGGATGCTCAGACTGAGACTGTGTGGATGGACAGATGCGCTCACATTTACAGAGAAATGAATTAAACATGAAAGTAAGTGTCTGAGAGACCAAAAAAATAAAAAACTGTGTTTAAACGGTACAGATCGACTCGTTTTGTTTTTGTTTTATTTTTTTTTTCTCGCTGCAATACCACAGCAAATAGTGTCATTACAGTTACCACTTATTCTACACGATCCAGACTTAATCCTGCACCCCAGACAGAAATTGTGCTTTTCTTCCTTTCACACGGTATCATTCAAACGTTGTGCTTTTTTTTTTTTTTTTTTTTTTAACATTCCACAACAAGTCCACATTGATAAGGCAGTTCATGTTCATTTTGCTCACACAGTGGTTACTCTCATGACCAGTTCCCTGGGCTGATGGCTGCTGCTGGTGTTGTTGGTGTTGCTGGTGTTTCCTGATTGGCTGCGTAGCTCGTGCGGCCTAAGGTGACTGAGGAGATGAAAAAAGCTATAAGGACAGTGATGATCGGTCCCTGTGGTGTCATTACTGTGTATGTTGTGTGTAGACTCCTCTGGAGCCGTGGTGTTCGGCGTATCGGGGGCTGTCGCGACAGCCATTAAAGAGGAGGTTGACGGTGATATGCCGGCTCCTGCCTGTTCCTGCTGGTGGAGCAGAGAGAGAGTCCACTCGCCTTCGCTGGCCTTTAGCTCCTCGCTGTCCCTCTTTTTATCATAGTTCAGAACTTTCCACTTCTGGTTTACAGCCTGCCAGCGATTGAATATGCGGAAGACGGAAGGGCCCTCGTGGACAATCAGAGCTGAGAGAACAGAAAAGAGAGCTGAGATGTTATTGTTTCATTATATTGGGTTACGTAAAAAAAATCAGGTGCAGGCATGTCAGGTATTAGTCAGAAAACTAGGGTTATTTAAATTCGTGGAAATATATTGCCCAAGTACAAGGGTCAGTCAAAAATGATCCACACTCTGATTAAATTTAATTTAACTTTCAGAATTTCCCTGCTTTTAAATACACTTTGTCCATCCGTCAACAAGCTTTTGTATTCCTTCATTAAAAACGTGTTAGGCTGAGCTGCGAGCTATTAATGCACTGCTGTCTTCACCTCTTCATCAGACATGAATCTTAGTCCGCTTAGGACTTCTTTTAGGGGACCAAACAGGTGAAGTCTGATGGGGCAAAATCAGGACTATAGACATGCTGCTTTAACATCTTAATCTACAGTTTTGGAGAGTGTCTACAGTATAAGCAGAGGTGTGCAGATGTGTATTTAACAATCCATCACCCTTGAAAAGCAGTCCTCTGCGTTTTGTTTGAATTTTAGGCTCCGGCTGTTTAGTGAGCGTCTCACTGTAACGAGCATTATTGACTGGTGAACCCTTTACACTGCACGCTGCTCTTTTTTTTGTGCAAATCACAAGCAGGGCAGATATTTTTTTTTTGCCATGCAGTCATAAATGAACTGATGTAACACGTTCAAACCTGCACAGTAGCAACTGGCGAGACAGCGATCTAGTACAGAAAGCGTTGATAAAAAGTTTTAGTATAACTGGAGCACAGATCACTTTTGACTCACCTTTGTAAATTTTATATGCACACTTACTTCTATAACCTTGCCCTTACTCTATTTGGGATAATTTGGGATTATTTTGACGTTCTCAAGTCAAACAAACTACAAAATCGATCATTTACATTTACGGCATTTGGCAGACGCCCTTATCCAGAGCGACTTACAAGAGTGCTTAGTTCTTGGAGTATCTGAAACTAGTAAAGGTAAATCAGGATTCAAGAACTCAGACCAGAATCCTACTAGAAAAGAGTCA
>JAOVVF010000047.1:21187204-21198587 GCA_028565595.1 Duopalatinus emarginatus
CATCCAGATTTGCTCTCATAAATACTCCAGGACCTGATCATGATTCCCTTTGCACTCCCAACCAGCCTGACCCCTTCTGATGCTTTACTACTGCTTGGAGCTTTTTACCATTTGTGACTCATGTCCTGCTCCTGTGGATGGTTCCATATGGATTTCCTATAGATTTTCACATCCCAGAAGACTGAAACTGCCCAAGACTTGTCCATACGCCCAATAATTTCACTTTAGACTTGTATCTGCTGTAACCAGACGCATCCTGATGCTCATAGTAAACATCCATATATCCTATAACTGAAGAAGAGTAATGAATCCCATTGTGTTTCCCCATGTGTCACCCAGAAGAGGATGAGTTCCATCATGGTTTCTTCTTTATGTCAACTCCGTGTGGCTTCTCTTGCCACTGTTGCCCCTAGGCTGGACTTCTGCTTGATGCTGCTTTGGGACATTGACTACTGTTAAGTATATAATTAAACTATAATTTGATATAATATACCGTATTTACCTAAACATTTCTCAGTAATATTGTATAATCAATATTTAAGGGTGTAATGTGAGCAATAATGGAATTTATAATTGTCCTAGTAACGGTCACGTATGTAAATCTTTGCCCCTGGATAAGAATCTGAACAGGTTTAAACCGAACTAACCTCAGACTAAACCTTAGTATAAGATAAAGAAGTGACACCTGATTCGCTGTAGTAGGAGGAAACTGAGAGAGAACACGAGTACAGGAACAGGCCCGTGTGCAGATGGTCGCGGTGGGAGAACGATGGCAGGAGGATGTGAGGAGAGCTGAACTGACCAATGGGAGTAAGGAAGCACAGGAGGAAAGAGGGAGCCCAGCCAGACACCCAAGCTAATCCACCTCCATCTAACGGCATTGGGGCAGAGGGTGAGCAGCGGCAGCCATCACATTCTCACAGTAACACTAAAAAAACTGCTCCACATCCACACAATCTCTCTCGCACCATGAATATCTTTGACAAGTTACTTAATGGTCTACCGCAAGTAAGCCAAGCTGCAAACAGGCGTCACAGTGACCTGATGTAGCTGTGGTAGATCAAGAATCTCATGCAATGTTAAAATCTCTTCATAATGACTGTCAATGGTGCAGATTTATAAATTATGAATGATAATAAATAAATATTTCTTTGTTTTGCAGGATAAAATAACAGACTCTGGTTCTGTCTATTATGAATTGTGCTTAGGTCTGGTTTAATTAAAACATATTGTATTCAAATGAATTTTGGGATGCTGGTAGGCATTAGATACAAAACATATTCCTAAAAATATTAATTAGACTTTATATTTAAATACTGTGCAAAAGTCTTGGCCAACCTATTTTGTTTAATACAAATTTTGTTTATAGATATTTAGATATGAAATCAATAATGGATATTAAATATTACAAATAATTATTTTTTATATAATATAATATAATATAATATAATATAATATAATATAATATAATATATTTTATCAATAATATTATAAATAAAGATTTTTCTTTTATAAATTCTGCATTATTAAGTATGAATACATGCTTGTATGTCATATGTAAGAGACATTTCAGATTTAATAATAATAATAATAATAATAATAATAAAAATAATAATAATAATAATAAAAAGAAAAAAAAAGGTTTCAGAGTTTTAAATGTAAAAAGTAGCAAAAGTGACAATTAAAACCTCCAGAAAAACATTGGCAGATTCTCCAAGACACTTAGACACTTATATAATTTCCTTATAAAACTGTACAAAACTGTACCTTGGACTATTTCAGAAATAAAAAAGCAAAGGATAGTCAAAGGTAATACTGACTTTTCTTAGTTTATTACTGTTCACTGTGGTATTTTCCTTTCAAAAAGTAATGACGTAATTTCATTATTTTTTAAAGTCATCTTTACTTTATAACATTTTTCTGCAGGTAAACTGTGTCTGAGAAATCAAACTCGTTCATGTCCTGCATTTGGCCTTTTCCAACAGCACAATGCAGCACTACACCAAACTACACTTAGAGAAACGCTCATCTGAGTTTGGGGTTTAGCCATTCCAACCTAAGTCACCAGATTTCAATGTTAGTGAACAAATCTGAGATGAAATGCATTGCTCTGTGGAACACAGAAATCGAAGACCTCAGAATACAACAGAAATGTGCACCGTTCTGAAGGAAGTGCGATGTTCTTCACCTACAAATATTTCCGCAAGATTAAGGAGCCCATGCACTCCTAGGGGAGCCAGCAAGTATTAAACTGGTGTACCAGTATTTCTGGTTCTTCAGTATATAAATGGATTTATTTTGGGCTTACTTCGAAAATAATTGCTTGAAACATTTAAATGCATTCATCTGGCAGATGATTTTATCCAACATGGGTTCAGATGAAGCTTTCTGGCAGTTCTATTCTAGAGTTGAATGTATATTAACCATAAAAATCTCCATGAAAATTAGAAAAGTGAGCTGTATATAGTTTTACACCACAGCACCTTTGGATTCTCAAATCTGATTTGTCAGTAGGAGTTGATTAATTTTCTATAACAGCAGCTCTGACAGCTAGCACCAGCTATAATTCAAAACAGAGGTTTATATCAAAGCACTAGTTCTATTACATTATTATTTCTATAGTAACAGCTCATTTATGGGGACTGGTATGATGAATGCTGGACATAATCTAAACTTAACTAATTATAACAGAGGGCTTTACATTTGATGGTTTCTGGGTAACATGGCATGCTACATTTTTATTGCAGGAGGAATAAAAACGGCTAGTGACTGAACAACTATTATTAGGTACTATAATACTATAAGATGCTATAAGTGATACTGGAGCTAACTGGCTAACAATGTTAAATATAACTATGTGGGACATCATGTTCAGTGAAGAAAAATTGTAAGCTTTGGCGTACGTTGATGTAATAAAAGAGAAATAAAACATTTTGGGATGTGCTGTTATTGGAAAATAATCAACTTCATGGAGGTAACAGCAATTTTGCTCTGTGTCGAGCTGCATCAGATTACCCTATGGTACAATATTTTCCTATGACCGCACGCACCGTTGTGTTATATTCCTTTCACATACAGTACGAGCTGTAACGTTATGAGGGGTTTCAGAAACTTGCTTTAAATAGTGAGCCAAGAAAGATAAACTAAAGAAATCAATACTCGTATTAGTGCAGAGGTCATGTCAGTGTCACGTTATCCCCCGCCTAAACATTTCCACAAGTGGGCCGAAATCTTTTGTAACCAACCAGCCAAGAGTCACAGACTACTAGAAAAATCAATAGTCATGTAATTACAGTACAGTGCAGAAGTCAGAGTCGTGTCAGTGTCGATCTTTTTCGTGCCGCTGCCAAGAGAGGCCATGAATTACACGTGTCACCAATGACAAAAGAAATATACATCGGCAAAAGGAGACCTCTGGCATATAATAGCTCAGAAATGTGCTCGGCAGCCAAAAGCCCACATGAGAAGAGCCCTGAGCTGTAGTGAAATCAATTTTTCCATCACTGATTTGCAGAGAGGGCAGAGGGCACTGTAGTGGGAATTTAATGTAGAGGCGGAGTGGAATGCAGACTCGTATTATTATGAGCGCTGGAGTGTAGACATGCTGCTGTTCGCTTATTGAAAGTAGTGTCATGGCTGCAGGACATGGCATGCACACTTATGGACACTGAACGCACTTATTATTCAGTTTCTTACCTGTGACTAATACTAACCGTCTTATGATTTATAACATACTGGATTATTTCTTTACCATTAAACCTGTATTCAGAAAAATATTCTAGTGAATATCTAAATTAGTGTCTACTGTTAAAAAAACTCAATTGAATGGAATTTAATGTGCGTTTATTCTGCTGTATTCCGAGGTGTACGATTTCTCTGTTTTACAGCACGGTTCATGGCATCCCAGATGTGTTTAATAAAGTTAAGATCTGGTGAATTAGGTTGGAGTGTTTCTCTAATAATTATTTGGTGTCTCTTGACATGTGTGGTGGTGCATTCATTTTGTTGGAAGAGGCCAAACCCAACAGAATGAATGCAGGACATGAACAGAAAGGAGATGCAACATATCGTTCACCTATTAGGGACGTTTGGAGATGTACCATGGGTCCCATGGAATGCCAGCTAAACAAACCCCATACCATTATGATGACAAGGCTTTGTGGTTAGGGAACCAGTCTTGTGACCAGAAGTTCCCGGGTTTGATCCCTGTAATGGACAAGACATGACTGAAGTGCCCTTGAGCAATGAAGCAAGCTAAACCCCCCCCACCGCTCCCTGGGCACTGTGGTTTGGGGCTGCCCCCTGCTCCTTGCAAGTGTATTCACTGCCCCGTAGTGTTCACTAGTGTGTTTGGTTCACTTTCACTACAGTGTTCTTACACTGCTTATATATACAAATAAAAATGTATGAAAATCTGATAATGGAATAACTACGATAAAATTATTAATTATATAGGGCAGTTTTGACATAAGCAGAAAATACAAATAAACACAGCTGTGCAAATGCACAAATGCACTCGCAGACAGGTGACACATTAAAGGAAAACCCATTTGAAGTATGTAAGTTATTAGGCCGACATAATCCACCAGAACAGCTTCAGCGTCTCTTAGCCTAGATTAGAGTCTCTGAAATTGAACCGGAGTGATGAACAGTGTTCCTCCTGAAGATTTTCAATTCAGA
The DNA here is from genome assembly GCA_028565595.1 of Duopalatinus emarginatus. Lineage (NCBI taxonomy): Eukaryota > Metazoa > Chordata > Actinopteri > Siluriformes > Pimelodidae > Duopalatinus > Duopalatinus emarginatus. Next base: position 21,191,885 of record JAOVVF010000047.1, read on the forward strand.
TCAGTCGGTGCTTTGATGATGGTAATGGAGACGCTGTCTAACAAACAGCTCAGAAATCTCTCATAAATGTTTATCTGGTTTGAGATCTGATAAGTATGAAGGCCATAACATGATTTACATCATTTATATTTTATCAACCTATTCATTCATGATCATTCCTCTACACCCTGTGGATGTGTGTAGAATCATCTAACGGCATGGATAGAAATAGTTTATTATAGGATAAAATAGATCAGATTAGAACAATGTTGGATTGATTTGCATTGACGCTTCATTCATGCATGCACACATAGACAACATGTCAGAGTAAGAGCATGACATATTATATGGACCTTTACATGTATTTATTTATGTGATGGGTTATGTTTGATTTGTGCATTGGGAATAAAACTGTATACCCATAGCTGTGTAATAATATGTAATAAACTGTAATAAACTCTCATACTCAGTGACTTTTACATTAGGAATGCAATCAAAAGTGCCAGAAAAACTGGTACAGACGAGCCTATGCAAAACATATTGCAAATCCACCTATGCACCTCATCAGTTGCGTCCACCTGTACACGTGTAAAGCGATAGACATCTATAGAAGCATTATAACAGTATAGGGTTTGTTTGTTTAGCTGGCATTCCATGGGACCTCTAGTACGTCTATAAACGTCTTTGACAGGTATACAGGTGTGTGCACCTTTCTGTTATATCTGTTCCTGTCCTGTATTCATTCTGGAGGGTTCTAACAGGACGATGCACCACCACACATGCCCAGAGACACCAAATTATAAGGAACATGCATCTGAGTTTGAGGTTTTGGCATTCTCACAAGGACAACAGAACTCAGAATTGCGGACCATTCTGCAGAAAGTATAGCGTTCATTGCATTATGCTTCCGTGGGGATCTACTTAGAATTAGACTGGTATAAATACATAAATTGGAAGCACACTATTTTTTTTTTCTTTACGAAAGCATTCCAGAACGGTTCACAGAATTGCATTAGGACTGAAATCCTGCAGGATGCAGCAAACAAATTCCACGAGTAGGAGGGTTTTTTTACTTGAATGTGGGAGCAACCGAGCAGTCAGAAATGCAGTTATGAAGCTCACGGGACAAACAAAGAGCATGTTTATGTGATGAATTTACAGCATTCATTCATTCATTCCTTCTTGGTAACTACCTAGTGGTTTAAATTAAGCTGAGAGTTTCTTTATATTTTCGGGAAACAGGACCAAGTAATTTTTTGTGCAACTGTAGTTGACAAGTACAAGGAAAAATAATAACTGCATGAACCGGATTTTAAAAACAGTGCCATACACAACTCCCTTGATACAAAAGAAGGATTGACTTAGACCCTAACTAATTTAGGTTTTAATCTGAAAACATCAGAAAACATATATGTTCAGTAAATGCACCGCTCAGTCATAACATTAAAACCACTGAGAGGTGAAGTGAATCACATGAATAATCTCACTACATAGGGACGTCTCGAGGGGTGGGATATATTAGGCAGCAAGTGCGGTAGTCGGTTCTTGAATTTGATGTGTTGCAAGCAGGGAAAATGGGCGGGTGTAACAATCTGAATAATTTTGACAATGACCAAATTGTGAGACGGCTAAGTCGGAGCATCTTCAAAACAGCATCTCTTGTCGGTTGTTCCAGGTCCACACTGGTTAGTACCTACCAAGTGGTCCAAGGAACGACAAGCAGGGAACTGGCAAGCAGGCCATGGGAGCCCCATGCTCACTGATGTGCATGAGGGGTGAAGGGTGGATTGTCTGGTCTGAGCTCACAGAAGATCCACAGACAGATCTGTTGCTAATGTTTTGGTGCCAGACACCACAGAACACCATCAGATGTTTTGTGGAGTCCATGCCCTCACAAGTCAGGGTTGTTTGGCGGCTGTTTAGGCAGCGGTTTTACTGTTCTGGCTGATATATACTGTATACTGCCTAAAAGTGTTATTAACATTTCTGCTGACAAAAACATGGCATATATTACATTGGATCCTAGTCTGAGAATGGCATTCATTATACAAGTGTTTCCCTACAAATCCTTTTCATCCAAGCCTTCTCTCTGTCAATTTATTATCCCCAAACAGACCCTCCTCTGCTTTATTTATTTTTTTCTGTACCAGCAGCAGCAATAGCACAATTACTATGATTTTTTTTTTAAATATCCAGAACCACAGTGTGATTGATTATATCTTGTTGGGAATCCTAATATCTATGGGCTGTGTTATATGCAGTCGACAGCTCCCATTTGTATTTAGCGCTCCAGCTGTGAATTTGGTGAGCCTACAGAATACAGCAACCAAGGTGCTTCAGGTTGCTATCTCATAATTGGAGGAGACAGAGGAAAATGATTGGTTTGTGGGATGCATCACGAACTGGCTTTCCACGCTTCACTTTGATTCATAGCGCTGTGCATAAATCATCTGTGGAGAATCTGAATATCAGATCCATTCGAATCATTCAGATGTGTCCTGATATAAAAAAAAAAAAACCAACAATATTTTGTAAAAGGTAAATCCATTTTATTTGCCACTGTGTGCCATTGCTACTTTATGCGTCATGTGTATCAGCACGATTGGAGTATCCATTCCTGCGAAATAAGATCAGGTTCCCCTTCTTGTGAAGCCTGGGATCAAATGACAGAGCTGACACAAAAGCTGCAGCTTTCGTTCACATCACATGTTCAGTACTTATTCAGTACGGTAAACACGTTACACTGCGTGCTGAATTCATCTAATTCATATATACAGGTGGAAAATACTGATCCCTGAGCATCTTCATGAAGGTCTGGCAAAAAAAAGGATATTCGCATACACTGATACACTGAAGTGCCAGAAAAACTGTAAGCGCTATGTGTGTCTCCTTTCTGACGAGTTATACCAGTTTATGTTCTGCATTCATTCTGATGGGTTTGGCCTTTTCCAACAGGACAATGCACCACGACACACGTCCAGATACAACAAATTGTGCTAAAAGAGCACTCATCTGATTCACAAAATCTCAACATTATTGAACACGTCTGGGATGCCGTGCAATGTGTTGTGGAAAACAGAAATCCCACACCAAGAAATACAACACAACTGTGCACCGTTTTTAGACTGGCTACCAACTATTAGACTGGTGCACCAGCTGTTGTGGTACCTGAGATAGCTAGCGACAAACTGGTACCTCCATATAAGAGCTGCAAAATCTGAACTATTTGGTTCAAAATGTCAAAGATCTAAGACTTTTTCTATGTACACAAATGACCTTTGTCTCTCAAATATTGCTCACAAATTTGTCTAAATCTGTGTTAGTGACCACTTCTCCTTTGCCGAGATAATCCATCCACCTCACCAGTGTGGCATATCAAGATCCTGATTAGACAGAATGATTACTGCGCATGTGTGCCTTAGGCTGGCCAAAATAAAAAGCCACTAAAATGTGCAGTTTTAATACACAGTACAATGACACAGAGGTCACAGTTGAGGGAGCATGCAATTGGCATGCTGATTGTAGGGCTTTGCTCTGAATGTCAGCATTGTGAATCGAGTGGCCCATGATGGCTGTAGAAGTCGTTACAGTATCGCTGTGCATTCAAAATGCCATCAATAAAATGCATCTGTGATTATTGTCAATTATGCCTGCCCATACCATAACCCCACCACCACCATGGGACACTGCTTTAATAACCATTCAACATCCAGATTCCTGGAAAGCATTTTATGATTACTTTATTATGATGACTCTAAAATGTCCAACTTTTAATAAGGTCTCAGCCTGCCAGATGGCGTTAGGTTCCTACATAGAACCTTAAACAGAAATAGCCCTTACATATCCAGCCTTTCTGTAATACAACCTTATCTGTTAGGGAAACATTGAAAACTTTTTTTTTCCCTAAGGGGTCTATGCAGAACTCTTGAACCCTGTTATATGTTTTCACCAGATAATGTTAATCAGATAAGGTTCCAGTTCCTTTAGAGACCCTAAAAATCCAACTTTTTAATAACGTCTTATTAGATGGTCCTAGATGGTCTTATCTTCCTATATAGAAACGTACCTAGGAAGCTGATAGCCCTTTAATATTGGACCTTTTTATCTCTTAAAGAAACATTGGAAAGGTTTTATTCTCTTAAGGGGTCTATGTAGAACTCTAGAACCCTACAATATGTTTTCACCAGATAATGTTTATCAGATAAGGTCCCAGTCCCTTTAGGAGGCTAAAATATCCAGCTTGTATTTAAGGACTCATGCAGCTTCCTAGATGGTCTCAGCTTCCTACATAGAAACTTGCACAGAAAGCTGATAGCCTTTTACATACCCAGCCTTTCCAGGATCAAACCTTATCTCTTAGAGAAATATTGAAAAGGTTTCTTTTCTTGAAGGTTCTATGTAGAACTCTCTTCTAAACTCTTTACGATGCTAAGAATACTTAGATACCCAGCCTTTCTGAAGTCTATTTGCTGAAGGGTTTGGAAACTTATCTGTCAGAGAATCAATGTTGTACAGATTTGCACAAAACCTTTAAGGGTTTCTCCTATATAGGGTTCTTTGGTTTGTCTCTGTTGAAGAGACGTGTTCTATGTTTGAATGTTCTATGTGAAGGATTATTATGGTTAGAGTTATGAAGCTATGAAGCCTAAAATATCTGGTCTTTATTAATCCCTTTTCTTTATGCTGTTGGAACCTTATATGAGTTTTACAAATAACCTTTGATAGTTCTCCTAAAGGGTTTGTGCCTCTTGGGGAACCATCACAATGCCTTTGCAGAACTCTGCAGCACCATTTGTAAGCTGAAAATCCTTAATCATTGTCCCTTTAGAATCCTTTTTACTAAAAAGTCAGTAAAACCCTTGAAGGTTGGTCCCTACAACAGAGAGTCTTTGGATAAGAAATACTAGAACCCCATTAGAAAGGAGACATCTAAGGACCATTTCATATATTCTGGTTATCTAAGAGTGTATCCTTAAAGGCCCTATAGCATGAACCTCCTCTTCAGAAGGTACATGTGCACTGACTTATGAGCTCTAAGACAAGCACCTAGGCCTATCTATCTTCATGAATGATTTAATACTTGCCCTACATGGTGCGCCATAAGGCATCTGGAGGATTTAATTAAACCGAGATGATGCTGTTTTTTTTTTCCTTCCTATGTGAAACTCGACTTTGCATGAACACCCTGAGAAAAAGAGTTCCTTGAGGGTTTGTTGGATCATTAACATTTCTTAGATTAGTGAAAATGGCTTTGTTTGCAATCCTATCTGAAGGGAAATAACTCTAATGTACACTTTAGGACAAATATGCTAAACTTTACCATCCCTTGTTATAGTTTAGTTGTTCTTGGTGCCTCCAAGCACATTTTTTTCATTTCGTATGCTGTATTAATTTATCTCTATATCTAGAGTATATTAAAGAAGAAAAAAATGGGATTTTGGTCCTGGTGCTCAGTCAATTTAAATTGGTGTATAAATTTTTACCAAGCTGTAGAAAGGTACATTTGGTGTACTTTAAATATGGACCTTAAATGGTTGCACATTTCAATGTGAAATATATATACAATAATTAGATCATTTTTTTATGGTACACATGCACACACACACGCAAAATAATCAAAGACAAGTAGCCTTTTCTCTGAGACTGTATGACTGTTGTGAGACATGGTTGTGAAAGTTGTGTACCTGCTCTGGCCCTTGGAAACAGATCCTGCACACTGGAGTGCCCTCGGCGTAGCTGATAAATGAGAAGCGCTCGTCCCGCTTATCTTTACCGAGCTCTGCCACCGCCGTGTCCAGCACCGGGTCCTCTGCGGAGCGGCTCTGAGTGCCGGGAGCCTCGGTGTCTCGGTGTCCGCTCATGTCCCTGAGCAGCAGCACCTGCAGGTCCCGGAAGAGCACACAGCAGCAGCGGCCCTTCAGCATACCGCGGCCGCACTGCATCCGTCTCAGGCGGCGTGGAGGAAAGACAAGAGGAGCCTGCGGGAGAGGCTGGAGATACGGAAAGTTTAACGCTGCTCTCTCTCTCTCTCTCTCTCTTAGCCTGATCTTCTGGTAGTCCTCGTAAACTTTGTGTTCTGTCCTTCCAGAAATGATGCGAGTTATAAAAGGACAAACTCACTTATAGGAAAAATACACAGCAATCGGATGTGTGTGTGCATTCTGGGATGTGTGCATGCTGCGTAAAAGCAGTCACTTCATGCGCACGATGTCCTTGCACGAGCCATGCACTTCTCTGTGCAATCCTTCCTGCATCTCTGTCTCGTTCTCTCTCTTTCTCTCTCTTTACCGCTCCACATGCACGCCTGACTTATCCAGTGCACCGCGTTAATATTCACACACAGCCCCGGTCGCTTCAGGTGCTGCAGAAGCTCGCCTCAATCCGTGCACAAATCCTCTCTCCGAACCGCGCGTCGCTCCGCTGGGGGTTTCTCCCGAGCAAAAAGAGCAATAATCCAGGCACAGACAGCTCTAAAGAAAGGCTCGACCGGATCACCGGATGGTGGTGCCTTTCGTGTGCGGGGTAAAGGCGTCGTGGTTGTGGTTGTGGTTGTGATGTTGCAGCCTGTCCGCCTGTCGTTGCGGATTCAGCACCACGGCTTCCCGGGACAGATCCCGAGCCGAGCAGCGACGTCACACCGACCTCCGTGATGCAAGAGGAGCCACATTGAGAGAGAGAGAGAGAGAGAGAGAGAGAGAGAGAGAGAGAGAGAGAGAGAGAGAGA
>JAOVVF010000047.1:21205833-21218514 GCA_028565595.1 Duopalatinus emarginatus
TTGCAGAAATATTCCATAGGAAATGAACACCACACTTTCTCCAGAATGGTCGACAATTCTGTTGTGTTTTGAGGTGTAGGATTTCTGTGTTCCACAGCACATTGCACAGCATCCCGGATGTGAGAATAATCTGGTGTGAATGGCAAAACCCTAATCTCAGATGAGTGTTCCTCTAGCCATAATTTGGTGTCTCTAGACGTGTGTGGTGGTGCATTGTCCTGTTAGAAGAGATCAAACCAATTATTACGAATGCAGGACATGAACGCGTGTAACTCGTCAGAAAGGTGACACACATCGCATTGACCTGTCAGAGACGTTTGTAGATGTACCGGAGGTCCAAGGAAATGCCAGCTAAACAAACCCTATAGCATTATGGAGCCACCACCAGCTTATGTATCTTGCAAAGGCTCGTCTGTGCTGGTTTGTCTGGCACTTTATTGTAGTTGATTTGAACCTTTAATATTTGTGGAATGAATCTCAGGTATAAACACGTTATAACATTCTGTCACAGGATTACATGCTACACCTAGAGATGATACGCTATATGGCCAAATATTTATGGACACCTGACCATCATGCCCATATGTGGGTCTTGGGCATGTTCGACAGTTCACCATGGACCTAGGACCATGACGACAGGGCTTTGGTGTTTTAATGAGGATAAAATGGCCTTCACATTCACTAGAACTATGAGATATTTTTGGGCAGCAATAGGTAGCATCATTAGAATCATCAGAATAATTCACTTGTTCTCTCTGGTTGTTCTGGCGATTTATGGTGTCCTAATACATTCTTGCCTTTTCCTTTCATTTGTCACCTATCTGTATATTTCAGATTCCTTTATCATAATATATAATATCATGCCAGTATGTCATCACGCCTCTAGTTTCATTCACTTGTTTGCTCAACCCCTGTAGTACTGATAAATCACAAAAGCATTATTTTTCTGTCACGGTAGCCTGAAGTGATGGTGAGTTTCCATAGGTGTAGGATGTCACACAGTAAATCTCATCTGGGTTTTCTTTTCTCTCAGTGGAGGAGGTAGCTGGCCTGCCCTCAGTGTCTTTGAAGGCTCTGGAGGGGATGGAAGGGTTGGATTTATCTGCCTCCAGCATCCGCCCCAGAGACTCTGCTGCACTGGTGGCCATGATGAAACTGTGCCAGGGCTGGCAGAAACCCGGGGCCACAGTCAAGGGCAGATGCGCACTTATCTCCCGCTCTCGCCTGGAAGTGGACATCACATACCATGCAGACGTGATAGGTATCTTTAAACAGATGCCTTCAAAAAATTATGGTGAGTTATGCTTTTGATTGGGTTGTTAAAATGGTAGCCAGGTCCCGCTGGTTCAGAGCACATTAGGAATAAGATTTCCTTTGGTTCTTTCTATCCTGTTAATTTAAATGAGTGGTTTAGAAATAAAAAAAGAGATATATTGTTAATCCAGTCAACAGACTAACTCGCTTTGTTTTTTTATTGAAGACATGAACACTAGGAAATGGAGTTTCCTTCTTGAGGACTATAGCAGGTTGAGTGAGTATCTGATTTTTTTTTTATAACTTTAGGGCAGGAATCAGCCATATACCAAAAATATCACTAGTTTGGATTGATCTAATAATCAAAAAAATACATCAAATAATTAAAATCTATAAATGACGTTTCCCTTTTGATAATCTTACTTGATACCTCTATCAACTCTGAATACGAGGGTCAAAAAATTTACCCACACTCTGGTTTCTTTTAATCAACATCCAGAAAAGACAAATACATTATTTTTTGACACAATCTCCCTCCTTTTCAATACATTTTGTCCACCTGTCAGCAAGCGCTCTCATTCCTTTATTAAAATGTTTTAGACTGAGCTGAGAGCCATGAACACACCGCTGTCTTCACCTCTTTATTAGATGTGAATCTTAGTCCTCTTGGGGTTTCTTTTAGGGAACAAAGCAGGTGTGATGGGGCAAGATCTGGACTATAATGGGGATGCTTTAAGACCTCCAAATGATGATTTTGGAAAGTGTCAACAGTATAAGCAGTGATTTGCAGACAATTCAACAAAACAAGACTCTCAGATAAAAGTCCACTTTCTTTTGTTTGAATTTTAGGCTTCAGCTCTTCAGTGAGCATCTCACTGTAACAGGCGATGCTGATTGTTGAACCTTTTTCCTGATAATGTTCCAATACTAGCCCTTAAAAATCCCAGAAAATTGTAACCATCAATTTTCCAGCTGATGGTTGACTTTTTCTTGGTTTTATTTGTCACATACACAGTCATACACAGTACAACCTGCAGTGAAATGCCTTTGACTGTTAGTCCACAAAAGTAATTATAAGAACAAATATAAATATAAAATAGGAAAAACAAGGAAAATCTAAGAATAATTATTAGAAAGATAATAATTAGAAAAATATCAAATATAAAATAATTTGAAGATTAAGTATGTTTCTATTCATGCCTTTTTGTGCATTGTTCCATGAGAACTGGAGTGCGGATCATTTTTTTTGACTCGCCCTCATACTAATTATGTAACTAGTTATTCATGCACCATATAATTCACAGCACCAATTAGCTCTCGTTGCTCCTATCTGTTTTCAGTGGAGAGTCTGAGCAGCATCTCCACTGTGGAGGTAGAACCATTACCACGCTCCGTACTTCAGGCCTTTTCCTCCCAGTTTGAGAAGAGCAATTCTCGAGCTGAAGAAATCCCCGAAGCCGATCTCTCGGGTGTCGATACCACCCTCACGCGCAGCCTCATGCCCTTTCAGCAGCACGGTGTCAAGTAGGTGCCACACACATCCTGCCATCTGGAGTCATCATTGTGTTTTTGCACATTTAAATTATGATATAAATAAACATGCAAAATATTTGGGCTCAGCAATCGCAGCTAGAGTAACTCTAATAACAACTCTTTACTACTATGGTGAGCATCGCAGAACAGCTTGAACCTTGAGTCAAATGGAGTAGTGTAGCAGTAATGTCTGCTTGAACTACCTTTCGGCAACCACGGCTCAGTCAGAGGTTTACTTAAAGCTCTTGTCGTTTATCTGAGTGGTTTTATGCATTGTGCTGCTCCCACATGTGACTGACTGGATAGTTGCATGGGTGCATAGTGCAGGTCTATTCATTCCTATTAAGGTGGATGGGGAGGGTCTAGTTCCTTAAAATCCCTTTCTTGCGTCCTGAATGATTAGCTCGTGGCAAAACAATGGCCATGTTTTGAACTTGAAGAGATTGAACGTGTACTTCTGTGATTCATCATTAAGCATTCTGTTTTTGTAGTCAAATCTAATTGTAGTTACTGTCTGGTATAAGGCAGCCTTCAGCTAACTCATTTACACATGCATGACTGAGGATTTGTTACAGAACCTGCTCTGTGCGTCTTTAGTAACTGGAGGCTTTGAGCTATAGCATGGGGTTTTAATGTTGAAAGGCTCTGCTACAGTCATTTTTCAGAAGTCGTTAAAATACTGTGCTGTATCTGCATTTTAATCGCACTTTTGATGACTCGTGCATCCGACGGCTTCAGATGTCGCAGAAGAAGCATGTGCTCACCCATATAGATTGGTGGATGTTGTGAACTCACTGACTAGTGTTCTTGCAGAGCAATTTAACGTCTGTTTTAAACCCATCGGTGCAGTGAAACACATACACTAGTGAACCCACACACTAGGGGGCAGTAAACACACTTACCTGGAGCAGTGGGCAAGTGGGCTTGTCTATGGTGCCCAAGGAGCAGTGGAAGATTAGGTGACTGACAGTGTTACCTATCAATGGGTAGGATATGTTAGGTCAGTTATGTTAGATATATACAGTCAGATTGCAAAGTTGATGTGTTGGAAGCAGGACAAATGGGCAAGCATAAAGATCTAGATGTCTAGTGCCTAGATCACTGGGTCAGATCATCAGCAGGTCTACCAAAAGTGGTTCAAGGAATTGGTGACAGGATAATGGGTTAGCTCAGGTTTAATGATTGGTGGGTTTAATGTTATAGCTAATCGGTGTAAATACTATACTTATTATTATTCTTGTTTTTTTTTTGTAATACAGCTTTGCAGTGTCCAGAGAAGGTCGCCTGCTCCTGGCTGATGATATGGGCTTGGGAAAGACGGTGCAGGCCATCTGTATTGCAGCCTACTACCGAAAAGAGTGGCCACTGCTGATCGTTACTCCATCCTCCGTACGCTTCACCTGGGCTGAGGTGAGCTGGTGAATGCCAAACCTTAGACTGAAATACTGTTTATTTTATTAGATTTAATGTTTCCTGTTTAGTCTTCATGTGACATTATAAGAATATGTATGTCCTCTGTCTGTTGTGTGTTAGGCGCTCCGTCGCTGGTTGCCCTCAGTAACTGCAGACAGCATTAATGTGGTGGTGACGGGTAAAGACAATCTTTGTTCTGGTTTAATCAACATCGTCAGCTACGACCTGCTTAGCAAAATGGGAAAGGAGAATTCAGCAAGTCCATTCGGGGTGCTTATTATGGTACGCTGCCCTGTCTTTCTTTAATAACTTATTTATTTATTTTTTAAAAAATGGTAGAATGTAGTTTTATGGAGTTTTATTGTTAACATTTTTATGTGGATTTATTTGTTTGGATAACTACACGGAGGTAAAAAAACAGATTAATAGACAAACAGGAAAATCTGTGCATTGACCTCTAACCTCACAAACATTGCCAGCTGTCTACAGTATATCTTTGCAAATAAAGCTCAGCTTTTGCATTTTTAAAGACTCCAAATTATACTTTACTGGCAGGCTCTATATTCACACTTGCCATGGATGTCCCGTTATACAGTATGTAGAACACTGTGGGCGTGCTGTTATAAGAAAGTAATTAACAATATAATGTAACAATGGTATAATACAGCATGACTTGAATTACTGTTAGCATCCTGAAGTTTTTATTATTCAATGACACCACATGCCATAGTGTTTTATTCCCCTGACACCACTCGAGGGTGAGTCAAATGATCTGCATTCTAGTTATACTAAAACTTAGAAATATGTGATATATATTATTATTATAAGTTTATATTATATATAATATCAACAAGTTTTTAACAATTCAAATGTGTAAAAATCCCTCGTAAATTTTGTGAAACTCTAAAATGCTGTCGTAGCTATCCGAGTGTGTTGTGTTGTTGCATACATGTCCGCACACGTCTGCTCATACTGTCGACACTCCAAAAACTTTTAAGGTTTCCTTACTATAGTCCTGGTTTTGCCCCATCGAACTATCAGCTGTTTGGTCCCCTGAAAGCAGCCCTAAAAGCCCTACATTAACATTTGCTTACAGATAATTTTAAATTTCTATGTAAACAATTACACACATTTTTTTAATAGTTTATGTGGATCATCTTTTATACAAGTGCTTGAATAGTTTGCCACCATAGAAATGATAACATATAATAATGCATAAGAGAATTAAACGTGTGTAAAAGCATAAACAATTAAGATATAAAAACAAAGTCAACATACAGTGGATTTGGTGCAATTTGCATTTTACCTCCACATTTCCTCCACTTGTGGTGTAGAGTTGAAATATAAAATTGGCAATGTTCTGTAATAACTATTCCATTCACTGGCACAAACATCTTACTGTTACTTTACTTGTCACTCTAGTCTTTCCTGCTTTCTCCTGCCTGACCTGCTTTCTCCTGTGTGCGCAGGATGAGTCCCATTTCCTGAAGAACATTAAAACAGCTCGTTGTAAGGCTGCCCTTCCTCTATTAAAGGTGAGATGAATTCAGGCTTGTTCGTTAAACTGGTGATTGTGTATCGTTTACAAGAGTTTACAATATTGCTTATATTGTACTGGGCTCAGTTAGGCCACAGTGTGTAGACACAATGTTCATGAATACACCGAAGTGCCAGATTAGCGGTATGGGGTTGGTTTGTTTAGCCGGCATTCCAAGTGACCCCTGGTACGTCTACAAACATTTCTAAGAGGTGAACACTGTGTATGCCTCCTTTCTGACGAGTTCATGTCCTGCATGTATCCTAAAGGGTTTGTCCTCTTTCAACAGGACAATGCGCTACCATGCACATCTAAATACGGCAAATTATGGTTACAGGAAGTTTGGGGTTTTACCATTCCCACCCTAGTCACCATAACATAATCAAACACATCTGGGATGTCATGCAACGCACTGTGGAGCACAGAAATCCTACGACTCAGAATACAGCAGAATTGTGGAGCATTCTGCAGAAAGTACAATGTTCGTTAACTACAGTCGATGCCCCATGAGGGACCTACCAAGTATTAGACTTGTGTACCCTTTTTTTTCCCAGCACATCAGTGTATATATGTATAGACACAGATTAAACGAGGTGGTACATTTGTGTATGTGATTCATCAGACCAGGCCACCTTTTTTTCCATTGCTTCATGGTCCAATTCTGATGCTTACATGCCTATTGTAGGCACAGTCGGTATTAGACAGGGACCTGTCTGTGGCTATGCAGTAAGAAGGTCTGACACCTTTCTATCATAGCCATTATTTGTGCTACAGTAGCTCTTCTGTGGGCTTGGACCATACGTGGGTTCCTCACATGCATCAGTGAGCCTTAGGCACCCATGACCCTGTTAGTGGTTCATCTTCTCTGGACCACTTTTGAGAGATACTAATCACGGCATACTGAGAACATCCCACTAGACCTACTCTTTTGGATATGCTGTGGCCCAGTCGTCTAGACATCACAATGTAGCGCTTGCCAGATTCGCTCAGATCCTCATGCTTGTCCATTTTTCCTGCTTTCAACACATCAACTTTGAGTCAGTGTTTTAATGTTATGGCTGATTAGGGTATGTGCAGGTAGATAAAAAGGTTTCCCTGCTGTACTAACTCACTTCTCTTCCTTCATACATGGTTATTGGAAATGTCTCTTTTTCTTGCTGTGTGAATGCAACAGGCCGCTAAAAGAGTGATCCTGCTGTCAGGAACTCCTGCTATGTCACGTCCAGCTGAGCTCTACACCCAGATTCTGGCTGTGCGGCCGACACTCTTCCCTCGTTTCCATGATTTTGGAGTGAGATATTGTGATGCCAAGCAGGTACTGTAACTGCCTCAGTGGGCTTTAATCAGCTTAAATGAGGTCACCTCACTGCACTGTGTTAAATATTATAATAGGGTTTGTTTAACATTGCTCTAATTAATTAAACACTTAATCTGTGTCTCCTCTCTCTCTCTCTCTCTCTCTCTCTCTCTCTCTCTCTCTCTCGCTCTCTCTTTCTCTCTCTCTGTTGTGTTCTCTGCCTCCTTCCCTCCCTTACCGTAGCTCCCCTGGGGTTGGGACTATTCCGGCTCCTGTAATTTGACTGAACTGAAGTTGCTGTTAGAGGAATGTCTTATGTTGAGGAGATTAAAATCCGACGTGCTCTCGCAGCTTCCTGCCAAACAACGCAAGGTCGTCACTGTGACTACAGACGGCATAAACTCCCGTACCAAAGCTGCTCTCTCAGCTGCAGCCAAAGAACTCGCCAAAGGAGGCCACAACGTGAGTGGCTCTCATACCAGCACCGCACACACGACCACAGCCATGCCAGTACTGTGCTGAAAATAGTTCACCACGCAGATCGTAGCTGGTCAGCCCGTGGACCATTTTCCAGGTTGTGCAGAGGCGGAGCAGACAAACCGTTCATGACAACAGATGGTCCGTGTTTGTAACGTGTACACCGATTATGTGACCCACATGGTAGCACCTAATACATGTGCGCCAGTCTAGGAAATCTTCTCAGATGTGTGTGAGGCAAAATGCTGGTAAATCATTTTAATCAAATGATTGATTATAGTCAGATTTGTCTGACTACAGCATATGTTCATAAGTCTATCTTAATTCACTCAAAGCAGAAACGGTTTTATTTAATTTAAAGCAGTACAAATTATCAGTCTGCTTTAAGTTGATGTGATCATTTTTAGCTTGCTGGAGAAATGTGCTTTCTATCCTGTTTTAGAGAACCCAAGTAGACGAATTTGTAAAAAGCCTACAGAACAAAAATATATTATAATTAGGGCTGTCGAAGTTAACGCGATAATAACGCATTAACGCGATCTCAAATTATCGCAATTAAAAAAATAGTGCCGTTAACACAAATTCTAATTTGGCCCTGCGATTCACCCGTAGTTCATGTTGAGGCTTGTTGACGCTGCGTCCGGAATTGCGTACTCAATCAGTACATACTGAATTTGAAGCAGTGTGTACTGTTTTACTGTTAAAGCAGTACGCAATTCCAGTATGCGAGACAGCAGTATGCACAGCCTCGGACACACTAAACCTGACATTCGGAAGTATGCGATTTCGGACACAGCCTAAATTTGATCTGTTAGATCTGTTAAAATGTTAAACATGTGTTCACCATTTTAATTGTAACATTTCACTTTAAAGCCTTATTCATTTACATAAATAAAAAAAATGTGATTAATCATGATTAACTATATGAAATTCTGAGATTAGTCACAATTAAATTTTTTATCATT
This sequence comes from Duopalatinus emarginatus, assembly GCA_028565595.1. Taxonomy (NCBI): domain Eukaryota; kingdom Metazoa; phylum Chordata; class Actinopteri; order Siluriformes; family Pimelodidae; genus Duopalatinus; species Duopalatinus emarginatus. Next base: position 21,214,310 of record JAOVVF010000047.1, read on the forward strand.
TAACAGCCCTAAATATAACCTAAGCACTTCAGTAATAATGAAATATATATTCTAAATATATTATTTTTTCATTATTGTTATAAACATAATAATGAAATGCGGTTGTTAATAGTGATCAGTCAGGTCAAGAGGTCATGAGTTTCCTGTCCTGTCAGTGGAATTGTATAATGCTGGAATCTTTAAGTTTTTGATAATGCCTGTACTTCCGGAGAAAATACAAAAGATTTTGTACTGAAGTGTCAGGAAAATCTCGCACACCAGTCTAATACATGGTAGTTCTGGAGCAAAAGACTGCACAAATACGGACATATTCTGTAGGCAATGAACACTGTACTTTCTGCAGAACGGTCCACAGTTCTGTTGTATTCTGAAGTGTAGGATATCTGCGTTGTATGGCATCCTAGATGTGTTTGATAACTTAGAGATCCAGTGACATAGATGGGAATGACAAAACCCCAAACTCAGACGAGTGTTCCTCCGACCGTAATTTAGCGTCTCTATAGACATTTTGACGTTACGTTGTCCTGCTGGAAGAGGCCAAACCCATTAGAATGAACAAGATCCCTATGATTTGCCAATTAAACAAACCCCTTACCATTACAGAGCCAACACCAGCTGGTGCTTTAGGTAATTTTACAGCCTGTAGCAGTTTTTTTCTGGCATGTCTGTGTATGTTTCTGTTTATATAACTTCACATAGTAGAAAACGTTATATCAGAACTTTATACAACACACTAGAATATATAACAGGATCAATTCAATTCAGTTTTACCATATGATGGTGTTCCTAGGATTTTTTCTTACTCACAAATTGTAGGCCAGTGAGTGTACAAAATAATAATCTGCAGTGTACATTGTAAGTGGACTTTGTGTTTCTGCAGAAAAAGAATGAGAAGGACGCTCTACTGGTTTTCTTTAACCACACAGCAGAGGCCAAGATTAGAGCCATTCTGTAAGTCCCGTCATTCCACTATTCCATCTATTCAGAATCAATCCAGTAGAACATGACTCTTTGATACATTGCACATATCCTGATACAAACCCTGAAAGCGGTTGTGCATTGCCGTGGGTTTAACCTTTGATTAAACATTACAGGGACTCGTTTTCACTGTGCCTTAAATGTGTGTCTTTTTCTATAAGGGAGTACATTTCAGACATGCTGGAGTGTGGACGAGAGAAGTTTCTGGTGTTTGCGCATCACAAACGGGTCTTAGACAGCATAACGAAAGAGCTTACTGATAAGGTAAGTCTTTCAGCAAACCAAAAGAAAGAAAAACCTCCCAGAGGCTTAATGGGTTTCAGACATTCTGGTGAAAAAGTGTGAGTGTGAGCTGACACTTGATTTCTAAAATGCACCCAAGTTGTTTAAACAATATTGTACAGGAATTTCTCAAATATTAATGTGGCTGTGGTTTACTAGCAGGCTCGCCATCACAGCCATGCTAGTATTCGAGGTAAAGCTGGTGAATGTGATCTTGTGTATATATACACCAATTAGCAACAACATTAAAACCACCTGCCTAAACAGCCACCTCTGAAAGACCTCAGGTATGATGTGGCATCTGATACCAGGAGATCTTCTATGGGAACCACTTTTCATAACTACTAACCACTGCATACTGGGAACACCCCAAAAGACCTGCTGTTTTGGAGACCTGACCCAACCATCTAGACATCACAATTTGGTTCTTGTCAAAGTCACTCAGATCCTTACACTTGCCCATTTTTTTGTGCTTCCAACACGTCAGCTTTAAGAACCATTGTTCACTTGCTACCTCTTGACAGGTGCCAAGATAATGTAATTCACGTCACCTGTCAGTGGTTTTAATATTGTGGCTGATGTTGTATTAATGGTGGTGGTGTCTATATCGGTTCTAAGTGCAAAGATTTTTTAGTAACTGATATTTGAGTCAGAATGAGGCCAGCTGTTTTTACACAGAGCAATGTGACCTCTGCATTTAACACATCTATGCAGTGAAACACACACAGGTGAACACTAGGGGGCAGAGAACACACTTCACCGGAGCTGGGGGCAGCCCCAAACCATGGCGCCTGGGGAGCAGTTGGGAGGTTAGGGGCCTTTCTCAAGGGTACTTCGGTCGTGTCTTGTGGGAATCGAACCTGGTATCGGTTCTCTAACCACTAGGCCAAGGCTGCCTTCAATGTAACTGACTGTTGCTAGAACTTTAACTTGGACAGTGGGGGTCAATCAAAGAATTGTGAAATGCAGTCAGTTAATGCACGTGTTGTAGTAGTGATAAAAATGTGAATTAAAGTAGGCCTGTTTCAGCAACCTGCCTTGGCAACTGACCTGATTTTTACTCACATTTGGAAAGTAGTGGGTAATTTTGGACCCTGGATATAAACTGTAAAATGTACCATTATAAATATCAGCACCTAATGCTGTGTGTTTAATCAAGTTAGCTGGTGTATGATATAAAACTTATTCTGGAATGATTATCGTCTTTAAAGCTGTCTGTTGTGTGCCAACAGTATTTGTTTTTCTTTTCCACAACACAGGGAATCAGTCACATCCGTATCGACGGGTCTACGCCTTCAGCCGAGCGCCAGCAGCTGTGCGAGAGGTTCCAGTTCTCGGAGCAGAGCTGTGTGGCAGTGCTCTCCATCACAGCTGCCAATATGGGCCTCACGTTGCATTCTGCCGACCTCGTTGTGTTTGCAGAACTCTTCTGGAACCCGGGGGTTAGTGTTTTTTTTTTTTTTTTTTTTTTTTTTTTTTTTTTTTTTTTTTTTTTTTTTTGTAAGGGTGGCAGTGTGTGGTGTTTTTTTTTTTTTTTATTCAGTCAGGCAACAGAGTGACTCATCCAACAGGCTTTGTGACTTCTACTTAATAGTGGGGAAACAGTATGAGTCACTAATGTGATATGAAATTATCCTGGTATATAAAAATAGAGATGTACATTGGCATTAAATTGTCAGGGTTAAACATATCATGATAGCAGGTCACATAGTGTTGCATACGCAACCATACGTAAGTACTATTATCACTGTTAGTATTTCGGTTAAGTAATGTTTAATGTGCAAGATGTCTGTATTGATCATGATTAGAAATACAAGGCTCTGTCTGTGTTAGGATCGAATGTCTTATAATACTATGGTCATGAATTACAGACATGGGAGCATCTCAATGATGCCATGATCGTACTCTGGTCATAATCTCAAACATTCTGTGTGTACAAGCTACTTCTCATATTAACTCAAACAAACTGTTTTGACCTTTGTTATAACCACTTGCGGTCTGACTCAGGGTTAGGTATTACTTAACAGTGTTTATTATTCCATATGTTAGAGCAATAGAACGTAAATCAAAGGCGAGTGTCGTACTACATCACCGCTGTGCTGTTCTTTCACAATTACACACAACCCCGAGTGTTTTATTGCTTTTATACAACAGATCAGGAAAGAAAAAGTACAAAATAAATTGAGTCATGAATGTAGCGTTTAATATGTCTGATTCTGATTCTGATTTAATACTGGCATTTCCTTCCGCCAAATGATATAGTTCCTCAACCAGTAGCTTGTTACTAGGTCACAGAAACGTTCTTCACTTACTCAATGTTCAGTTTGCAGTCTTAATCATTGTAGTTTGGTTTTAGGTCATTTTCTCAGTGCATTTACGTTATTTTTTTGGGTGCTGTTTCAGACCAGAACCTCCCATGTGTTGAAACTTGTGCTCATAAACAGGCTTTTCATTGTTTTCTTAAAATAAATGAAATTAATTCGTGTATTTCTTAATAAATTGGACATGGGACATAAGTATGAGACTGAAATGTGCACCTGAATTTATAGCTGAATGTTCTGCAACAAGGTATTTTTACTTTTTACAGATATTAATTCAAGCAGAAGACAGAGTGCACCGCATTGGTCAGACGAGGAGTGTGGACATTCACTACCTAGTAGCCAAAGGCACAGCTGATGACTACCTCTGGTAATTGAAAGTACTTGGATTTGAAGTACTACATCAGTCTTTTTTTTATTGGCTTTGTCTCAATAACACTGACTTTTCCATGCCTCTAGGCCAATGATCCAGGAGAAGATGAATGTTCTTGAACAAGTTGGCTTGTCCGAGTCCAATATTTCAGACAAGGCAGAGTGCGCCAGCTTCCACAGCAAGGTGGGACAAAAATGTAGCAAATTATGGGCTCAGAAACATGTAAAAATAGACGTGATGTAAATCTTGCAGCA
>JAOVVF010000047.1:21227650-21244053 GCA_028565595.1 Duopalatinus emarginatus
TTTACTGTAAGTAACAGCAGGCTGTTCTTGGTTGATGATCAGTTGTTTGCAATATTTGCTCCCAGATACAATGGACAGAAGGAAATTCTTTACAAAGAAGTGGAAAGTAAGTCCATTTTTTTCCAGTGGCAATGTTAGTGCAGTTAGCTGGCTAATTAATGTTAGGAGATCTATCAGCTAACTTAATGATAGCTATCATCTGTTAAAATTACACCAAAATGCAAGAAAAGGCATCTTATCTATGTGCCCCCCCCCACATTAAAAATGCTTCCGACGCCAATGCTCTAACCAACCAACATGTCCGTGTATTAATTTGATTTAAAGCCAATATAAACTAATTTAGGAGCACAGATGATGCACTTTACGCTGTTACTAACCTACACAACCATGTAAACAGAGAAGGATGTGGTAGTTTAGAAACTACTTCAAGTTCAAGTTGATGTTTGTGGTGCTCTGCCTGTTCTGTGGTTTTTGGTCTCTCTGACGCGTTTTGACCCTGTAGGCTTTCCACATCGATGAATGCTGAGGGCTGTGTTCATTTCTGGAGTATAAAAACAGAGCAGATTGAGGGGCTGAGGAGATCAGTGTGTTTATGGTTTAAAGCAGGAGAACTTGAACATGGTGCAACTGTCTAAAGCTGGGATGAGGAGCACGTTATCTCTGAAGGCTGGACATCCTCCAGCAGGTAAAAATATCTTGTTTTACAATTGTTTGGTAGTTATGTAACCTAGGAAGTGTGTGAGAGATTTGTGTTTGGTTTGAGGACTTGAGGTTCAGACATGAATGTGGGGCTTGATTGAGATAAAAATAGATTTTATAGCATTTAAAGTGCTGTAGGGAAGTTTAAGACCATAAATAATGATTTATTTTGATGAGAACAACTTGGTTTAGTCAGTCCAGGTCCTTTTAGGCAGTTAGCTAGTGTTTATACAGTTTATACACTGTTTTTCAATATATAACAGTTTTTTTAAATACCTGTCAATAAGTGCCTGAATAAAATCAGTGGAACATTGGAGATACTTTGTCTCTTCATAGTCACAACAGTTCAGTGTTACACAATAGCCATGCAACTGTAGCAGCTTGGTGCTGCTTTCAGGAAACTAAAGTAAACAATGACAAACTGCTTTCAGGGGAAAGTATACTGCATACTGATAAGTCTCCAGATGACTACATACATTTGCTTATTCACTGAGTCTTGATGATTGTATGTAAGAAGAAGTATGATTTAGCCCCCTAATGATTTTTTTTTAAATAATAGAGCAATGGTAAAGGAACAACAACAATTTTAGTATTTATGTGCAAACATGTACAACTATTGGGAATGTCTTGTCTTGTCTTGTGAAAATTTAAGCTCACTCAGACTCCATCAACAGAAGGACAAAAAGCCGCCCTTTTTGCTCGGTATACACTGAACCACCAGGTACAGATTACTGGTGGCTCTATAACTGTATTGGGTTTGTTTAACCAGCAGTCCCTTGGGGCCCCTGGTACCTCTACAAATGTTTCTGCGTGCTTCATGTCCTGCAGTCATTTTGATGGGTTTGGCCCTTTCTGCCAGGACAATGTGCCGCCATGTGCGTCTAGAGACACCAAATTATGAGTTTGGGGTTTTGTAATTCACACCCACCTGGGAAGCCATTAAACATGCTGTTGGAAATCCTAGACCTCAGAATACAACAGAATTGTGGACCATTCTGCAGAAAGGGTTTAGTGCATGCCCTTTTGGGAACCTACAAAGTATTACACTGACCAGTACCCGTTTTTCTGGTACTTCAAATGTACATTACAGCACAGTAAAACCTTTTTGTGTGTGCTTATCATAGCTTGTTAGGAAGCCGTAGTTAGAGCACAGGGTTAGCCATGGTATTGCACTTGTGGATCAGATGGGGTTTATGAGCTTTGATCACCAACCTTCTGCTCAGTAACCCACAATCTTAACCACTGGGCCATAGCTACTACAAAGGAGAAGGTCAGAACCTTGAGTTTCTCACTGTAGACATCTGCTGTTTATAGCCTGCACAACAGTCTCCAGTGTCAACTTAAAAAGTCACTAAAGTCATTTTCATGCTGCAGTTTTGGAAATGCAGACAAAAGTAGGAAAACGCAGGACCTTTGAACATTGTGTTCCATATAATAAAACAAACAGAAATATTATTTGGTACTACTTAAACATTTACAATTCTCTTTTTGTTTTTGCTATTTGATTCCTGAAGCACAGCAGGACTCTCCATATAAAGTGATAAAAACAAAGCCACACCAATGCTGAGATTTATTTTCCTGTATTCTGCTGAATCAGCCTTGGCACAGGTGGCACTGTTGGCTGGCTGTGGTTTGGTGTCTGTTTAACTCTCGGGTTCTGGCCTGTAACGCGTTTTTCCCCTTCTTTTTTGGGTTAGATTTTGTAGTTGGCTGTCTAAGAGTTAACTCAATGCTGCTATTATTTATCTGGTATTATGGTGCCAATCCTAGAGCCCCAGGGTGAATAGGGAGGGAGTCACCCATCTGGTTCACACACTGACTATGTACACAAGTTTGTTGGGATGGGCCAATAATATGTCGACAATAACACAACTTTAGCCTATAATATACTGATAACGGATAAAGGATATTTGGATAACCTTAAGTATTTTGCACTGAATGAAATATTATCTTCCAATTTCACCTTTTTTGGGCTTTGGAGTCACAAAGCCCTCAGTCCACAAAATGTCTGATTTATCTTTTAAGGCTAGTAAGCCATTACTAAAGCAAAATAACCAACAAGCCTGGTATGAAGTTGGTTCAGCATGATTGGCCAAGTGGAACATTTTTCTACAGCACTTCTTTTAACATGGGTGCTGACTTAAACATAGTTGGAGTGTATTTTTGTAAATCCTGTGGCCCATGGACCAAGTGGAAAGAGATCTGAGGCATGAAATTGCACTGAGTAGCCAGCATGTTTATTTTTTTCCTTGCAGTAAAAGCAGGAGGAAAACGAGTCGCTAAGAAAAACAGCGAGGATAATGGAACCCCGGAGAAGGAAAGCAAGCGAGCGGATAAACCAAGGTACAGAGTTGATCTAAATACCTCTGTTAAACAGTGCTGTAAAATTTAGAAATTTCAGCAGAAACTTGTAAAGAAATGCACAAGTGTTTGCTGAAGTTCAGTAATGTTTAGGGCTGGGTAGGAACAGAAACCACACACTGTGATGCTGATTGATGGCCTGTGTGAAATTGAGCATGCATGCGTGTATGCATTATTAGTGATGTATGAAAGAGTGGTGTGTATTTCTGTCAGGTTATTTTTTTACCAGTCCTGTGTGAATGTGTTTTGCAGGTCTTTGACCACCTTCTCTCGGATGCAGCAAATGGGTATTCTAATGGCCGGCCCCTTAGAGAAGGTCTGTTTGTCTTTCCTTTGCAATACCAGCAACATTAATCATTTATTTATTTATTTATTTATTTGCAAAAACACATTGTGCATGACTTGCAGAAAGTCTTAGTTAACCTATTTTGTCATCTTCGTGTGAAATAGTAGGATGTATTGAAATGTAAATTAATAGTGCATTGGTGTAATGGTTGACAGCGTGGGTTTTTTTTTTTTTTTTTTTTTTTTTTTTTTTTTTTAAAAACCCCAACCAATTATTTATTTATTTATTTTTCTGCTTCTGCAGCTGGGCCATGATTTCCCTGAGACTCCAGTTTCAGTAAGGCACGGGAAGGTCAGACCCAGCATCGAGAAACTGCACATGCAGCGCTGCTTCTTCATTCAACAGCCCCGCAAATGTTGAGCCAAACCCGCTATCTGCTAAGAAAAAAAAAACAGGATGTGTGTTCTGTGTGTATGCATGTGTGTGCACAAAGTGAACAGGAAATCTGCGTTTGAGCTGAATGGTGCACATCAAGGACCCGTCACACATTTTGTATTTAAAGCCCTTGTCTGCTTGTCTTGATGACCATCTTTTTAAACTTCCAAGGTTTTTTCTGTTCTTACAGCCTGACGGGACTTGTTTATGTGAATTCTTTGTTAATGCATGTAAGCTGTTTATACTGGCATAAAACACAGCAAGCAGTCTGATTACCTTGCAAAAAAGAATGCATAAGCTCATGTTCTTGCTTCTTGAATAAATATCTATGGCATTATTAAAAAATTGTGTGGGGTATCCCTCCATTTGCCAAAAAAAATCTGAAGAAAAGCTGTGTTTTTTTTTTTGTTTTTTTTTTTTTTTTCCCCCCATACAAATGAACATATGAAAGGCACATTTGGGGGGTGTGTGTGTGTGAGAACTTGCATGCAGGGTAGCAGTAAAGGAAGTGGTAACGTCTGCATATAAACGTGATCCAGACCTGCCATTGAATATACAATAGGAAATGAGGGTTTAGAGTTGTTCAGCTGGCTGTATAAAATGGCATAGCTTTCTCTAATTATGTGGCTTCGTGCACCCCATTGACTGTGTGAATTGAGCCTGAAACCATTGACACCTCAGTGTCATGCATGCCTAATCTTTGTGGCCTTCGATCTGAATAGGTAGCTCTTTAGGAAAGGACCAGAATGATGTATATGAACGCTTGAATAATGTACCAGAATTAGACGTCAATGTACACATAGGTAGATGCCTTGATCAGTGGAAATGTGCTCAAGTGTAGCCATGTAAAATTATGATCTCATTCTTAAAAATGTTTAATTCTAGACCTGATCAAAAAAATAAATAGGTTGTATGGACACCTTAAACTGCATAGCCCAGGAATTAAGTTGTCCCCGAGGTTAGTTCCAGTCTAAGGAAATGTAAATCCTTACTACTAATTTAGTTGGATAAACACTAAAGTACCAGGAAAAACTGGTAGAGATTGGTGCCGGCTCGGACAGAGTTTGTTTACCTGGTATTCCGCAGTTCATCTACAAATGTCTCTGATATGTGAATGCTGTGTTCCTCTTTTCTGACGAGTCATTCTTGTTCATGCCCGGCATTCATTTTGATGGGTTTGGCCCTTTCTGCCAGGACAATGTGCCGCCATGTGCGTCTAGAGACACCAAATTATGAGTTTGGGGTTTTGTAATTCACACCCACCTGGGAAGCCATTAAACATGCTGTTGGAAATCCTAGACCTCAGAATACAACAGAATTGTGGACCATTCTGCAGAAAGGGTTTAGTGCATGCCCTTTTGGGAACCTACAAAGTATTACACTGACCAGTACCCGTTTTTCTGGTACTTCAAATGTACATTACAGCACAGTAAAACCTTTTTGTGTGTGCTTATCATAGCTTGTTAGGAAGCCGTAGTTAGAGCACAGGGTTAGCCATGGTATTGCACTTGTGGATCAGATGGGGTTTATGAGCTTTGATCACCAACCTTCTGCTCAGTAACCCACAATCTTAACCACTGGGCCATAGCTACTACAAAGGAGAAGGTCAGAACCTTGAGTTTCTCACTGTAGACATCTGCTGTTTATAGCCTGCACAACAGTCTCCAGTGTCAACTTAAAAAGTCACTAAAGTCATTTTCATGCTGCAGTTTTGGAAATGCAGACAAAAGTAGGAAAACGCAGGACCTTTGAACATTGTGTTCCATATAATAAAACAAACAGAAATATTATTTGGTACTACTTAAACATTTACAATTCTCTTTTTGTTTTTGCTATTTGATTCCTGAAGCACAGCAGGACTCTCCATATAAAGTGATAAAAACAAAGCCACACCAATGCTGAGATTTATTTTCCTGTATTCTGCTGAATCAGCCTTGGCACAGGTGGCACTGTTGGCTGGCTGTGGTTTGGTGTCTGTTTAACTCTCGGGTTCTGGCCTGTAACGCGTTTTTCCCCTTCTTTTTTGGGTTAGATTTTGTAGTTGGCTGTCTAAGAGTTAACTCAATGCTGCTATTATTTATCTGGTATTATGGTGCCAATCCTAGAGCCCCAGGGTGAATAGGGAGGGAGTCACCCATCTGGTTCACACACTGACTATGTACACAAGTTTGTTGGGATGGGCCAATAATATGTCGACAATAACACAACTTTAGCCTATAATATACTGATAACGGATAAAGGATATTTGGATAACCTTAAGTATTTTGCACTGAATGAAATATTATCTTCCAATTTCACCTTTTTTGGGCTTTGGAGTCACAAAGCCCTCAGTCCACAAAATGTCTGATTTATCTTTTAAGGCTAGTAAGCCATTACTAAAGCAAAATAACCAACAAGCCTGGTATGAAGTTGGTTCAGCATGATTGGCCAAGTGGAACATTTTTCTACAGCACTTCTTTTAACATGGGTGCTGACTTAAACATAGTTGGAGTGTATTTTTGTAAATCCTGTGGCCCATGGACCAAGTGGAAAGAGATCTGAGGCATGAAATTGCACTGAGTAGCCAGCATGTTTATTTTTTTCCTTGCAGTAAAAGCAGGAGGAAAACGAGTCGCTAAGAAAAACAGCGAGGATAATGGAACCCCGGAGAAGGAAAGCAAGCGAGCGGATAAACCAAGGTACAGAGTTGATCTAAATACCTCTGTTAAACAGTGCTGTAAAATTTAGAAATTTCAGCAGAAACTTGTAAAGAAATGCACAAGTGTTTGCTGAAGTTCAGTAATGTTTAGGGCTGGGTAGGAACAGAAACCACACACTGTGATGCTGATTGATGGCCTGTGTGAAATTGAGCATGCATGCGTGTATGCATTATTAGTGATGTATGAAAGAGTGGTGTGTATTTCTGTCAGGTTATTTTTTTACCAGTCCTGTGTGAATGTGTTTTGCAGGTCTTTGACCACCTTCTCTCGGATGCAGCAAATGGGTATTCTAATGGCCGGCCCCTTAGAGAAGGTCTGTTTGTCTTTCCTTTGCAATACCAGCAACATTAATCATTTATTTATTTATTTATTTATTTGCAAAAACACATTGTGCATGACTTGCAGAAAGTCTTAGTTAACCTATTTTGTCATCTTCGTGTGAAATAGTAGGATGTATTGAAATGTAAATTAATAGTGCATTGGTGTAATGGTTGACAGCGTGGGTTTTTTTTTTTTTTTTTTTTTTTTTTTTTTTTTTTAAAAACCCCAACCAATTATTTATTTATTTATTTTTCTGCTTCTGCAGCTGGGCCATGATTTCCCTGAGACTCCAGTTTCAGTAAGGCACGGGAAGGTCAGACCCAGCATCGAGAAACTGCACATGCAGCGCTGCTTCTTCATTCAACAGCCCCGCAAATGTTGAGCCAAACCCGCTATCTGCTAAGAAAAAAAAAACAGGATGTGTGTTCTGTGTGTATGCATGTGTGTGCACAAAGTGAACAGGAAATCTGCGTTTGAGCTGAATGGTGCACATCAAGGACCCGTCACACATTTTGTATTTAAAGCCCTTGTCTGCTTGTCTTGATGACCATCTTTTTAAACTTCCAAGGTTTTTTCTGTTCTTACAGCCTGACGGGACTTGTTTATGTGAATTCTTTGTTAATGCATGTAAGCTGTTTATACTGGCATAAAACACAGCAAGCAGTCTGATTACCTTGCAAAAAAGAATGCATAAGCTCATGTTCTTGCTTCTTGAATAAATATCTATGGCATTATTAAAAAATTGTGTGGGGTATCCCTCCATTTGCCAAAAAAAATCTGAAGAAAAGCTGTGTTTTTTTTTTTGTTTTTTTTTTTTTTTTCCCCCCATACAAATGAACATATGAAAGGCACATTTGGGGGGTGTGTGTGTGTGAGAACTTGCATGCAGGGTAGCAGTAAAGGAAGTGGTAACGTCTGCATATAAACGTGATCCAGACCTGCCATTGAATATACAATAGGAAATGAGGGTTTAGAGTTGTTCAGCTGGCTGTATAAAATGGCATAGCTTTCTCTAATTATGTGGCTTCGTGCACCCCATTGACTGTGTGAATTGAGCCTGAAACCATTGACACCTCAGTGTCATGCATGCCTAATCTTTGTGGCCTTCGATCTGAATAGGTAGCTCTTTAGGAAAGGACCAGAATGATGTATATGAACGCTTGAATAATGTACCAGAATTAGACGTCAATGTACACATAGGTAGATGCCTTGATCAGTGGAAATGTGCTCAAGTGTAGCCATGTAAAATTATGATCTCATTCTTAAAAATGTTTAATTCTAGACCTGATCAAAAAAATAAATAGGTTGTATGGACACCTTAAACTGCATAGCCCAGGAATTAAGTTGTCCCCGAGGTTAGTTCCAGTCTAAGGAAATGTAAATCCTTACTACTAATTTAGTTGGATAAACACTAAAGTACCAGGAAAAACTGGTAGAGATTGGTGCCGGCTCGGACAGAGTTTGTTTACCTGGTATTCCGCAGTTCATCTACAAATGTCTCTGATATGTGAATGCTGTGTTCCTCTTTTCTGACGAGTCATTCTTGTTCATGCCCGGCATTCATTTTGATGGGTTCGGCCAATCCAACATCATAGGTCAAATTATTGTTAGAGGAACACTCATCTGAGTTTGGGGTTTTACTGTTCCCACCTAAGTCACCAGGTTATCAAACACATCAGGAATGCTATGCAACATGCTGTAAAACACAAATCCTACACCTCGGAATACAACTGAATTGTGACCGTTCTGCAGGAAGTATGCCGAGTTGATACGTGGCACAGGAAACCTTCCTCAGACATCATGAGAAGGAACCAGACTAAATGCACATGTAGAGATTCCCTTGTCCATGTTCTGTATGATGTCGTGACGGAGCAGCCGCATGTTTAATTTTAGTCTGCTTTGGTATTTGGTTGTTCATGCGATCTTATTGTATCTTGTATCTGGTGACACAGCAGGTAGTGTTAGTGTCTTACAGATCCAGGGTTCCTAGTTTACTCCTCAGCTCTAGTTATACTACTCGCTGTATCTAGTTTCTCTGTATGTTCTCTCAGTATCTGTGTTGGTTTTATTTCAGGGTCTCCGTGTGGGCTGGAATGAATGGTTCCCTTAGGTACGGGTGTGTGTCTACACAGTGCCCATCCAGAGTGTATTACCTTCCAGCCATTGTGTTCCTGGCCAGAGAGTTGCAGTCATGTCCTACTCGCTTTCACAGGCAAGTTTTTTTCTACACTTTGCACTTTCCACCAGACCTGAGGCTTTGAACGACCATTAACCATCACTAAGTTGGGAAAAGCACAAAGTTTTTATTATTATTATTATTTTTATTTTTTTATTTTTATTAAGCTGACTGAGACCTAATCAAAATAAATGCAAAAACTCTCATATAAAGGATTCATTAGTTACTAAGTCATTAGTTAGAGATGTGCCAAGCATGCCTACTAGCTTAAACTTCTTTATTTCATGGCTGCTTGACATACCTTCTCCTAGCCATGCATCTCAGAACAAACAGAAAATGATTACAGGTCAACGTGTAAAATTGTAGAAGTGGTGAAATAAATAAAAATAATCAAACGAAGAAATGAATAAATGCACTGAGTTGTCAGAGAAACTGGTACCGACTAGTCTATGCAAAATGCATAGGCTGGTGGTGGCTTCATAATGGTATGTTTGTTTAGCTGGCACTCCATGAGACCCCTGGTACATTTTTTTCCTTGGCCCAATAAGACGTTTCTGACGTCGTCTCTGGGTCATAAGTGGCTTGACACAAGGAATGTGACAGTTGTAAGCCCATGTCCTGGATATGTCTGTGTGTTGTGGCTCTTGCGGTTGCTCAACATTGTGCTTATCACTGTTGCTTCTCACTGTGTCGCTTGTCTTATGTAATATTTTAATTTTCTGAGATACTAACTTTTGGGGTTTCATTAGCTATAAGCCATAATCATCAACATTAATAGAAATAAACACTTGAAATTTATCACTCTGTGTGTAATGAATCTAATGAGTTTCACGTTTTTAATTAAATTACTAAAATAAATGAACCTTTTGACAATAATTTATTGATATGCTCATAATATAAGAGATCGCCCACAGAAACATTTGACCTCTGCATTAAATCCATCACTGCAGTGAAACACACACTCTAGGGCACAGTGAACACACTTGCAGCCCCCAATCACAGCATCCAGGGAGCAGTTAAAGGGTAAGCTGCCTTGCTCCTTGTCTTGTTAGTACAGGGGATCAACCCAGCAACCTTCAAGTCACAAGGGCAGTTAATTACAATGAATAAATTAGGAATATACAAACAAATTGCTTTCCCACTAGTATAATACATCACATTTAGAGTGTACAGTAGCCTGCTTTGTTTGTTTTGCCATGTGCAGATTTTATTTACATTATGTTTTATATGTCATATGATGTGGACATGGGGGGTTTATCTCCTGATGCTCATATCCAAATTTTATGGTCACTGGACAAAATTTGTAGAAGTTGTTTTTGTTCAAACTCAAAATGACTGACTTTCTGTTTAAGGAATCACACAACGTTATTACATCATGAACAATCAGAACCTTTGTTGCTTCCCCTAATAAATAATAAAACATAACACTATAGGGTGCAAACACACTACTGGTGCTTGGGCCCTAATTACATATGCACTTACATACGTCTCTTTTACAGAACTTAGTGTGCTTAAATACAATCTATGCAGTTTAGACTATTTTTAGCCCAATGTAATTAGGTCTTTTCTCCTCTTGCTGTATAGCCCTGACTTTTCTTCTGAACTCCTGTGAACCATTCGTGGCTAAAGATTTCCTCAAAGGTTGGTCGTGAGTGAGGGTCTTGTTCCAGACACCACCAGATCAGATCGTGGCAACCTGTACGTGTAGTGATTAAATATTTTAAACAAAAATTAGACATCGAGATAGAAACTATATATACATAGGTTTGACGTCTTTCCTATACACTGAGGTGCCAGAAAACTGGTATTGTAATACTGGTACTAGGTCTGCTGACATTCCATGGAGTCTACAACAGTCTCTGACAGGTGAACTCTGTGTGCGTCCATTCTGAGAAATTACACCAGTTCATGTCCTGCATTTATTCTGATGCAGGCCTCTTCAATAGAGGACAATAGACCACCACCTACATCTAGAGATGCCTAATTATGGTTAGAGGAACACTGATCCGAGTTTGGGGTTTTGCCATTCCCACGTAAGTCAGATCTCAACGTTATCAAACACATCTGGGTTGCCATGCAATATGCTGTGAAACACAGCAATCCTACACCTCGGAATACAACAGAATTGTGGACTGCGCTGCAGGAAGTATGGTGTTCATTAACTACAGATAATTCTGTAAGCTCGTGGAGTCCATGCCCATGGGGGAACTATTATGTACCATGCTGGTGTACCAGTTTTCTGGCCCTTCGGTGTATATTGTACATTACAAAATGCACAGGCATTTTATATTTTCTCACCTTCAGACAAACCAGACGCCAAGCACAGGTTCTGATAAATGCTGTTGTCCTCATTATTAAAAGGCACGTCTCTGCACACCAAGTTAAACAGGAGTATACCCAGACTCCACACGGTAGCAGGACGACCCATATACTCTCCCCTACATATCCACTCAGGAGGGCAGAAAGCCCACGTGCCTTAGGAGAGAGAGAGAGAGAAGCAGCACCATCAGGAATGCCACGGTCTTCCACTGCATTGGTATTGACCCTATGATGCACTTACCTGCATATCTTGTGTGGGGAGTGTCTTTGAGCAAATCGCCACAGCCAAAGTCTTTCAACTTTACATCCAGGGTATCAGGGTTGATCAGGAGATTCTCTGCCTTGATGTCACCATGAAGGACACCACAGTTACAGCAGTGCTGAGCTGCCTGGACTGCTTGATGTATGATTTGTCGAGCCAGTGGTTCTGAAAGTCGACCTTTATGATGTTTGCAAAATTCATCAACGTCCATGCAAGGACTAGGTTGCTCAAGGATCAAGATGTAGCAATTGGACATCTCAAACCACTCTATCAGCTGCAGGATGTTCTCACAACGAAATGGCTTCGATACCATTTTCATTAACGCAACCTCCACAGGGAGGCTATGGGTCTCTCCGGGCTGAAATTAGAACAGCTATGATTAGTATGGATCGATACTGAGTCTGATATGTGAATGGGGAAAAATGAATGGGATTATTTTAGCAAAATCAAGTAAATTATTTCGGGCTCAAAATAAAATTCCCCAAATTCACTTACAATGGTGATGAATTCATCATAGCGACTCTTCCTCACATATTTAATGGCTACCTGTTCACAAACACAAAACATAATTACATTATTGTTATGAAATCTACGTCTGTACCTATACATCTGCTGTTATGAATAGAGCAAATAGCTACAGACATATTACCTGTTTGCCATCTGCCTTACATACACCTGAACGGACCGATCCGAAGTCTCCTTCTCTCAGCAGCTCTCCTGGAGTGTATCGTGAATCAAACTCCTCTGTTAAACAAACAGACAATCATGTCAATCAGTGCAGTTTGACTAAAATAAGAATGGAGGAGACGTGCGTTGAAATCAGAAGTAATCAGAAAGCAAAATAAAAGTATGCATATTTCTAACACATTTTTAAAACTCACAAGAAATACACTTACAGCCCACACACGCATACAGCCTGTTTCAGTCTCTTTTAATATTTTTGCATAATCATTATAAGATCATCTATCCAGCTACTTAAGTTCCCATTATTTCCGTCTCGTACGCAAAGATTAATGGAGGCTGTATAAAAATATACCTGTATAAACTTCTCACACAATGAATCTTTATAAGGTACAAATATATAAATCGAGCTAATTGTGGCTAACAGACTTGTGCTGACAAATCTTTATTCATTATTTATAGGAATCACATTCACTGGGTCAGACGTAGGCTTGTGGTTAAGGAACCAGAGTGACCGGAAAGTCTCTAATGAGACACAACTTAAGTGCCCTCCAGAAAGGCACCTAACCTCCCAGCTGCTCCCTGGGGGCCATGAATAGTGTTGTATACCTCTCTGGGCAAGTGTGTTCACTGCCCCCTAGTGTGTCTTCAGTAGTCTGAGTGTTTCGCTGCATGAATGGTTTAAATTTAGAGGTCAAATTCCTCCATGTGTACAAGCACAGTGGTCAATTAATAGTTTAATAAGTAGACTCTTCAATGAGTAGAGTCCTCTTAAACACAACAGATCACCACCATGTCTCTTTTTCCACAGCTAATTTTTATGCTAACTGCACATTACCATAGAAACATAAGTTCAGTTTAATTTTTGTGACGCATAATATAGTCTAACATACCCTCTGGGGTAATAGGAGGCTCCACAAGAGGAAACTGGAGTGCGAGCAGCTCAGCAGTCATACGGCCACATTCTGACTCGTCCTGCTTAAAGACTTTGTATGTAACCAGGCGACGAAGATTTAGCAGCCACTCTTGTTCTTTTCCCTTTCGTCGGTGTAGTCTCTCAGACAACTTCAAGACAGACAGGGAAAGTAAACTGCTGATGAAGACAACACTTTCTATTTAAAATCTTGTAACTGTTTTGTAGATATCGGTACGTACTGCAATAGTTCGTTCCATTGTGGTCTTGTTGATTTTGCGAGGGTAGATGGCAATTGATCTGGCGATTGTCTCACAGTAATCAAGGGCTTGATCAAAATGTCCAGCCTCCGCTAGCATGCTGGCGTAATAACACTTGTAGATCTAGGACAGTGTCATTCATTTTAGTACAATGGTTCACAATTAAATTTACAAACAGTGTGCATTATAAACACAACTGGAGAAAGTCCAACCTGGAAATTTGCCTGAGCGAGCCTTGAGGTCAAAGAGCGCACATATTCATACACCTCTGTTCTCTCTATAGCTTCCATCATGGCTGACTGGCTCGCTGGCAAACTGGTACAAAGGGAAAAATGTCTTTTTAAAGAAAAGCATGTAAGGAAAATCTTATAAATAAATCTTACACATGCATGCACATGTGCATAATACCTGGCACATCCAATCAGATTAAAGCTGGATCTCTGACATGTTTGCAGCTGCTTCATTCCCAGAATGTAGCAGAGATGCGCAGCAAAGGTCAGCCCTTCGGATTCTGCAGATTAATCAAACATACACGTGAGGATGGAAGTGTGTGAGACAGGCTAGAGTTCATTAGCTTATATAATTACAACATGTAAATTCCAGACAATGTTGATTCATACCTAGCCTTTCTCCCATACTGACCAAGTCGTTTAAGTGCTCGTATTCTGGTTTAGCAGAGCACAGAAGTCGCGCTAGATTAAGACACCAGCCATCCTGGTTCTTAGCCCCACCTAGCTGTAGCAGGAATAAGTACATTAATCAGCATAAAAAAATATACACTTACACACAAATGGTATTGTCTTGATAAACTTTTCATACCTTTTTCCTCAGAAAACCATAGCCTTTAAAGAGAATCACAGCAACTTCAGGCAGCATTACGTTCTGTTTAAAAACAAACAAAAAAACTAACTTGCACATCTAATGTACAAACTGTAAAGTAAACTAAAGTGCCAGGAAACACTAGAACAAAGTATTGTCTCCATAATAGTATAGGGTTTGTTTAGTCGGCATTCTACGCGACCCCTGGTATGTCTACAAAAATCTCTGACAGGTGAATGCTATGTGTGTCTCCTTTCTTTAGTTCCGAGTTACACCTGTTCCATGTCCTATATTCATTCTGATGGGTTTGGCCTCTTCCAACAGGACAATGCACCACCACATCCGGCTTATTAAAATTATGGTTAGAGAAATAACTCATCTGAATTTGGGGTTTTGCTGTACCAGATCTCGATGTTATCGAAGACACCTGGGATGCCATGCAAGGATTGTATTCCACACCTTGGAATACAACAGAATCGTGGACCGTTGTGCAGGAAGTATGGTGTTCATTGTCAACAGAATATTTCCACAAGCTTGTTGAGCCCATGCACTGCGGAGAGCCTATTAAATATTAGACTGGTTTTCCTGGTACTTCAGTGTATTCATTAATGTACTTACAATTAAGAGGGTTTTTGCTTTTCTTGCATTTGATATAATCGTTTACTCTAATTGGATGTAAACAATCAGCTCAAAACAAACCACTCTGACTTACTCCTTTCTTACTGCACAGCAGCTCCATAATGTGCCAGAAGAAATAGGCCTCCTTCTGGTCAGGCTCATCCACATGTTGTAAACACTGCTGAGATTTCCTCTGGATAAAAAGAACTAGGTCCTCCACCTGCATCTTAGTGCTGAAACAGGTGAACATACAGTTTAAGCACCTGATATTGTGTTTAAAACATTAATGCTTGAATAGTTTGCATATCTAATGTTCTGCTCAAGAGAGGAGAAAGTAGGACTTACCTTATCAGAGGGCCAGGAAAAGTTATACTGTCAGTCTGGTCATCGCCTGGAGGAAAAAAAAACCTAGGTTAGTAAGGCTACAGATTAAAAACCTGACTTGTATAAATGTTATTATTGTACAGATTTTTATTTTTTAATCTGACTGTGTCTAGTAAACTAAACTGCTACATCATCCAATTGTGCCTCTAAGGACTCACTCATGCTGCTGTTGGTTATATATAAAATTTGGTTACCGGGTAAACTTTAAACCTGCACGTTAGGATGTATACATAAAGAAATGACCGAGTAATCACATATCCTTTAACCTGCTACTCTTAACAAGTGCCTCAATATTGCCTCAACTTCAAACTGTATTCTGTGTCTCTGTGTGTGACCTACTTGGCCTGCATGGATGAACATGATGTTCTCGTTCAGGATGGGGCATCTGAACAGTGGGAAGTGACATTTGCATGTCCGTTGTCCTCAACATCTTTTCTGGAAATCTGGGGAACATTTGATATCGGATTATTAATTTATGTGGGTTTTAAATGGTTAGTTAAATACAAACTATTTCCCCCATCCATTCCCAGTGTGTTAGAAATTGGAGCATGGGTGGAAGCCTTCTGAGACTTGTGGAAGTCGCTGGACGCTAAAGCACCGTCTCTACTATAGGTACGATATATTCTACTAACTATAATGTCAATGGTGTACAAACAAGTGTGTTCAGTTAGATAGTACAGCCGCATCTCCTGCCTGATTTGCACCGTGCTTGTGAGGTGTGAATTTTAGGGTGGCAGATGGTTGTTTTTCCCAAACTAAACAAATCCCTGGTGAAGGACAGGGTAAAAACTAGGTCACAGTTTTTTCATATATTTTATGCATGTAATGGTGACTGTTAGCTTCATAGATTTCCAGACATTTTAAACGTTGGCGTGAAAAGAATCAGGCTATAAAAAAAAGTCAGCAATTTTTATATTTTTTTCCATCTCAGCAAATTTGGGTTTGTTAACTGCGAAAATAAAGACTTAGCCGGACATACACGTGACCTATTTCAGACAGCTTGCTATGCATAGTCATTCAATATAAATCAGAATTCCAGTGATACTAAAACGTCTGTCGGTCACAATGTCTTATCAACACTTTCTGTTCTAGGCAGAGCCGGCCCGAGGCATACTCGAAATACGCGGCCACTTAGGGCCCCTACGCCACCAGGGGGCCCCCAAGAGCACC
>JAOVVF010000047.1:21248213-21258427 GCA_028565595.1 Duopalatinus emarginatus
GTGTTCACTGGTGTGTGTGTTTCACTGCATGGATGGGTTAAATGCGGAGGTCACATTCCTTCTGTGTGCAAACACAGAAAGACTAAATAGTTCGCTTTCACTTTCATTTTCTTTCTTAGAAATACCATCTGTGATCCGAAGAACACAAAACCTACCAGTCTGTCTGTCAAAGGACCAGGCTGGGACGGCATAGGAGAACTGTGACTGGCTGCTTTCAGCAAGAGGCAGTGTGATCTGGACAGGGCCTGATACCTGCACTTCTGTTCCATTATACAAGAGCTGGACACTAACTGCTGCAATCGGGTTTAGCTCAACACTCCTATATCCTGTGAATATAAAACATACAAAGGCTATAAAACCTGGTGTTACGGTACTTGCACATCCATGTTTAGGCCAGTTCTAGTCTTACCTGACTTGCTCATGACGATGCCAGTGGTGTTGGGGAAGAAATGTTTCTCCGCAGGAAGTCGAGGGACAGTCAGGTAGGCTGTTAAGGAAGAGATGTTGTCTGGTAGAGACAGCAGCCTCTTTGGGAACTGCACATTTGCAGGAGGCACAGTATCTGGAAAGAAACACAACATGGGAAGATGAACATGTGTAGCGAGGAGGAAACATGACATGTATGGTGTTATGGTACATAAAGCATAACTATATACCAGACATTTTGTCTGTTATGACCACCAGATCTTCAAACAGCCAGATGTTTCCTTGGTTTTGGTAGAAAAGTGGCAATGTCACAGATGAGAAAACTGCAAAATAGAAACACAAAATTTTACTTAATGATACTGCATGCACAAGCCTCCAACGCGCCCTACTATTAGACTTTTTTGCTTGTGAATGCTCATTAGTGAGGAGGCAGTGGGCGGATTGTGGACATGGGCTTAGGGGCACAGCTCTTGCTGTGATACTGTGATTTCTTATTGGAACTCATTTCTTAAACACCTTAACCATCATGCTTGTTTCGATACTTAAGATGATGTAATTGTGTTGTCTTTTTTGGTATTAGATCGATTTGATCAAATTTAGCTTATCAGATCAGGTCAATAAATGTATTAATTAAGATTGGGTTTGATTAAGTGAACTGAAATTGAAATGAAATTGAACTACTTGCCTACTGTGCTTGCACACAGAGGAATTTGACCTCTGCATTTAACTCGGAGTTAGGTGCCTTGCTCACAGACACCTCAGTCGTGTCTTGCCCTGTGCAGGGATCGAACCCGTGAGGTTAAGTACCTTACTCAAGGGCACTTTCAAGTTTTATTTGTCACATACACAGTCATACATGGTACAACCTGTACAATAAAGTAAGTAGAATATACTTTATTATAAGAGAAATACACATCTAAGCTGAATAATTAAAAAGAAAATGATGAAAATATTTACAAAATGTGCAATGTATGCAGGGGTCTATATGTGCAAAATGCAGTGCAGATGTACAGTTGTCCATAGCACAGGGCAAGACATGACTGAGGTGCCCCTGAGCAACGCACCTAACTCCCCCATCTGCTCCTGGGGGCTGTGGCTTGGGGCTACCCCCTGCTTGGGCAAGTGTGTACACTGCCCCCTAGTGTTCACTTGTGTGTGTGTTTCACTGCACAGATGGGTTAAATGTGGAGGTCACATTCCTCTGTGTGCAAGCACAGTAGGCAAATAGTTCAGTTTCAGTGCAGTTTTATTTGTTGCCAGTAAAGCTGTGGCTGAATTGATGTGAGAGAGAGGGTGGTGAGAGTCAGTTATGTCATGTCTGTCATGCTTGTTTATTAATTACTTAATTAATTGACTAATTAATTAAAATTTAAATAGACACCAGATGCAAATATTTATACAGTTCATAAAGAGTAATACTACTTTAAATGATTGTTCTTACAGATGTCTATACTACTACATGATATGTATATACATTGTTTATTACTTACTTGGTATTTTGGTGGCTTTCCACAGCAGTGGTGTCTGAACGTAGCCATCTTTCCTGGCCACCAGCATAAGAGGACGGCTGTGTGTGTATGGCACCCTGAGCACGGTGACGCCGTCCCTGTCTGTCGTGGTGGAGTTGATGAGTGTGTAGTTTGCGAATACTTCTACAGATGCACGGCTCAGGGGCTGCTGGCTCACTGCATTCTTTACCTGAACCCTGAGGGTGAATGTTGTCTCTGGAGAAACAGAATCATGATTAGAGATGGAGTAAATATCATTTTTATTATCTTCCGTTCCTGTTTCCAACAGACGTGAGCCACTGATTATAGGGATGTAGAAACGTGATGCAATATGTTGCCTGTTGGCGTCTTAAAAAAAACCACAGATATGTATTTATTCTGCTAGTCTATTGTGTGTGCTGAAGCTTTTTAGAGTTAGTCTAGCTTTTCCCAAACATGGATAAAGTAATTTTAAAAAAGGAAAATTTTAATACTTTCCCATTTGTGAGATTATTTAATCAGCAGTGCTGTATACTTGCATGTTTTGGGGTGAATATGTGTAAAGATGCTCCACAAATGAACCCATTAGCTTTCTAAATCACAATACCCGAAACACAAAAGGGCCGTGCTATTAAGTTAAAAGCTGATTTGATATGAGATTAACAGTAACACACTCCAACACTGCCTACACCAACAATTTCACAAAACATAAAAAATAAATCCATCATGCATTTTTAATAAATACTCTACTTAGACAGTTGATAGTGGGAAAAAATACGTCATCTTTGTCCACGCAATGAAATCAGATGTTATTACATTTTGCCCTTTTCACACTCAGTAATTCCTCCATCAGTCACTGTCCTTCCCTTTCTCATCCTCTTTCTTTCTTTACTGGTATGACGAAACCATAGTAGACACAGTATCACTAAAGTGTTTAAATCTTTTTATAGCAAAAGGTCTGATATATTTTTTTTCCCTCCTGCACTTATATTGCACAGGAAGCCTTTTGCATTACTCATGCACTTTAATTTGCAAATATTGCCACAGGGGGATGAGGAAATGTACTAAATAAAAATAATTTTGCATTATCTGTGCAATATATATATATATATTCTTTCTGCTTATTTATTTAGTATAAATCCCAGAATGGCACAAACAAATCATTTAAAGCACAATCTACCATCAACACCAGTCATATCAACAACATAACAGCCATAAAATATCTTTAATCTGGATATCTAGAGGATCCACTCACATGAAATAGGCCTGTCTGGTCAAAAATAAGGCCCACCGGCCCCTAATTCACAATCACAATTGGTTGTGTCAGCCATGGACTTGTAGTCATGGACTCCTGCTCCCCAAACCCTGCGTACACTCTGACCCCCCTTATCTTCTTGAAGTCTCATCTGACCCACCGTAGACATGGGCAGTCTACAATACACCATAATGGACAGATGTAGAAACCATGAATTAGATTACAGACTTTAATTTTCTGGCTACCTGCACTTTTGTTTTTGTTTATATTGACACATCTGTGTCACCCAGATGAGGATGGGTTCCCTTATGAGTCTGGTTCCTCTCAAGGTTTCTTCCTTTTGTCATCTCAGGGAGTTTTTCCTTGCCACTGTCGCCACCGACTTGCTTATTAGGGATAATTTTTTTTTAATTCTAGAAATATATATTTAACCCTTTTTATTATTTTCTATGAAGCTGCTTTGGGACAATGTCCATTGTTAAAAGTGCTATATAAATAAAATAAAACTATATTGAATGTAATTGGTTAAAGAACTAGCCTAGTGACTGAAAGGTTGAACCCCTTGGACCAACAAAACATAACTGAAGTGCTTTGAACAAAAGTGCAAGTTAGTGTGGTAATGCAGCCAACAACAGTTTGCGCCACATTTATGTATGTGAAGTACGAGTATTTGTACACTACATTCCAGGTGTAATTTATACCAAATTTATAGGTGGAATGGAAAAAGTGCATCACGGTCATGAACATCTCGGTTTGACAGTGTCTTACATAAACAAACACTTTTAAGGATTTATATATATATTTTTTCATCTTTACATACAGTTCATTGCTGTCTTAATGATCACAAAAAGGGCCTGGCTCTCCAGAGATCACAGGATACGGAGCTCAAGGCATTTCATATCTGATTTACCCCAACTCAGCTTAAAGGTTAAATATCCTCTAACTACCATTCATCTGCTGTGACTAACATGATGTCAACCGAGAAGGACACAGGCATTTTATCATAAGTTTTATCAGATAAAAAAAAAACAACCCTTTTTCAGTAACATGCTTTCAAAACATTGAGATCTCTGATATGAACCGAACACACAGAACATGTTGAAATCTGAGGGATGAATCAAAGCATGACAAGCCCGATAGAGAGATTTATCTCATCTTGGTCACAATGCAGAGGAAGACTGCTCGAACACTGAACTATTGTGCCAACTTTGTTTCAGAGGCACTGTAATGAATTTTAGACCGTTCAGACACTACATGATTTACCACTGAGTAATGAATAGCTGTCAATTAGTCTTTTTAGCACTGCACTCAATAGCCACTGAATTATAAAAACGCTTATCCAGTGATCCCAGGCATCTCATTAATGTGTAAGATTAATGCAAGTTCAGAAAATAAACATTTCTGGTAAATGCTCAATAATAGCCGTAGTGTTAGCATTAGTATTGATTTATGTAGGTTTTGCACACTACATGACTTTCATAATGAACCCAAATTGTAAGTAGTTCATCATAGTGTCCCATAGGATGCAAGAAATGCAATACCGCTGTATGATTAATTCAAGGACAACAGTATCCGTGTACTGAGAAATGGTATTTCCCAGGGGAGATGAGATCAGAGGCAATTCGGCGTCACGTACAACACAAAATGCAAACTCATCTTATTTCCACATGGTCAACATAAAAGAAGCAGCTGAGGAAGTCACTACATGTCAATAAAATAAGTAGAAAATTCATGTAATTAATCCTGTGAGACTGTTAATGGATTAGAAAATCAATTTTCCCATCCATGTAGTGACGGTGTTTCAGGCTTCTTACAGTTAATCATGACGGGATTAATAAAACACTGGTTGGTGCCGTTGAGATTAATACATTTGAATTAACAGATAATTAATTTGGTCTACAGTGGTTTCTGTAGTAAAGGTGCATGTAAAAGTCTTGCTAGAATACAAATTTGTGCACTTTACTGCATATGTTGTGTTCTCTGCAGATGACTGGATGACCTTGGATATTAGATACCTTCTTGTTGCATGGGACTGCATGTACAGTGAAGTGGATCTATTGTTACTTTAACCATATACAGTGTGTACAGTACACAGGACTGTGCCAGTGGTGGTGCCATAATGCTATGGGGTTTGTTTATCTGGCATTCCTTTAGACCCCCGGTATGTCTACAAATATCGTAGACAGATAAACACTATGGCTGCGTCCGAAATGGCATACTTGAATACTACCTACTAGTTTGGAGCGAGTATATACTATTTAACCGCTAATCTAGGATACAATTCTAGTAAGGGAGCGTGTAGTGTGCACACCACCTCGGACACACTCGATCCGCCATCTTACCAACAACCTTTGACCCGTGATGTCACACCAGTTAAGTTCCCACACAATTATTTAGTTTAATGTTAATGATAAACTCTCTCCATCTTGTTTACAAATAAAGTTCGCTCGCAGTGCATTATGGGATATGTCAGGCTCGGATAGTGTGCTGGTGGAGCGTACTAGAAAATCTCTCCCAACCTAGTAGGACATCCGGGAACCTTTCACATACTACCTGATACATATTAGGTATTTGGACGCACTACATTGTGTCACATACTAGATTTGCATACTAACTAGGATGGGATTATGCGATTTCGGAGTTACAAACGGGTGCGTGTCCTACATTCATTCTGATGAGTTTGGCCTCTTTCAACAGGACAACGCACCACCACACATGTCTAGAGATGTCAAATTATAAGCAACACTTATCTGAGTTTGGGGTTTTGCCTAAGTGACCAGATCTCATTGTTATCGAACAGATCTAGGATGCCATGCAATGCACTGGTATGGTGTTCATTGCCTACAGAATATTTCCACAAGCTTGTGGAGTCCATGTCCGGTGGAGGACCTACCAAGTATTTTCACTGTATATAAAGCTTGCAATAAGAAAAGTTCAATGTGTGTACAGTATTTTGTTACTCTATTTGTGTTTTAGATGAAAGTGAACTATTTTTCCTTACTGTGTTTGCACACAGAAGAAATGTGACCTCTGCATTTAACCTATCCGTGCAGTGAAACACACACACTAGTGAACACCAAGGGGCAGTGAACACACTTGCCCAGAGCTGGGGGCAGCCCCAAACCACGGCGCCCGGGGAGCAGTTAGGGGAGTTAGGTGCCTTGCTCAAGGGGACCTCAGTCATGTAATGGTTTTGATGAGATTTTGTTGACGTCTTAACAGAATAGCAATGTTTACCATCCTGATCACTGTTCGCCTACATACCAAATAAGAATGCTGTATATATGGCACTAAACCATGGTCTATAAAACTGAGATGCCTCCCGGACCTTCAGAGTTAACTTTGGCCTTTTTATTGCCTTTCTGATTAATACTTTACTTGCCTGTTGGTGTATGGCCTAGTCTAGGCTGAGTCATGTTTAAGCCATATTCATAGACTTTTTAATAATAGATTTAACTGAGCTCCATGCAATGTTCAGATTTTTTTGTATATTATTAAAAACAATCCTTACATACATGCATGCATACTTATAAAGACATATAAATGTGCTGCCACAACAGCTTCAATGCAAAAATTGAATCCTTGTTATATGCAATGTACAGTATACAAGAGAATTCTTACTTTGCTAGTCCTCTGTTCATCACCTATTTACAGTTAAACTGTACCGTAATTATGCAAATATAATTACGCAGAGTAAAGTGTGCATTATTATTATGCAGAGAGCAGCCAGCATATTGTACAGATTGGATCTGTTATAAAGTGCACTGTGTACAGATATAATGACCTGAGATTGTGGAGTTCATTGCGTGTAGTATAGAAGATACAATAAATCAGTAGTAGTGTTTGTGTGACTCAGCCAGAGTTCAGGCGGTTACAGCGACTGCATTAGGGAGTGTGTGTAAGTCATTCTCAAGCCTGATGGCCTGAGGTCTAGAAACTGCTGGTCAGTCTTTTTGTCCTGGACTTTACGCTCCTGTAGTGTCGGTAGAACTATAAAGAGGCTGTGTTGAGGGTGTGTGTTGTCGCTGATTATGCTGATTGCTCTCCTGATGGACCTGGGGTGATAAATGTCCTGTAGATAGAGTACGAATGCTCCTCAGATGGATGTTTTATGGATTCTACAAACGTCTGGAACTCTGCTAGGATAAACACCATTCTTCCGATGGATATTTCCCTTATTTGGTGTTTTGGTGATGGTTGTGGGAAGTGCTGTTTTTAATCCATCATTTCAAAATCTTTCATAGGAGTTCAACTGAGTGATCTGGTGATTGCAAAGGCCACAGCATACACTAAAGTACCAGAAAAACTGGTACAGACTAAGGGGGACAGATTGGTGGTCAGGCCATAATTTTTGGGGTTTGTTTAGCAAGCATTCCATTACATGTCTACAAATGTCTCTGACAGGTGAACAGTATGTGAGCCTCCTTTCTGACGAGTTACACCCGTTCATGTCCTATATTCATTCTGATGAGTTCAGCCTCTTCTAACAGGACAATGCACCACCACACACGTCTAGGGATGCCAAATTATGGTTTGAGGAACACTCATCTGAGTTTGGGGTTATGTCATTCCCACTTAAGTCACCAGATCTCAGTGTTATAGAACACATCTAGGATGCGGTGCAACACACTGTGAAACACAGAAATGGTGCCTTGAGAATATTTTATGCAAACTCGTGCTATACATGCCAAGTGGGGGACCTACCAAGTTTTTCTGGCACTCCACTGTTACAATAAGTGTTCACCTGTCAAAGACTTTTGTAGATGTACCAGGGGTCCAAATGGAATGCCTATGGATACTTCAGTGCAGGATTTACCTAATTTTTTATCCAAATCAAAGAATTCAGTGACTCCTCTAAATGGTGCCACCGTATGAGGCGGTGGACATGGTCATCCGTGAAAAGTTTCAATATAGGGTAAAAGTAATGAGTCCGAAAAACAATTTATACTTGGTCCCAGATGTGTGTGTGTGTGTGTGTGTGTGTGTGTGTGTGTGTGTGTGTCTACAATGCATCATTCTGATGTAACACTATATTCCATGCCACATAGGCAATATGCTCCTTCAAATTCCAGCACCCATAATATAAAACGCTTACCCACATTTCTGAGATTGTGCCTGTGTGTGAACAAAAACTTATGCAACACACTGCAAGTTCTTTTCTCTCAGCAAATGATGTAATCAGAGGTGATCATATGAAGAGTATATCAAATTATGTGTGAAATCATTTATATTGTAATTCCGGCTCGAGATCTTCTTGCTTAGCTTTTTACAGTAGCTTTAGTTATTTCTCAAGCTTGAATGCTCTGTCCAGATTGGGCATCATCAAACGTGCAGTACATCAAGCTCTCATAGAAGGGAAGTTGGAATTCTGAGAAACATCCAGACAAGATTAACCCCAAATAGTTTTGTTTTCTCTTAACTTTGAAAACCCAAAAACATGAACTGAAGTGCCAGAAAAACTGGTACAGGCGAACATATGCAAAATACACCGACTGATGGTGGCTCCATAATGGGTTTGTTCAGCTTTCCATAGGACATCTGGTACATCAACAAATGCCTCTGACAGATAAACGCTGTGTGCCTCCTCTATGATGAGTGACATTATGAGTTACACTATATCCTGCATTCATTTTTATAGGTTCGGCCTCTTCCAGGTCATCAGACCTCAAAGTTATTGATCACATCTGGGATGTCATGCAATGTGCTAAGGAACACAGAAATCCTACACAGATTCTGCAGGAAGTATGGTGTTCATTTCCACAAACATATAGCGTCCATGCACCAAGTATTCGGCTTTACCAGTTTTTCTGCCACTTCAGTGTATTTCATCTACTAGGCTGTCTTCCTGCCAATATCATATGCTGTGAGAAACCAAACACTTTTGTAAAATAACAGTCCATCTGTCTAAAGACGACTGAAACCTTGCTAGCTAAGCTTGAGTTCCTTACACAGTGAATGTTAGGCCCAGAAGTCTTTGGATAGCTAAGCTGTAGTGGGAAGTGATGCTGTGATACTCCTGGGCCAAAGTCAGAATGGAATCTATATATAAATGTGTTTTTTTTTTCCCCTGCTAAGCAAACTTGCTAGAACTTTACAGAGCTCTTAATAATGCCTTTTTTTTTTGTATGATCAAAAACTGTATCAGAGAGGGCATAGACTTATCATGCCTTATCAATGGCCATGGCGTCTTTTAATACCTCTTGCTTTGTGTGCTAACTGGGAGGCTCTACCTCTCCGTCGCTCAGATCTTCCGTCCCAGCTGTTTGGTTTCCACAGGCATACAATATCTTTCCTCCACTGCTGCGAATAATGCCAGCATGGTCAATACACAGCACTATACTGTTTATGTGTACTCACAAGAAAGAAACCGCTAAGGTTTCAGCATACTTTGTTGTCCCACAGGTTAAGTTTGTCTGTGTCGTTTCATTTTAAGCTGTTCATATTCAGACACATGTTCATAGGTAATACTTCCTGCACCTATAACATTTATTTACAATCAGGCTTCAGGGTGTTTTATTCTGTTGCTGGCTGCACAGGGCGTTGTGTGTAAAGTCCTGAACACCTCCTGCTGTTTTTCTATCCCTGATTATCACAATAATATCACAGACATACTCTAACACACGCACTCCTCCATACAGGAGCCTACTCCGGTAGACTCTTCCTGGTTGACATGGTGCAGAACCTATTCAGGGGCTGGGGCCCCTGGCTTATTACTACCCTGACCCCTATACTTGTCATTCTCATTCTGTTGTGTCTGTTTGGGCCTTGCCTTATATCGTGCTTGTGCTCCTTGATAGACAGACTCCTTAAATCTATAATCAACCCTTCTTATCTTTTGTTATCTGCAGGGGAAGAGGCCTTCCTGTTACTACCATTTTGAATCCTCTTTGCACTCCAATGTTACAAAGTAATCAAAAGGGTGGGATGTTAGGATAAACATCCTTTCTGCATACTATTTCTGTCTCAGACCATCTTCTGACATTCCTTTCTTCTGACTATCCTACTGACTATCTTCTGACCTTAACACATTTCATATTTACATTTAC
>JAOVVF010000047.1:21279714-21291176 GCA_028565595.1 Duopalatinus emarginatus
AAGTATATATAAGTATATAATATAATATAATTTTTTAAAATTTTTTTTTAAATAGAAGTTCCTGACAAAATCAAAAAGTCTTGATGCAATAAACAAATTTATATAGTATTTTTATGCATTTGAAACCTACAAACATGTCGGTCACAACCCTAACACCAGAGGAAGGTTAAAAGACCCGTCAGTTGTGATAAGGTTTCGCAAATAAATACAAAAACTCGAACCACTTTCATGTAAATTTTGACAGATGGCATAACTGGCACTCTGTACTACTTTGAAACCTAATGAGAAATGGGACACCCTACCACCTCACAAGGACTCAGCAAGTGCACCATTTGGGACAGAGTCATTGAAATATGATAACCAAAGCCTTCAGCACAGATTTCTACCCTTAAGCTACCAGTATGTGTCCTTAAAACACATGTGGCTTAAAAATTCAATACTTGACATGACCTTACATAGAAAAATGCTGTTTGTTGTATATGGTTATATTATAATTATCAAAGGATCATGTGTTATGGTGCTCATACATTTTATAGTGAACATACATTTTAATGTAGAATTTTAGACACCATGCATTCAAGCTTGGCAACTAAGGACTAACACTTGTGCTTTAATGCAGCAAAGTGCTTAATGTGCTGAGAGAGACACACAGAGAGAGAGACACACTAAAGAAAGAAACCATTTAGCATCTCAGTTTCACTGAAGTTCTCAATTAAATCATACAGAAGGATACGTTGTATAAATGATCCTGAGATGTTATGGTAACGTTTTGTATTGACATGCAAATACGGCATTTTAATTCTGATTGTGTGTGGCAGGCACATTGAGTTTTAAATCAGCAGTCTGTAGAAAACTGTACCAACTCATTAACTCTGATGAATGCGGTTTAGAAAGACTAATGCCTTCAGATATGCTGATAAACGTTTCTTTTTGAACATGTCATACTGAATTTCATTTCATTTAGTACACATGAACATATTCTTCCCAACCCAATTTCACCTATTTATCTGCCTGACATGTCTTGCCAAATGGCATCCAAGTAATTAGAGGGAGAGGGCTTTTTTTCAAACGATTCATTTAAGAAATGTTAATGAAAGTCAGTTTCTTGCGTCAAGTATTGTTCGGTATAATGGATCCTCCATACGAATAGCAGAACAGATTCAAAATATCCATGACAACACTGACTTTTGATATGATCAGGCTTTAGTGTAGCTTTAAAGACAGCAACCATTATTTGTGTCAGATCAGCAATTACCCTCACAGCAAATAGCCAAAAGTCATTACAACAGCTTCGATTTTTCTAAAAATATTGTTAGAAACAATTTCCTGAAACAGCCAATTTTCCATTGGCAACCAGCAGAAGTATGTTTGCTCTATGTATATCATTATAAAGTAGAATTCAGTAAATGTAGAGTGGTATGTAGTAGACTGAAATAATAAAAGAATATTAAATTAATATTAAATTTAATTGTGTGTATTGTAAGCTTTTAATAAACGTTTGCTTTAGTAAAAATTAAAAGATCACTGTTAATTATATTTAGTTTATTTTTTCTACTGTTCCTATTTTAGGATTTATACAGAGCTTGCACATTGAGTTTAGGTCACTTGTAACTGAGCTTCATAGTCTTGATATTTTCCTGCAGTCCTAAGGCAAATTTTCAAGTTTTGGTACCACTTTTACAATCTGTTCTATGTAACATATGTAATTATGCGTTATGTATTAACACGGTAAGTGTGATGTACAAACTCCAAAGTATTATGTAATTATTCCGGGCAACATGATTTTTACCAGGCTAACTTCATTACACTGAAATGTCTCACAGGATTTAGGTTGTAACCAGGTAGGTGTGCAAGTTTGTAATTACCGGCTTGTTACTTATAAAAGAAACAAGTTATCAGGTATTTTACCATGTTACCAAGTGATACCCAAACTCTGCCGGGCATTTCAGTGTAATTAATTACAATGTACTGGTACTTACCATCATGTCAGCCAAGTTTGTACCTCACATTTGTTTAAAGCCTAGAATGTGTGAGACACTTCAGTCTATTAAAAAAATTAGACTTGACTGCCTTGGTACTTGGTTACCCATATCAATTACCTTGTACTTGTACTTCGGAATTTGTACCTTACACCTGGTTAATATCTAGAACTTAGGGTTAATACTTAGAACCTAGGGTTACCAACTTGACTACAGTGCATTTTTGTTCATAAATGCATTTTGCTTTAATTTGAATCATTATAATATCTTTAGTGTTTTCATCTGTTTTGCGCATATAGATAGCATACACCAGATTCACTACCATTAATAAAATTAGTAACCATTGCGTCACGGGTCTCACTGACGACTATATAATGAAAACCTTTTCCTATTTCCTTTTCCCCTTTTGCATTTACCAATAAACTTACCAATTTGTTGTTGTTTACCAAAAAATGTGTTTTAGTATGCAAACATTACCTATAACACTATGTTCCTAAAGGCTGATGAATCACATAAACAAAAATGATTTAAGCTACTATTCAAGTGTTGTATAAAGAGAACAATTAAGGTACTCTAGAACTTAAAGAGAACACAGAAGGCAACATGACAATTAGTCTGTTGTGAGTGGCACCCCTGGATTGGAAATCAATTGCTGTACACCTATTCAGCATCTTAATGGGAAAACAGTTGGTTCAGAATTGAATTTATTAATTTTCACTGTTTGATATTTCTGGTGAGATTTCAAGTTGCAGTAAAACTTGTTGTGGCAATTTTCTTTGAGCTGCAACATAGACAAACACAGTCAAACACAGTTGTCTATAAATAGGAAAAAGGTTCATTAAAGAAAGAATACCTGAGAAAGTACAGCACGCAACGAGACGGCTGGAGAGTGCACTCTGATTTCACTGGTTAACAGATTATCTTTTATAGCTCCCTTCAAACAAAATATTCGTGCCAATGTATGTGTGGTGTCCGAACACATTCTACCATCATCTGACCAGACACCCTCTAAGGTCGTACCCAACTAATGAAAACATCTAATCTTCATAGCTAAGGACCTTCACTCAATCTTATCCATGTATGTACAGACAGAGAGGTGCAGAATATCCTGTTCTAACTAATGTTAAGACAGAGAAGAAAATGACCTGATATCTCTACATATATATGATTCAAATACAGAAAGTACAGAGCAAGACAATTAATATTACAATATAAGTATTGACCTAATTAATTTCTCTTACAAACTGTTGTGTTGTTCATTGTTGACCAAGAAAGAGAAATAAATTGCTAAATGTAGAAAAGCTCCTAAATGTTTTTAGACTATCACATAGGTTGTATATTCAGTTTGTTTGGTTGAGGTGACATATAACAATGACACACACTAGTTCTGCTAATAATAGTATTTATAGTAGTATATGTCTAGTAAAACAAGTGTAGTAATTTTGTATTAATACTTTTGCACAATGCAACATTAATTTGAAGGGATCTGACAAGCTTATAAACATAAAATTGTGCTATTTCACAGTCTTTTTTGGGGGTGGGGTTGGGGGTGCAATTATTATTTTGTAAGCTCCTTTACACTCATACCATCACAAACATAGAGATTTTATCAGAGAAGTTGTTTTTTTTTAATAGCAGCAAGTCAATGACTGGATCTAGGTTATAATCTTAGTCATATTTCACTATTTGCTTTCTTTATTTATATATTTATATATTTTTTATAGCATTTCCTGCTTTTATCCCTGGCTGTGGTTTTATCCATATCAGTTTTCTCTAAACATGTTGCACCTATAGTTTGATAGTTGGACTGAGTGCCTGTCCCTCAGTGTTGAAGTGCATGCTTCTGTTTTTACATTGCAAACCAATACACATTTAATACAAATACATGAAAATAATAATTTGCACTTTTTATTTCTAGTATTTACTTTTGCATAATTTTTAATTTTTTGCACAACAGAAATAACAATACATCGGTGTACCATTTGACAAATCTCTGTCAAGCTATGTTGCACTGACATTATTTATATTTTGATACATATTGATGCCTTGTTTGACATCAATTTTAATGAAAGAATGTAGTTCATTAATTTATTAATTTAGTACAGTATTGTTGTTTTATAATCCTATCAGATTAGGTTGATGATGGGACACTTTATCTGATATAACATAAGTGGTAAGCACTTGTTTCTCTTCCATTCTTTAAAAAAATGTGTAAGAAGTATAAACCACTGTTATTTGTTATCATCAGCAACACTACATCACTGTTGAGTATGTTTGTACAACTGTACACCCTACACACTTTATTTCTTGGTCTAGATGTGTTTTTGAGAGATGTTGCAATTGGAGTTTTGAGGGACAGGAAAGGGCAGGAGATTTTGGGCTGCAGAAACTGCACTGATAGCTAATGCACTAATATACTGTGTTTCTCTCAGAAACCCATCATCTCTGCTGTCAGATGCTGATGGATAAGTTATGGTAGCACAATCAAATCAAAGTGAAATAAATCTCAGTGACAGTGTCTGGTGAGCAGCTATTAAAGGTCACCCAAAGAAAATCCAGGAAAACAGTGCTGTGCTTTTAGAAAGTGCTGGCGGTGAGAAATGTGTCACATTAGGATTTCACGTAAACAGAATGTTGTGCTGGCTGGGAGTAGGTGAGATTTTGCCAACTCATTAACTCATCATGATATGGAAATCATTCAAACAAATTGTCATGGATAAAAGTGTGATTTATTTATATACTAATGCACATGGCATCAATAAAGACAATTTAATTAATCATAATAATTAAAAAGAATCGAGTGTGTTTATAAACATGAAATTGTGCTATTTAAGTGATTTCACATTCAGTTTTTTAGGCAATTATTATTTTGTAAGCGCTTTTATGTTCACACAGGCACAAACATAGAGGTTTCATCAAAGAAGTTGATTATGATTAAGGTAGCAAGTCAATGACTGGATCGAGGTTATAATTTTAGATACATTTTACCATTTGATTTATAGCATGTCCTGGTTTTATCCCTGTCTTTAGGTTTTATTATATGTAAAATATGCGGTTTTATCCATATCAGTGTTCTCTAAACATGTTGCACCTATAACTTGACAGTTGAACTGCCTTGGAGTGCCTGTCCCTCAGGACATGCCTGTCCCCCTGGAGCATGTTAACGTGCATGCTCCATAAACCAATACACATTCCTGTTCCTCTATGTCCCATCATATACAGATGACTTCTAGCCTTTTGCTCCGACACGCACACTAAGGCCTACTCTAGGGACAAAATGTTCCCTGTATTTTCTCATTATTGTGTCCTTAAATGTGTGATTGTGTGAAATATGTTACTTTTATTCTAAGAAATAAAACTTTTTTTCTTGATAATTGATATTGGTATTTCTTTTAGCTCTGGAGTCCAAGATGGTCATGACATAATATCTTTACACTATTTTTTTTTTTCTGTTGCTTGGTTATGCTTAGTAACCATCAGGGTGATGTGAACTATTTCACTCTACACAGGCCAACTTGAAATGCACTCAGTGGTGTAGAATGTCTAAAATAATATCTACTGCCCAAGTGCTATTTACTGTTAATATACCAATGAATAACCTAGATACAGGATAAAAGTGGAGTTTGATTGCTGTCAGAGCCAGCCAGGCTGTCACAATCTGACAATATGTGTAGCTCACTAACATCCAGAAGTAAAATATGGCAGAAATGTCACTACTGGCTCATATTACAGCTGTGAACAAAACAAAACAAAAAAAAAACCCTACCAATGTGGTTAGCTTTCATCAGGCAATTTCTATGCTTGAATCAATATAAAGCAGATGCCCTCCAGACAAGCAAATATTATCATCAACTTAGGAATTCTACCGTTTAAAAAGTATTTCCACCTGAATTTTTTTAATTGACTTCTATTCCACAGAAACAGCAAACCATAAAATGGTATCAACAACAATGAAAAAAACCAACAGGTATTCTAATATGGAATATAACACTTAAATAATCACAGATATAATCAGTGTTATGTTATGCATATTGGGTACATACTGTAGCACTTGCACAAAGATATAGGTATATCAAACTTGTTTTATAATTTCACTTTCATGGTGAACATTCCATAATAATATTTTTCAAAATGTTGATATAGTGAATTTTTATGCCAACTTGGTACATGTGTAAGGGTTGCCTAGTGTTAGCAAATTGTTCTCTGACATGGGAAAGTCTTCAGCTTAGATGGATTTACACTTTGTTTTTTTATCCTACTAACTTGGAAAAAAAGAGAAAAGGAAGGGAGGCTGATGAGCGAACAACTGTTTATACGTCTCTAACCTCCACTATATGACTCTAAGCTTGTGGATCTCGCACCTATATGTGGGCCTTCCACAATCTGTTACAACAAAATCTAAAGCAGTAGTATGGAATGTTTTTGTATGCTGCAGCCTTACAATTTCAAGAGGCCCAAGCATGTTCAAGCATCATAATGTTCCGGTGCACAAAGGTTCGTGAACACATAGTTTGCCAAGTGTTATGTGGAAGAGCTCCTGCACAGAACCCTAATGTTAGTGTAAACCCCCTGAGATCAGACCTCACTAATGCTCTCGTGGCTGAATAAAAACAAACCCCCACAGCTACACAAAATCTAATAGAAAGTTTTTTGGAGGTGGTTATATCACCGGTGAATAGATGAAGTATTTAGTCAGATGTTTAAAAAGCACACATGAGTGTGATGGTCAGGTGTCCACCTTTGGCAATGTAGTTTTATTAATGCAGGAACTTCCCTAACATAAGTGTTCTACTCCCTGTTTATTGAGTATAACTGCACTGTAATAAGAGTTCGAACAGGTGCATATTTTATACTTAATGTTAGTGGGTCAAAACTTTCTATTCATCTATGAAATAACTATATACAGTACAATTCCTATTAGTTTTACTGTAGTTACTGAATAAATTCTATTGGTTACTGAATTTTATGTTTAAGCTGAATGTTTAGATGAGAAAGTAAGTAACTACATGTTTAATTTTAACAAATATGCTAAATGCAAAAAAAATAATATTAATATTATTAATTAATAATGTTTTTTTTATATATTTTTTTCTGAATTTCAAAATAATATTTGAATGTAAGTCATCGTCAAGATACAACAAACTGAGAAAAAATAGCTCTTTTTAGAGGAATAAGGAATAAGCCTTTATACATGTTCACGTAGGTTTGTTATTTGTCAAGAAGCATTTATGTTGGTTTCATGTATCCCTGCCATGATGTTAAACATAAATTATGTAAATGAATAAATCTTGCAACTAGGATATGTGGTAAAACATCTAGCTGTCTGAGAGGCTGGGATTAAAGTTTTAGATCTGTAACACCTTGAATTAAATAATGCATTGTTGTGGCTGTCAGATGTATTAAGTCAGACTTGAATTGGACAGAAAAACAACTCTCATCAAAAATTAACAACAGTAATGTTTGGGAAAAGCTATCCAGATACACCATTGGAATAAATCTATTCTTAATCTCCTAGAGTCAGAAAAACACTAAATGAGCCAGGCAAAATCCAGTGAAACATGAATGCAATTGCAACATGTTTTCAGATGACAATTAAGAAAAAAAAAACAGATAGAAAGCTTTATATTTGGATTTAACTGGTGTTTTCATACTGTGGCCTATTATTGCAAGAATTAATAGATGAAAGCACATCATTATGGAATGTTTAGCATACATGTGAAGTAATTATAGGAATTATGGGAACTATATTATGAGCATATTCAGTTGATCAGTGGCATTTTGTGTATATGACTGGAATCTGGAACATTTTTCTGCTACCAGACGCACAAATCTATATTTCAGCTCATCTATATTTCCAGCCATTAGAAAGTGTCAAAAATAATTTGTTAGCAAAACTAATGCGTCTGAATGTAATAGCTTCATAGATGAACTGATGGAGATAGTTATTAGTGTGTTTCTGAAAGCTTGAAGGGTCCAGTGTGTATAATGGGCTAGCCAGCCGAAGGTTATTGTGTTTTGACATAATTATTAACAAATCATGTCAGTCGCTGTGAGGAACAAAAAATGCATCTACATTCACTGAAGAATCACATTACCAAAGGAGCCCTTTATGGTCAAATAACATTTATACAAGTACCGAAACAGTGTTACAGATATCTGTCACTTATTAAACACATCCTATACGGCTATGGCACAAACAACATTAAGTGTTAAAGGTCTCAGAATGACCACGAGGGACCGAACAACGCAACCAAAGCACAGTGTTTAGGTATCATGGCACCATGTAGGCACTTTGGCAGTTACATCTCAGCCAAAATAATAATAATACATAAAATGAAATACTTTAGCCACTTGTAACCTTAGATTTTGTTGGGTATTAATTAAACATTAATAATAACATGGTCTTGAATTCATTTCATTTGACTATTACAGGTCATAATTTAAGAATAACCCTGTAATAAATAGCTGACCATTGACAACACACAGTCATCCGGTATGCACACAGTCTAGCAGCCCGGTTTCAGCTGATTTAGACAAACCATTGTTCAACTCCAGGTGCTTTTCCTGGCAACTACACAATACTCAATACAATCAAACTAACCCAACATCTTCAAACCCACACACACAAAAAAAATGAACCTAGCACAAAGAAAATGTGGGTATTGGAAAAAGGAGAAACTTTTTTTCAGTCCTTCTTTCAGTCCAATATATATTTTGCACTAGATATAGTTTTTTACATCATATACACACTGTCTGACTCATATCCGATTTTGTATGTAGTAACTGTATAGATTTAATTGCCTTTTTGATCGTGGCAGCTGCAGAGGATTGTAAACTAGCCTAATTTCTTTTGGGGTTTAAAAACGTGATTCTGGCAGTCCTGTAATTCTGTCCTTTTTTCTCCACTGCTCTTACAGAAATGGAGCAGCATCATTCTTTCAGACAGGCCACTATTTCAGAATGTTGCATTTTAGACCACTAGGTGCAATGCTGCCTTATGATTGTGTAACATCTAAAATATGAGCAAATAGTGTGTTGTACTGTATGAAACATTGGTATGGTAGCTGTCAAATAGCAGGTATGTTCCTTTTTCAAAATTGTGTTTTTGTCACTCAAAGAGATCGCTCTTTCAATAGAATTTAAAATGTATAAAATAATGAATGAGACTTTGTGAAGATTAACATTAGCAACAGTTAGAGGGTAGGGTTTTATTCCACCTGCTGCTTAGGGATATGCTACTATTCATAAAATACAATGCAGAGCTTTAGCAGTATTTGGCAGTGATATTAGTCCCTATATTCAATTGCTTTTCCTGAGTTTTCTCTGCTGCACTATGAATATATGTATAGCTATTTTTTAAATAAGGCCTGCCAATCTCTGCCTCTGCCCTACTTTCTTTATATTAACATGAGAACTTAAATGGACTAATGAATTGACATAATGAGAGAAATTATGCACCTGCTGGGAAACAGTGGGTGGGAGGATTTAGCTCTGCAGAGCTTTTCTACAAGAAAGAACCCTAATATCACTGAAACTATACCAGGAGGGGAAAAAAATCCCTGAAATTCATATTATCATGCATTTAAAAATACCAATGAGGAACACAGCGCTAGTCATTGCTAACCAATATTTAACTTCAATCTTAAAAAGCACATAATGCTAAAATTTATCAACATAACCTGCCCATTAAAAGTCATACAATCCAAGCTGTAAGATTTACTTAATTAGGAAAAAAAATAAAGAAAACAGTATTGGGTGTTTGTTTGTAGAGTGCTCATGGTGAGCTTTAAGGCTGGCTGCTGTGCCTTCATGGCTGTGCCCCATTAGTTGAATACATTCCTGACCCAAGACTTTGATGCAGATGCTACAGAACTGTACTGACTGTGTCCAAGTCTTTGCTAATTTGGGAACTGCTTGGCAGAGATTTGAGATACTCCAAGTGCCTGCGGGCGTCTTCTTGGTTGTGCCGCACATAGTATATGACATAAGCGATCACCATGGTAAACCAGCCGAACATGGTGACAAACATGGCCACGTCTGTCGTTTTGTGGTGAAAGTTACAGAAGTTGATGCCCGAGTCCAGAACCTGAATGACAGGCTTGCCAGCATACTCATCCTGCACAGCTGTATGGCAACTCACCTCGCTGGCAGTCTCAGGGTCGAGTTCTAATTCACGCAGCACCTCCTGTAGCGCGCATTCACAGTGCCACGGGTTGTTAGCCAGGCCAATCTTGGCATGGAGCCGTGCAAAAGCCTCTTTGGGTACTCCACGCAAGCGGTTGTGGGACAGATTGAGCATACGCAGGGTCTCTGAGATGCCCTTAAAAGCACTACTGTCTATACTGTCAATGGTGTTGCGTGACAAGTCAAGCTCTTGCAGGTGAGGGAGGTGTTTAAAAGCCTGGCCAGGGATCTTTGTGATGTGATTGGAGGAGAGCAGCAAAGTGACCGTATCATGCGGTAGATCAGTTGGGATGGTCTCAAGGTTGCGTGAAGAACACTGCACAACCACCAGGCCATTCCGATCTGTGCACAAGCAGCTCTTGGGGCATGCAGACGCCATGGTGCACAGAAACAGTGCAGTAAAATGCAATCTCAGCACAAGGGAATACACAAAGAGGAAGAAATGCTTCCCGGATGCAGAAATGCCCACAGGGAAGCCCATGGTTTCCGCTGCACTAGAGTTCAAGGACGGTCATTATTAATCCATGTGAAGCATGAGAAGCAAATTCCCAAAGTGCCTTTTCTTCTTAGTAATCCATTAGGTCAAATGTAGAACAGTGACTTAGCTGGCATACTGTTTAATGCAATCATGCATGCAAAGTTGAAGTTCAGAGAGACAGTGTATATTATTGTTTATTGCAAGTGTCTAGAAATCAATCCTGAAGGATGCTGAGACTGGGTGTGTTGCAGAGTGACATGTCTGAGCCAGGTTTTAAGTGCAGTCTAAAAGCAGGACGACACTGAAAGTGGTGCCAGACATATAGCTCCTGTAAGAACAGAAGAAAGACACAATTATATTCATGTAGAGACGTTTAAGTTCATATTACATGTGATGTATATTTCAAATGCAAATGTCTTGTCAGTGTTGTCTGTTACTCATTAAGCCTAATGAATAAATTCAGTCCCATAAGCAGGCAATATTTTGTGTATGAAAGACCTCTTCAGCCCTGAAACACAACACATACAGCATTATGAAAATTACATTGAATATTAAAAGTCCTCTGTGAATGGCAGAGGGCTCATAAATAATAACCTGAGATTGAACACAGATGAGCATATCCCTACTCAACACTATTTGAATGATGAATAATCGAATCGTTTGGGGAAGAGCTGCTGTTTCTTCATACTATAATTATTTAGTATTGTTTTAATTTTGACAGGCAGTTAATGAGTCCCTTAAGGATAAATAAATTTCTTACTATTATTTAATAGCAAGCACAAGCAGTGTTGGGAAAGCGAGTTGCTGGAGAGAAGACTTGT
>JAOVVF010000047.1:21294190-21305373 GCA_028565595.1 Duopalatinus emarginatus
GATACATATTTATTACACTGTCTGGTGTGGCTTTAAATAAAAGAGGCAAACGTTAGGTTAGGCATAGCATTAATTAGCTGAACTAATAGTTATGTCAATGGAAGATCGTGACAAGAATAACAAGACAAAACTGTGTGTGTGTGTGTGTGTGTGTGTGTGTGTGTGGCTGCCTGCCATCAACTCATTCAATAAATTGAAACTCATATGTCAGATTAATATCCAGGCCAACTGGCAGAGATAACCGACTGAACCCTGCTACACTGGTATGTTTATCTTGCTTTTGAATTTATTTTCTATGTAATTTATTTATTTTTCTGGTGGAAGAGATTCAGACAAGGAAATGCTTCTGGTGACTTGGGGAAAGCAATAGGGGGATGCTTTATCCTATTTCCAGCCAAAAGTAAACTCGATTGGAGAAGGAACAGAGGCAGTCTGGATGTGACCTCAGCTCGCCCTGGAGCAATGGCGCTAATTTGGATACACAAGGGTTCACTGGGACTGTTAATTTAAGCACAGGGCTTTTCCTTGGGGATAAGTTAAAGCCGAGCAAGAAAGCCACGATCCGATTTCATTAAGAATCTCTGTTAATGCAATAATATCACGTTATCTCAGTAACACGTGCTACTGTTCTAATATGAGTATGTTTACATGTTTGCCAAAATGAATTCTTTTAAGTTAATGAGAAGTAATAAAGTAAAGAAAGTCAGGATAAGGTGTGATTACCCTTTGCTTTTTTGTTAAATAGTCACCCCAGGTTAGGATGATCCAGATCCAGAAAATTAGATTGTTATTATTTATAATTTTTGGACTTCTAAGATGTTTGTACTGACTGAATAATGCAGAATTCATAAAATAAATGTCTATAACAAAATTTGTACTAAAAACATATAGGGTGCACAGTACTGTATATTTCTGTAAAACCTTTTCTGTAAAGATATGCAAGTTCATTTGAATTGAATTTTAGCTGAATTTTATTTTATTTTCACATACAGTTGCTTTACATCAGGAAAATAAAATAAGTAACACATGCAAAAATGTAATGAATCATACAAACCAAAAAAAAAAAACAACAACAAAAAAAAAAAAAGTTAACAGAATAGTGTTCAAGGTGATGAGATGAGGTGATATCTACCATTAGGGAGTTATAGCACTGAGTGAAGAGATGGGTTTATGTTAAAGGAGAAAATATATAGGAACATTTCTGTGAATCTTCATGCTGGTGACTTTTATAACAGCACCAAATGACCTGCTGCCAATGGAGGAAAATCTAAGTGTATGAAGTGTGAGTAAGCAACAGTTTCTTCACAATTTGAACTGCTTCTGTCATAATAGCTAGCACCTATCATAGCTAGTGTCTTGTGCAGTGTATCCATTGCTACAAAAAAAAAACATGTGATGGTCCAGGTGTGGCCGTGACTCTGTGTGTAGTTGGAAACGTCCGAAATCTCTTGCCTGTAAAAATCCAAAGTGCCATTCATTTCCAAACAGCTTGTTAATTACCCTGTTTGTGCTGGGTTGTTCCTGTGCCACTAAAAGCACTCTGTCTCAGGGAGATGCAGCCAATTAGTTAATAATTAACTATGAGGTAATTAATGCAATATG
This sequence comes from Duopalatinus emarginatus, assembly GCA_028565595.1. Classification (NCBI taxonomy): domain Eukaryota; kingdom Metazoa; phylum Chordata; class Actinopteri; order Siluriformes; family Pimelodidae; genus Duopalatinus; species Duopalatinus emarginatus. The sequence goes on from JAOVVF010000047.1 coordinate 21,295,793, forward strand.
ATTACAATATACAAGTACACTCAAGTAAGACTGGGTTCATTAAGCTGCTTTGTAACATTCAGAGCCCTCTAGTGGAAAAAAAGTGTTGATAACTTTTCATCTACCTGCTGAATATTTCAGTTATGTACAAGGTATTGCACAAAGGAATGAAAGGCAAGTATATAAACATGGGGGCAACAAAGAGAATCAGACGACAAAATGTAATATTTACCTAACTTTACATTTCTTGACTAACATTAATTGCTAACAATAATGAAAACAAGTTTAAGATGCGCGTAAATATGTAATTCTAATAAACAAACACATTTGTACTGACATTTGTTTAAATGTTAACTGAATTCACCTTCATCGTCTGTTTATTCAGTTTATTACTAAAAAAAAAGTCTCCATAAAGCAAACGTTTAATCACAGCATGATACCAAGAAGCTGATAAATCTACATTAGTTAAGTAAATATTCTAATTAAACATTTGTCCTCAGTTCTGTATTTAGCAAATTGTTCATATTTTCATGTCTTTATATTATTTCTACCTCTAATTTTACTCATTGGAGGTATGAATATTGGTTAATGCTGGAGTTAATGTCATCAAGCATTTGCCTGTTTCTTATGTATTTTTGTGTGTTGAATTTAAATACGTTTTCAGAATGTTTCAATTATCGATTGTATTTTTGTTCCAGTACAGTCTATAGAAAAGTAGACACCAAATAGGGGTGTACCTAAAGTCAAATATCAGAAAAAAAAAGCAGTAAGTTTGTGCACATTTTAAGTGTGATAGCCTTATATATGAATGTGTCATATACAGTATACCCCATGCCTCCATTCTCAAAACAGACTTGTCTTTAGTATAATAAGAACTATAAGATCCACCTGTTATAATTTGTTTGTTTGTTGCCCAATGTAATTTGGCATAAGTGTTTTATTATTTAAAGAAATAAACAATGAATTCAATTCAATAAAATTTTATTTACATAGCACTTTTAAAAGTGGACATTCTCCTAAAGTAGCTTTACAGAAATATAAAATCTGGAGTTATATAAATATCCCTTATAAGCAAACTGGAGGTGATAGTGGCAATAAAAAATCTCTGTAATGACTAAAAGAAACCATCGAAAGCAGGAACCCATCCTTATTTGTGTGACTCCAGATAGCATGAGTACGAATAGTTTTATCAATTTATCAATGGAAGGACACGACTGACCGTGTAAAACCATGCATGGCAAATGCAGTTTCTACGGTTAACTGGTAGGTTAAATCGTGTCCGTTAAAGGAACCAGCATGCAAGCATTTATGTCCATTTTGCATCTTAACATTTGTTATCATGTCAATATCACTATTAATACATGAACACACACACAAACAATATCAAGGGAAAAAACAAAACTTTATTTCCTTTTACAAAACATTTCAAAGGTAACCTAACCTCAGTCTTTTAAAACTAATATAGACCTGCAAGCAGCAATTTATGCAATGTTAAGTAATTACTTCAAACAGCATCATTTACAGAAGCACAAAGAGGAAAAGGGCCCTTGTTTTTTTTTGCTGCTCTAGTACAACAAAAACTATGATAAAATGATTGAAACAGATTTGTCAGCTTTATACGCGACTATAAATTAATAAAGTTAATTTAGTAGGTGTCACAAAAGTACCATGAAATTAAAGTGACTTCAATAAAGAGACATGTAGATGCAATGTGATAAAGAAATAAAATGAAACGTGATGGCACTGTATATAGCTAATTGATTTAATACATCCTGGAACACCTATTTTATTGCATTTGTGTGTAGATGTTATTAATAATAATAATAATAATAATAATGCAAGTACTAAAATGTGACAGTATAATGCTTCTGAATAATGAGCTACAGCACGGCACATTATATACCCATACCATAACAAAATGAACATTCCATATGAATATTACAAGACACAGTCTTGCTGAAACATACAATCTAAATTAATGTTTGAATACAGCCTAAGACACTCTCACAAACATACTACATTTCAAATCAGTGCAAAACATAACATGACATTTAATAAAAGAAAAGCATCTTACCAACACAAACAAATAATTAATAAAACTAATGAAATTTCAGTGAACATAAGTAACTTAAAGCAACAGCATTACATCATCTCAGTCATATATAGTTGCCACTGGCTCGAGATGACTGTGTGCATACATTTTGTGTTCACAGCTGAAAATGACCTGTGAATAAACTTCAAATTTTGTCTGATTACATCTGAGCATGTTGCGTAGTGAAATAACATTCAGTTGCATATCACTGGATTTTTTTAATTGTCCCTTTAACACCGAATGTGATGTATAAGTATCTTTTACATTTTAAACATGAACCTCATTTGTTTTATGGATATATGTGGTTTCATAAGTGTTCTTGTCAGACTCGGATTAAGCCTAATCCCAGCTTGCAAACCTTTTCAATGAGAAATTCTAATCTACTTTAGTGCACTTAATCCGAGTCTTGAAATCCGGGTCAGAATGTGCTCCTTCTGATTTGAAGAACATTTTGGAACATAAATAAATGGAGACTGTGCAGAAATACAAAGTCTCCATTTAAAGAATAGTTGACGAAAGAATTACATTCAACTCAGCCTCCATATCAAATGTTTTCATTTGACACTGAGGCACATGCAGTTAATTTAAGATCGAAACACTGACCATTATAGTAGAGTCTATTTACTTAAGGTGAGGTGTGCATGACAGAGCTTTATGGTTCAGAATGTCAGTTTTAGAAGAACGGCTGATGACCGGAGCTGAAACCTGGCCAGCGGATCTGAACATTTAGCAAAGTGCTACACATTTGGCTCTGAAAGGGTCTCGAAAAAACTCCAGATTATACACACAGATTAGCGCAGAATAATTACTGGACACTTTGTGGAGCTGCAGGTTACAGGGTTTTATCACAGGTAATGATTACATGAAGAAATGGCCAAAACAAACAGTAAACAGAGAAAGAAAGAGAATAGGGATCTTTTGAAAAAAACAAAAAAAAAACAAATCAAAACCGAATGGCAGAACGTGACTTACAAAATGAATGGTTAAATTAGATGCCTTGTGCCAAGTCTGTGTCTAAAAAATGTCTGCTACAGTCCTTTGGTTTACTTAAGGGGTGGACGAATGCTACAACATAGATTTTCACCCAAATCTATCCATGTCATCAATTATACGATTATCCTTAATCTTGCTGATCTCAGACACGGTGGTCGATGGAAGTCTGCGAAATGTATTGCTTTGTATAAGATGCAGATTGAGTGGCTACATAATTAAAGGCTCTCAGAAGACTAGAAGCAGAGTTTTACCTGCATCGGCTGCAAATGTTCAAAAAAAAAAAAAAAAAAGATGGCTTCCTATTAAACTCTTAATTTGCTAAAAAAAGAGAGAGAAAGACTATAAAGTAAAATTGTAAAACAAAATTAATCAGTGAATCAGTGTTATACTATTAATGCTTTCTTTTATAATATATATCTTTATGCTATATATACCATTACTCTAGAGGCTTTGTATGAAAATGTGCTATAGATTAATGGTTTTATATAATTTGAATAAATTGTAGTGAGGACACAAACTGGCTCATTTCTGTCGAACTTCTTTGTGTGCTATAGCTGGTTATTTATTTATTTAGCAGCTCTGAATGTGATTGTAGGAAGCAGGGTGATATCGGACAGTGTGTGTTGTCATGTTGCAAAGAAAGATGCAGAAGCCCCTTGATCTCTAGGTCTGTTCCTGGGAGTAGCTGGTGTGTGAGGTGAAAGTCTAAGCCCTAGTGAGCTGCTGACTTTAAATTTGAAATACTTTAATTTTTTACAGATCCAGCAGCACAGCAGAGTATGAAAATAAAACATAAAATAAAAAAAAAAGATGACATGAATGACTCACAGTGAAAATAGTGACATGGAAAGTACTAGAGTGTCAAAAAAGTAGTGTCCTTTAAAATCAAGTGGTTAGGAAAAAGAACAGGGGAGCATTGAGATAATAACACAGGAGCAGTAGGAACAACACTGAACTGGAAATTTTGTATAGGCAGAGTTTACATAATCTAAAATCGTTAGAATAATTTAAAATTCAGGGTAAACTAGTATAGAGGAAGAGGAAAAATAATAATAATAATAATAATAATAATAATAATAATAATAACCAAAGTGTAATGCCATTAGCTCAAGGGTCATGTGATGCAGTGAAGAATGATGGGTAGAAATTAGAGAGTGCCCATTCCAGTGACTTCAGACGTCAGCCTAAAATAGTTAGGAGAGGAGGGACGGGGAGAGGACAGGGATAGGGTTGGTGGGGAGAGACAGAAAAGTAGAAAAAATAAAAGAAATTTTAAATTATTTTAGAAATTTTTGTAGGGAACTGACAACTATTTCGCTATTACTAGTGCTCAACTTCTCTTGCACAAGAAAAAAACAAACAAACAAAAACAAGCAAACAAAAAACAACTAAAACCAAATGAACAGGAACGGCAACTATTGGAGTCACAGTAGTTAACAAGAGCAAGCAATCAAAGCTATTTGAGTAAAATAAACTGTACTCAAGTCTTACTTGGCAAAATGTGGTAATAGATACCAACCACATCTATTTAGAATTTTTTTTTCAATACTTTATAACTAAATCAGTAACCGAAATATACAGAAGTCCCGAACTGCAACATGTGAAAATAAATGAGATGCTATGCTGTAATTGTGACTTATGTCTATATGGTAGTCCATTATTTTAACCTAATATATAATTTCAACTTAGTAATTCACTTATTTCAAGATATTATCAATATTATCAATATTACAATTTAATATCTGAAAATAAAGGTCATAAAGAGTTCCCTTTATTTAGAGATACTATGTCATTATTTTATTGTACAACATTAGTCCTTATTTTATGCCCTTATTATTATTTCTGGGTATGACACTAAAAATATAAAAAGATAATCATGACACTATCTTGAAATAATCTTGGAAAAACCTAAGATAACTAAACAATGTCAATAAGAGATATAAAGGACATAGCAGCTTGTGTTGATGATCTATTAATTGGAAATAATGTCATAGGAATAGTGCAGTTCAGGGCTTCCATAATACTGAGCTAACCTATTAACCGAAAAAATAATAAATGACAATCCAGAAGAATCATTCAGCATGCTTAAAACACTACTGAGACACTACATTGCACAGGATGTTCATAATCTGTTACAGTATTCTGCATACACAGTTTAATCTACAGGTAGAGGCTCGGGGAAAGCTGGGGCGTTTTGGGAAGTCTGGGGCATAAAGTTAATGGGGAAAATGGCTGCTGTTCGCTTCGGATAATGAGAGCAGATTTGGGGCTTCAGGATGTAGTCATTGATGAGGGGTCAATCCACATGGCTGCCACATCTCTGAACCTGTCAGCGGAATTATGGGAAAGCAATATCCATTAGTACATCCCCTGTTGCTGACCTGCAAGGCCTACCATCACTCTTATTTATATACACACACATATGCATACTTACACATAACACAATATACACACATGACTCTAAAGTGGCTTGTCCTACTTCATTCACTGCTTTTGATTTTTAAGTGATCATACTGGTTAATAATGCATCTTTATCTAAGATATCCAATGGAAGTGTGAATACCCTTTACCAAGCATGTGAAGCACATATCCTACCACCTACCTCTTTAACTTCAGGTTTCTTCAGATGTTTGCTTTATACGATTGCAGCAGAGTTCTGATACTTGACTCAGCATGGACATGAAGGGGTCTAGGTGCTTACCTTGCATTAATGAGGTACTGGGCAAGGCTGATGTTGGCGGGGGTTCCTGTGATGGTTATCTGGCGCTCTGATGACCCTTCCATGGCATTAGCAATTTTGATCTGTGCTCCAGACATCTGACGGATTTCGTTGATTTTGGTTCCCTGGCGCCCGATTATGCAGCCTATTAGCTGGGAAAAAAATTTGAAGGCCATTAAAATGCAAAATCATTTTCTGGGAAATACACCAGATAGCTGAGAGAGATCCAGCTCTCTGGTGGACCAAAATCATTTAGTTAAAGTGCTATGCAAATTTGTCCTGCTGTAAAAAAAATAACAGATATAACAGAATATTGTGGGTTTCGTTACCAAGGTAGTCTGTCATATTGTATAATTTACTCTCACAGCGAGTGATAGTGATGTCTTCTATCTGTCTAATATGACTTATATATCAAATGTAATCTATCTAATCTTGTCTATCCAGTCTGGGCAGCCATGGGCTTATAGTTTAGGAACCAGCCATGTGACCAGAAGGCAGCTGATCCGTTCCCCACAACTGATAGGACACATCTGGACAAGGCACCTAACCCCTAACTGCTCCTCAGATGCCACTCTATTGCAAATGTGTTCACTTTACTAGTGAGTGTTTGATTGGTTGGTGTGGTACAGTGGTAACATCATTGGCTCCCATGTGAGAGACCTGGCTTCAATTCCTGGTCTGGGCAGCCAGTCTGTGCCAGTAACCTTGTAAGTCATACATAACCTTGTAAATGGACAGATGGGTTACATGTGGAGGTTCAATTCCTCTATGTGTAATAGCATGTTTATACAAAACTTTGATTTGACTTGCAGTTAACTATGTATAAATAAGTATATTATACAGTTTTAAAAATCATACCAGGCAGCTAACAGACATGACTGCCTAGTGTCACTATGATAGATATCGGAAAGAGAGTAAGCGACCCTTTCCTCTATGAGCCTATGGCCAATTTCACTCTCTTGAACTCCTGGTCACAGATGGCTGTGGCATCATCAGGATTCAAACTTGTGAAATGAAGAAAAAGAAGAAGAAATGAAAGTGAACTATTTTGCCATACTGTGTTTGCAAACAGAAGGAATGTGTCCTCCGCATTTAACCCATCCGTGAAGTGAAACACACACACCAGTGAACACATTTGCCCGGAGCAGGGGGCAGCCCCAACCACGGGGCCCGGGGAGCAGTTAGGGGAGTTAGGTGCCTTGCTCAAGGGCACCTCAGTTGTGTCTTGCCTTGGGTGGGGATCAAACCCGCGACCTTCCGGTCACGAGACAGATTCCCTAACCACTAGACCATCATAGATCATAAAGGCCAACTTGTCTGTTGTGCGACTTGGGGCCCTGCCAGGGATCTCTTTAACAAACAAATTAAAGCAAAACTAATTCCACAATCCAGCCTAATACAGAATTACTTAACGTATATACCTCAAATGTGGTGTATATATAATGTATACACCTCAAACACAGGCATTAGGTATAATATGTAAGACAAGTTTATGCGATTTGAAATGAGAAAGCCAAATACACTAATATAGAGAAATATAATGACTTGAATTTAATACTCCATAGCAATCCTACACAGCACTGCTTTTCAGGAGCACACTTAGTGAACTTCTACTCTATAGGACTAGCATATTGTTTATACTCACATCATTGGGAATGGTGAGTTCATGAGTACTGGCCGGGGGACTGGCATCCAGACCTGAGACAGAGAGCAGGTGAGGGTTGGGGGAGACACCACAATAAAACACAAACACACACACACACACACACAGCAAACCGGTAAAATACAATCATATACTGCCAACATGCTCCTTTAGTTCATTATCCAAGTGTCCAGTTTGAAACAATCATGCCTTGCTCTCTCACTCTCTCTCTCTCACACACATATTTTTGTCTTGCTATTTTTGTGAGGATTCTTTATTAACAGAATTAATTGACATAAGTAAAAAAAACTTTGTTTTGCCAAAGATTTGACAAAAACAAAGTAAAGAACTTAACTTCCTGAGAACTAGCCAAATGTTCCCACAAGGTCAAAGCAATTACATATTCTTACCCTTATGAGGGTCTTTGATTCCACCAAGATATAAAAACTTCCCCACATTTGCACACACAAATGCGTGACATAAAAAAAAAAACTTATTACGCTGCCTAAAGTGCATAATGTACCCCCCCCCCCCCCCTCCATTGTGTAGTCTCTAAGAGTTCTTTTGAGGCAATATGGGACTTTGGAATAACAGTTTGCTGGTGTTTTGCATAAGACAGACCTGTTAGAGATGCCAGGTGTTTAAAATATCACTTTCGGAGCATACAGGAATGGTGTGATAATGTTATCCTTTCTCGAAAAAAAGTGTCTTTTGTGCTTTCTCTAAGTCCCTTACATACTTTTCAGCATTTGGAAGACTAACTAAAGCTTTTTCTCTGCCCAGATTAAGGCTACACAGTGGTATCGAGTTGACTGTGCATAACGCATCATGGAATTGGCAAAAGAACATATCATATATTTAACTGTGTGTAGCAGGTACATCCAGGGCCTCATTTATAAAATGGTGCAACCATTACAGTAAAACATGGAACTAAACAAAATAAGCAAATCTATACAACCATACCAGTGTCGTCTCCTCTTCTATGAACACTGCTCTTCAGAAATGTTCACCAGTATGTGTGTGGACATACACAAACCATCAGTTCTGCTAGCTAGCATACGTTCCTCAGGGAATGAAGGTTGCAGTTATAACGAGCTACATGATGCAGTTAAAAGCCTAAACAAACTAAAAAGTTTGTGCTCATGTCAGCTACTCAGTGTCTGCAATGCTCTTGTACCTTCACATCATCAACAGAGAAGAGTGTCTACATGCTCTGATAAGGCTTATGCAATATATTTTTTTCCCTGTGTATGTTTTTCATTTCACAATGTAATCGTGCAGAACTGTTAAAAAAGAAAACAAGATTAGGAGAGACTGTTAAGACTGTGATACTAAATGTTGTGAATGATTTTCAGTTCTGGTGATTAAAGAGAGACCGATGCGAACAATACTGATATTCAAAATAACTCATTTTCCACTGTAAATTTATATTTATGTTGTCTTTTTTTCCCCTATAAGTAAATTAGTTTATAAATCTAGAGGAAGGCATATGGCGTCCAAATAGGATCAAAAGTTTTGCGCACCAAAAAACTGCATTCTCCGCGCATTCTCAATTACAAAATCTCATTTATGGGTTACAGATTTTAGCTTTTGGTGCGCAAAACTTTAGATCCGGTTACGGATTTCCCTTTTTGCTGTGCGGGTTTCCCTTTTTGCTGCGCGGGTTTCTTTTTTTGCTGCGCAGATTTCCCTTCTTGCTGCGCAAAATTTTTGGACCTCTTTTTACGCTTGGGCAGGATCTAGACAGCTATTGGCTGTTGAAGTTAAGCCCCGCCCACCCAGACCATTCTACACACCCCCAATCAACCTGACTGCTGCGAGATGCATCCCCTTTCGGGAATCCGTCATTCTTTCTGTTTACACAATTATGTTTTTGACTACAATATATATTAATTGTATAGGTCTCATGGATGTAATACTAATGCAGGTGTAGTAGATTAGTAGTGTATGTACGCTGCATTCTCCTTTTTATTATTATTTACGAGTCACTGTAGTTTAGAAGAACAGGGGATACATCCCAGGGCAGGATACCGACATACACAGATCAGCTGTGTGTGTGTTTTCTCATATCAGCTGTTTTTAATGATTATGTCTTTAAGTAATGCACACTTAGTCATAGAGGCTCAGAGTCAGACTAGTAGAGTGTGAAGTCCTAA
>JAOVVF010000047.1:21350436-21361462 GCA_028565595.1 Duopalatinus emarginatus
AGCAAAGTGTAGTCAAACTGAATCCTGACTTTCTTTACTTTATTACTGTTTACTGCTCATTGTGGGGGTTTTTCTTTTAAATAATAAAAACCTCTTTACAACATTTCTTTATATGTGCCTAAGACTTTTACACAGTACTATATATATATATATATATGTGTGTGTGTGTGTGTGTGTGTGTGTGTGTGAGCCATCCTGCGAAAACGTTTCACAAGATACAGTTGTGAAATATATAAATGTTTATTGGGTTATTCACACATTTAAAAACGTTGTCAGCTGTCATCTGTACAGACTTGCACTTCTGATCACTTCTATCGGTACGCATGATACGATAGAGGAGCTTCGAAGACGTTTTGACAGATTGTACCAGATTACAAACTGAATCTTCGAATCTTATGCACATTTTCAAACAACTTGATCAAAGCCTGTTATTTGATGTGTGTGGGGAAAAAAAGCATAATTAGACAGCAAGGTTTGAGACATCTTTAGGCAGACTGACTGCACTCACCACTGAGGTTATTAAACTGGCTCCTTACTCAACATGATGACTGCAGGCAGAAAGCCAAGGCAAGCTTGGGAATAAAAACACTTTCACTTGAAGGTGAAAAATCAAACCGTATTATTGGAATTTTTTGGCCTTTTGTTTGCCATTTCAGCCACTGTGACATTTCGCAGACCACCACCATGCACACACACACACACACAGCATTAGCAGGGATGTGCATCTCCATCACTGAGGCTGATATGATACACATCTCGATGCATTGCCAACGATCCAGTACATTAAAGACACACTGAAGCAACTACTGATGCGATATGATATCCTTCACCCCTACTGTGATGCAGTGCATTTCTACACAAAACGATTCAATGTGATGCAAAAGAATATGATGCTGTCAGTATCTCAGTATGGTACAGGCCATGCCTCCAACTCACACAAGACTTGGCTGAGAGACTTGATAGGAATTGGCGACTGACAGCAGTGAAGATGTGAGAGCATGCTTGAGAGAGGAGGAATCAAATATAAATATATTATATAAATATATAATCTAAGTAGGAAATTACAGGACACACAGTGGTCAATAAGGCTGTTTATTCTTAAAGTTACATCACTTTATGTCCTAGTGTCTAGTTCTTCATTACATTAGCGTAACTACATTACTATTTTATTTTATAATATAATATTATATTCTTTATATTTATATTGTTGATTATTATATTACTATACTGTACACTGAAGTACCAGAAAAACTACACCAGTCTAATTCATGGTAGGTCCGGGGCATGGACTCCACAAGTTTGTAGAAATATTCTGTAGGTAATGAGGTGTAGGAGGTGTAGGATTTCTGTGCTCCACAGCGTGTTGCGTGGCATCCCAGATGTGTCTGAGAACGTTGAGATCTAGTGACTTAGTTGTGAATGGCAAAACCCCAAAATCAGATTAGTGTTCCTTTAACCATAATTTGGCCTCTCTAGACGTGCGTGGTGGTACATTGTCCTGTTAGCAGAGGCCGAAACCATCAGAATGAATCTAGGACATGAACTGGTGTAACTCATCAGAAAGGGACACTCACAGTGTTCACCGGTCAGAGACGTTTGTAGATGTACCAGGGGTCCAATGAAATGCCAGCTAAACAAACCCAGTACCGTTATGGAGCCATCACCAATCTGTATCAGTATTTCTGGCATGCCATCCATCCATCTATCCATCCATCTATCTATCCATCCATCTCACACATGCAAAAACAGTGGAATCAATACACACTCACGCATCGCACAATAACAATCACATATTGTATCCAGTACACTTTTCTAATTACAGCAATCATATCATGAGCTATTATGTTGCTGCACCGATGTGAATCAGTAGATTTCACCATCCTTAACAAAAAATATACTTGTGTGTGTGTGTGTCAATGATTAAGGAAGCACATAAACTAGTAAATAATTAAATCCTGTTTGATAAATAACAAATTCTAGTTCATGTGTTTTCTGCCTCTGTAGTTATAGACAATTCAGACCTGTTAAATAGAACCCTCAATAATCCAATAAACCCTTAAATAAACCTTGACAAGAGTGTACCAAACAGCTTACACTAATCAGCAAGTGCTTCTGAATGTTCTTTAGAGCATTTTCAAGCACAGCCCTAAACATAAAGTGTATTGACATAGCATAAAGAAAAATCAGCATCAATGTCTTCTATACTGGGAATATGTTTTTTTATGGATTTATGAAAACTAATTTCTGTGCTTGTAAGGCAATTTTATTTATAGGTTTTGTAGGTTTTGATCACCTTACGATTATTCTAGATAGGACAACAGGACAAAAGACGTCTCTTATGGTGACACTAGGTTGTGTAACAATAAGCTGGCTGTTTAAAAAAAGCCGCTCTTAGTACGCTCTTATTTGTATGTATGTTATATTTCCGTGTAAACAATCTGGCAAGTTTCTTTGTTTTAGGACTCGGTTAACATATTTCCGGCGCAAACGAACTCAACCTCAGCAAAAACAGAGCTGCTTGGCTTTGAATTTTTTTTTTTTTTCCAATGAGGCATAGTTTCAGCAGAAAGGCTTGTGTATTTATTACAAGTGCAGATCTCCATGCAAACAGCAGATGGCTCTAAATATGACAAACTGCTCCTTTAATACACAAACCCTGTAATAATTGTACAACATTATAATATATTAAACATTACAAAATATGTCTTGTGTGAAATTTCTTTTTAGTTTTCTTTTGTATATTTATATTTCTTTTACAGTACATAAAGTAGAAATATGTTTACATTATAAATGTGTATGATATTATAGAATAAGTAACTGGTATATAGGCTGTATAGTGTAATGTGGCGTTCGAAGCTGGTATTTAATAAGCACATATCTGAGTAATGCAATTTTTTTTGTCCATGTTGTGTAGTGTAAATGTGCTAATATTGAAAATCTGGACATTTTTCAGTAGAATGCAGTCTAATAAGTAGTTGCAGTATTTTCCTGAGCATAGAGGCACAATTTAGCAACAGCCAAAAGAAAAATATCAGATTGATGACCTGCCTCAGCCTGGGATTGCACCACATTCTACCCAAGCACAAGCCTAATAAATAAACAAGCAGTCACAGAGCCAACCATATGTCATGTCCTCACTTAACAGCTGCTTGAAATTGACTTTGTTAAAACGGCAGAGCCTCGAAGTGTAGATATTTCAGCAGCTGAGCTGTTAAACATTGCCTTTACTGTAACCCCACAGAAACGTTTCATTGGCTCCCGAGGACAGCATAAACACAGCACGTCTAGCACACATGGCTTTCACACCAGCACCAATGTAATTAAAGTCCTCATTCTGTCCCGCTATTGTATCATTACTGTCTGTAAGCCACTTAAATGTGATTACTTATTACTCACCAGATACTAAGTATAGCCTTGGTGGAGCAGTGTGGCGATAACAGGCAGCTGAAGATGTACCGCCTCGTTCTGAAAGGCAGAGTTTCAGGAGCATAATCTAGCACTCAGCAAATTATACACGGCTGCTGATGTGCAGGCCAGGCAGCAGTGATGCCAAATATCAATCACTAAATAACTAGATTTTGTGGGAATAAAATGAATATTTGCCAGCTTTTGGTTCACTTCAGTGGATGGGTTTTGAGAAAAAAAAAGCGCCTTTTAAGTATTCTCTCGGGAATAAATAAAATAGTAGATTTCTAACAGCTGTGGGGAAAAGCAGAAGTGAATTGAGTCAAATCATTCGGCATCATGCAATTTGTTCTGACTGAACAAGTTGCTCTTTAACGCACTGCTGGCTGAAGAAGGTCCTTTCCACCGAGCAAGCACCTCTTTTTACTCACTGATTTGTGCCTCAGAGGTCCTCTCAAGGCTGCATAGCTAAATCCTATTGAAGGGGTTATAAAGCCCTTGAGGCGGACACTGAGCAAGTGCAAAAGACACTATAGAAGAGAGTGCTGTCTCATCAGAGGGGCCCAGAGGGTGATTTAGGGACATACATGAATCTCAGCCTCTGGCCTTTTTTTGCCTTAGGGGTGAAGAACAAGTCTGTGGCTTTGCAATGCATGGTTGCACTTCCAAAATCGGAAGAATTTGGAAAAATATTACCAAGGGAATTTTTGGTATTTTAAAATGCATAATTTTCTCATTTCTATGCATTTCTACATTGAATATGGAAATACAAACCTACGGTTTTTGCACCTAATGAATTCTCATGATGGCAGCAAACAGAAGCTCAAAAAGGTATGCTCCATATTCAGCATGATGCAACGCTGCGGAAAGGCACAGTATTAACTCATTCACTTCCATTTTTTAGTTTTATGAGTAAAGTTTCACTTTTTGGATAGTATTACGGCACATACGATATGCTTTTTTTCAAAAATTGTACTATAGAAAACATTTTACTATTATACTATAGCAGTTTTACTATTAGCCTGCACAGCTTTGGAAAGTTACAGTCTATTGATTTAGCTGAACAGTTAGATGCAACATACAGTTAAAAATAAAAATATCAATATTAACCAATTAAATTTAATATAGAAGCTATTTCTAATATAATCTGACAATTCTGTATTTTTTTTACAATAGTCACCAAATTTTAAATGTTATTCAATATATATATAACTTTCATCAATATTCTGGTGTTTTATTCTTTTTACAAATACAGACGAGGGACAACTTAAAGAAAAACCAGTGTAAAGTGTTTTACTAAGCTACTGACTTGGTACAATCCACCCAATCAGTTTCAGTGTGTCTTGGCATAGATCCAGTATGCAACTGGAGTAATGGACACCTCTCTTCCTCCTACAGATATTCATTCGGTTGGTGTTTTGATGACGTTTGTGGAGATGCTGTCTACCATACAGCTCCAAAATGTCTCATAGATGTTTACTAGGCTTGAGATCTGTGTGTAAAGTGTTAAGGCCATAGCATACAATTTACAGCCACTGGTTTTTCTGTTAATTTTGTCCTGCTGATGGTGAACCACTTACTGACCAATGTGCTTGCACACAAAAAAATTTGCCCTCTAAATGTAACCCAACCGTGCAATGAAACACACATATGCATACACACACACACACACACACACACCAGTGAGTACACATTACCCTAGCCACAGCAGCCAGGGAACAGTTAAGTGCCTTGCTCAAGGGCACTTCAGTCGTGCCTTGTCGGTTGTGGAGCTCAAACTGGCAACCTTTCGGTCATAAGCCCACGGCTTTCCCCTCTTTATGTTGTGTACATTGATGGGATGTTTGTGAAAGTTGTGCTCCAGCAGCTATGCTGTAGCAGGTGAACACACCAAATATCATAAAATCATTTACTTACTTCTGTTTATAGGTCTCCAGTGCAGCCAAGTTTAAAGGAAATGCCTCCGGCCATGAAACATGGCCCTTATATACTGGAAATCAACCACAAGAAGTGCTACCAAATACAGGTTTTTTTCATGTGAACAGTGAAAAATCATTTATTCAGTGCCATGTAAAAATGATAAAGCACATAACAGTTACAAAACAGGATGTGAGTTCCATAGGGCTGTACGTATATATCACCACCTCTACAGCAGAGTTAGCACTTGGGATTTCACAGAGATGTATTATAGAAGTATGTCATTTTATAAATTACACTCTGTACTGAACATACACATCTAAATTTCAGAAAGCAGCAACGGAATGAGATTCCCACTTAGTGGTGAACGACTGCGAATTGAAATGTTACTGATTTTCTATAAACAGCACCTTTAACATATTTACTCTTCTCTGAAATATACTGTAGACGGTTTTCTTTTCTGTGGCCTGGAATGAACAATAACAATAACACAGAGAATAAAGAACAATATTAATGTTCCACTGATCATATTTCATATAAATTTGATCTGAGTCTACATACAAGTGACATTTGCTTATTAAAAAAAAATCAGGGGCTAAATACTGAAATGTTCAAAAAGATCACAAAACTAGTTTTCTGTAGTCATTGTTTTTAGGAAAAGTCTATTTTAGGTTCACACTTTCATCTGTGGTGTATATAGAAAACGAATTCAGCAAAAAGTGCTAGCTAAAACAGAATAAAACAGTACTCTATGTTTCAAATTCCTCATTTAGGGGTTTTGTTTTTAGCACAAAATAAATACTCTTTGTAAAAATGGTCGTAGACATGTCTGCCCCTTAATTTTCAAAAATCCTTGCAGGAAAATGAAAGCAATCAATAAACGATACACAAAAACGTTGTAGCTAAAACTGGTTAAATATACCACTTAAGACATTTTTTTTTTATAAAGAAACATAAAAAAACAACAGGAACGACAAACATTTCATATACAATTTTATATGGAAAATACAATTGGAAACCCTGCCTCTCTACATTTCCTGTCCTCTCTGGTTCAAACCCCTCCTGAAAAATATGTGCCAATGCCGGGAGACAGAGCCAACAGCCTGTCTTGTTGGCATTATAAAAGGAACCGGAGGACAGTGGGCAGCCTCTCTGTGATGCAGACCCAGTCCTTGTCTTTTTTATTTCTTTTTTTTTTACGTTATAAACAGGGTGGAAAAATCGGGAAAAAAATACCTGCCCAGACAGTTAACCCAATGTAGTCTGCACTCTATAGGACTGATGGATCATTTACTTCTTAGACTGCGTGATGTAGCTGTTCTCGATACACAGCACTATGAAATTGTTGGAGCAGCTACTGGGTTTCTGCTGTAGAAGCTGGCCAGCCTGCAGAGAAGAGGCCAGACCCATGACGGCGTGATCTGACGTCCTCCACGTTTCGCAGTAGTTATCCATTTGACGGTGACCCTTACCATTGGAGCCATGCCAGATCATCTTCTCTGGCCTAGAGCACACACAGGAGGAGAAATATTGTATTACAGAATGGAATAAAACATGTGACACCACATGCAGAGTCAAGCAATGAGCAGGGTGGGGGATGGAGGAAGGATTCATTTTGTCCTGTGTGAAGGTGACTCAGGTGTCATTCTAGCGCAAGAATGCTTATGCATCAGTTTGGGTACTAGGGTTTGTGGCCTGGGGGGGGGAAAAAATCTATTTTAAAATCTAACGTTTGTGTTTGGGCCTCATAGTAATCTTAAACGCTACTTTAATACACCACGATATGCAATATGTAGTAAAACCCATTGTTAATCAATTCAAACCAGACCACATGACTACACAAAATACTTACAAATGTGATGAAAGTAATCAGGCTGAAATTACAGTAAGGTTCGATCTACTGTAGTATTGTAAAAGTCGGCTATCTCACCAAGCACTGTCTCTGACGATATCTCTGCCGTCAAACGAATATATGGGTACGTTGGTCTTCATCCTGCCCTCTGAATCACCGAACAGCGATTCCCAGCTGCTGAACAGCACTTGGTCCTGTGGAGAATAACATCAGCACAACACTGACCCATGACCAAGCACAGGGGAAGCCAAATGGCTCAGTTCATCGCTTTCACACTAAGATACTCGATTCAGCAACTGAAATAAGCTGATGGAGGCAGAAAGAGAAAAAACTACAGAGCACTAGGACTGTGAGTGGGAATCTCTAATAGTTACTCATAAAGTCGATCATAACAGCAAAAAAAAACAAGTCAAGAAAAATAAAACATGCACAAGAAAAGGATTCGACTGCAACAAAGTATATACTGAATAACATATGGCTCATTTGCACAATGTTTATTTGCACAGCTGTACAGATGTTCAATTTCTGTAAATTTTCATATCATCTGTAACTTTCTATATACAGTATAATAGTTTGTATATGTTAAACTTCAGGCTATATATGGATACATAATATTTTATACATTAATGAGCACAGATATTTACATCCCTCTGAGCTCCTTCAGCTCTTCGTTACTTCTAGTACTTCTTTAACTTTATTATAATTATTATTTCATTTATTTATTTATGTATTTATTTATTAATTTTCTTAGTGTAATACTTGTTAACCTTCTGTGTGGTTGCTACATGTCATACATGTGATTTCTCATCAAGTCAAATTCCTTGTAACATACAAGGAGAAAACAGGAGAAATGTGAGAAAACAGGAGAAATGCTACGAACACGTATCCATGTAAATGTGAATCAAACCTGATTGTATTTTGTTAAATTTAATTAAAAGTGATGGATTAATTAGACGACACCCATTTATAAAAGGGGCATGAGAAAGAAAAGGATGCGTACCTTGAGGTTGACAATAGGCATTGTGTCTCTGTCAGATCTGCGAACAATGCTGTATAGGTCCTGAAGTTTAGAGGACAGGAAAGCCCTGAATGTTCCTTTCAGGCCTGCAGCACGTGCCTGCTGGAAGCAGAGGAAGTCTGCACCACGGATGCCCCTCATGTTCCCCACCTGAGGGCTGTTCAGGGCGATCAGATGCAGCTGTTCACACAGAGAAACCACATGGCATTATACACAAGCAGCTCCAGCCAAAACAGTATTAAAAACACATTGACAGCATTTATTATAGACAAGAGAGCCAGGAATCACTTAAGGGACAACTCTGTTATATGAAAGCATAAGTTTGTGAACACCCGAGCATCACATCTATATGTGGGCCTTACACAAACTGCTGTATAACCCATAAATAATTGCATAGAATCTCTCTAGACTGACCTACAGTGTCTACACACATAGGAATCTGACCTCATCATTTAACACATCCATGAAGTCAAACACATTAGTGAACGCACACACTAGGAGGCACTAAACACACTTGCCCAGAGTGGGGGGGGCAGCCCATAACCACAACACCCGGGGAGCAGCTGGGGGTTAGGTGCCTTGCCCAAAGGCACTCTAGGGTACCGGTCTCGTGACCGGAAGGTCGCGGGTTCGATCCCCACCCAGGGCAAGACATGACTAAAGTGCCCTTGAGCAAGGCACCTAACTCCCCTAACTTCTCCCTGGGTGCCGTGGTTTGGGGCTGCCCCCCGCTCCGGGCGAGTGTGTTCACTGCCCCCTAGTGTTCACTGGTGTGTGTGTTTCACTGCACGGATGGGTTACATGCAGAGGTCACATTCCTTCTGTGTGCAAACACAGTAAGGCAAAATAGTTCACTTTCATTCTTTCATTTCCCTTCACATAACCTTGACCTCAACACCACTGAACACCTTTGGAATGAACTGCATTCCAGGCTCCGCTCCTGACATCAACAATGCTCTCATGGGTGAATGGACGAATGCTCACAGCCACGATTCAAGAAGTGTGCAGGTTTAACATTCAAAAAGCTATTGTAGCAGACATATATAATAGTCCACAATCCTTTGGTGATATGCAGTGCAGATGCATATATAAGGTTAATACGTACAATTCTAGACAAAAGAATGAGCAGTGTGAACTGAATTTAAGAGGTTTACATTAATGCACTTATTCTAATGTTATTGGTTGTAGGGTAAGAGATCAGATTTGCTGAAGGACATTTCACATAATCAGAGAGATGATGAGTAAAATGATAGGCTACTATTAAACAAATAAAAAATACATAATCATTTATGGGGTGAGGTTTATTTAACATTAATGGACGGAGACTTTAGTGTCAGTATTTGTAAGTTTAGCCAATAGGAAAGTCTTCAGGTTTTGGGGTTCTATGTACTGTAGGGACTGTTTGTAGCTGCTCTTATTTCTCTCACAGACAAATTTGTGAGTTTTAAGAGGAACAAAGCATCCTGAAGCATATTGTTATAGGAAAGTAATCCATGTCAGAGGGGTATAAAACCGGCTTCATTATGGGGTGCATCACAGCAGCTCATCGTTGATAATTTTCCTATAACTGCATGCTACATTACATTTAATTCATTACATCATTTTAGAACTATCGTTCTGCTAATAACTAATCGAAGTGGACAAAAATTAATATTAATAAAAGTATTATGTAATAAAAGTAATATAAGTATTTTAATGATTTAAAGGAAATGGCAATTCCAAGTTACTGTATGCGGTTATAATCTTACCCCCGGTCCTGAGGTGTGGACATGAGCCTCAGGCTGATGGACAGGTATGCTGGGTCTGGGGTACCTCTCTGGCTGTCCAGGGTTGTACTGATGATCAGGGCGGGATGGATATCTGTTGTCTGGCTGTTGTGGGTACCTGGGTTCTGGGTGAATGGAGTAGTGTGTGCTGTATTGTGTATCGAAGCCTGACTGAGAATTCTCCCTGTTGTTTTCTGGCTGCCGGACTGGAGTTTCAACAGCGTAAGGCTCTGCTCCGTTATTTGCCGGCTGGTTCTGAGAGTAGTGTACAACCGGGGGAGGATGTCCCGCTGCCACCTCGTTGTTCTGTAAATAGAGTGTGCAGCAGGAAGACGAGTCAGTGAAACTCAAACCTTTACCAATTAACATGAACACTTCAATGCACTTTTAATGTGGTTTCCTTTTTTATGCTGCAATACTTCATTTAACAAATCTACTTACTGAATCTCTGTAGAAGGGGCTGTATGTCCCAAGCTGAAACAAAGCAGAATTTCATATTTAAAAGAATGAACAAGTTGTTTTGTCTGTATAGGGATGAATTCACGTTGTGTTATTACTGATGGCCAAAAGCACCACCATACCATGACTTGTCTGACGCCATCATGCACTCTGACATAGAGATCTCTTTTGTCCATTATGTAGATGAAAGCACCTTCTGGTTGTCTTTGTGCTGTTGAGAGCATTAAGTCAAATGTTCTCAGGATTGTCACCTATAAAATATAATAGAGCAGAATATTGTTGGATTCCGACTTGAAGCTTTGTCAGGCCTGAAATGGGGATGAGATTTTTTTCTTGTAATGTCACTGAGAGTTACTGAGCTCTCCCAGCATTTTACTTACTCCAGCAGTCTGTCCAGGCAACCCAGGTGGACCAGGAGGACCAGGAGGACCAGGAATGCTGACCGCTAAGTGGAAAAATATATAATGAAAAACATCTTCTTAATCAATAAATACAACAGACCCTAGCTTTAATAGAGAACCGCATTCTCGCATTAAATACAAACCGGATTCCAAAAAAGTTGGGACACTAAACAAATTGTGAATAAAAACTGAATGCAATGATGTGGAG
>JAOVVF010000047.1:21395912-21406036 GCA_028565595.1 Duopalatinus emarginatus
AAGAACTAAAATAACCAAACCATAAAAGAAAGGCCCTGACAGGATAATACTAAACTCGGAATAGTGCAAACATCCTGCACACGTCCAGGTGCTGCTGTGTGTAGAGCCAAACTAGAAACTAAGCACACTGAGGATTGATCCATATATAGAGTCTGAGCGAGATTGTAAGAGCTGTCGGTGACTGGTTAAGATTCCCAAGCACCTTAGGGAAACAAGAGTCCTTGACTGTTACCTTTCTGTCAGCAGGCGATAAATTGTAACAGTGGAATCCAGATGGCTGTAGGAATTAAGTCACACTCACTGAGGCCCTTGGGTGGGATTGGTCTGTTCTCTGAGATGAGCACGGTGCCAGACAGTTCACCAGTCATTTCACTTTAAGATTTGACTATAACTTATACAGGTATGTAAAGATCCCAGGGTCACAAGACAGCTAGGAAAGATCAGGCAAGAGCCCTGAACAGAAAAGGCAAGATTTTTTTGGAAGTATCATAATTTCAGTAAGAAATGTGCAGTTTCTTTGCTTTTTTTTTTGTCTAATAAAGTAGGTCTCAAAATGAGACCTAGGAACCCCTACGGCTCTGCCATGGGATCAGCGATTTTGTTTAACTGACTTACAGCAGTGAAACTGACAACTCACATTTATTCAAGTTAGTGCATTGCTCAGTTTTTTTTTTAAGTTACTAGCCAATCTGACTTGGCACTTAAACTGAATGAGTCTAATCCAAACCTCAGAAATGAACCATGCTGCACTCCTAACATAATACATTAAGCTTTAAAGAGGGGCAGTTTGTCAACTCAAAGCTATCTAAGAGGTATTTGGAAAGGAAAGAAGCACCAAGACTTCTGAGTTGTTCTGGTGTAAGAAGGAGGAATATATTTTTTTTAAAAAAAAGGTGTCCAGACAGCCTCAGAAACCTCTTCGGATTTACTACAACATTTCTAAAAAAATAGCTCTTATATTTCCAGATGTGTGGCAAACAGTAAGAAAATTGCCAGGCTAAATCTGACTTAATAATTAGCAACTCCTCCATTTTCATTTCTCTTTACCAACCAAGCAGAACACAGACATGCCCTCTTATTGGTTTACCAGAATCAGGCTAATGGCAGCACAAAGAAAAAGTAATCAATGTCAGAGGTAATTGTATATTTTTCACATCCTATGTACTTTTGGATTTGGCTTTTTCACTAGGCAAAGTAGAACTGAGTTAAGTCTGGCTACTAATTTGCCTGGGAAAAAAAATCTATAAAGGAATGTTGGCAAAATTTAAATCTCATAATAAGAAAATAACTATCAAGTAAGTCTGAGTGCATTGAATGGTTATAACTGTTTAAAAAGCATTCCTAATTCAAGTTTTTCCAGGAAAAAGCAAAAGAAGGGATGAACATTCCCAAAAAACGTATACAAGCACGTTTTTTTCTGCCAGATGTTTTAGCATTTGTCTTGTGTCAATATCCCAAAACTGTAGGAGGAGATATGCACAGAATATTAACATGTTGAATAAGTAAAATCGGAGAACAAATATTGTGTTGCTTGTGCAATACACTAAATAAGCTTTTTAAAGAATGTACATCTTAATTCCATAATAGTTTTTTTTTATATTTAGCAATTCATTAATTTTGCAATTTATTCATAATTCTCAGAATTGCTACTTTTCCTTAAACTTTTATGTACAAAATTCACATGAAAGCGATTCACATGAAAGCGATTCACATGAGCGACTTGATATGTCTCTAAAACACACTCCAGGCAATTAGCAACCTTTCAGGTAATTGTTCCCATTAACTGAAATTAAATCTGTTCTGTTTAGTATGCTAAACTGACTCCCTGTCAGAGATTAAGTGGATGACTTTTGCATGTGTGCTGAGTTTTCAGATGATGTAAAAAAAATGCACTGTAATTTAAGCTTGTCTGACTAATCCCAGCAGTCAAACCAGCATTCTCTCACTCGAGAGAAACCCAAAGCGGCCATACATTAACCCTAAAGGTGCAGCAAGAGTAACGAGTTAAAAATTAGCAATTTAATTAGAATGTCTTCATGCACAGCGGCTTTTCTCATCTCACCAACTTCTGACAGTTAAATTAGTTACTGAAGGCAGTGGAGCGAAGAAAAAAGCAGGCTTCTAAATGAATTTGCTTGCAGGCTTTATGCTTCTCAGCTTGCACTCAGTGTCACTCTGTTTGCACATACAAAAAAAAAAAGAGGCATGTCATTTTGGTTTACAATCACTTTGTTGATGGGGTGGGGGAAGACTGAGTAAATATTCCTATTCACAGTAAAGTAGTGGAGCTGGAGCTAACAAAGCGTGAACGTATTCAAGCTCTGGACTTCTTTAATAGCGGTCACCAAGAGATAAAAGTTTGATGATTTTAGAATGGTCCCCCTGTCCTCACTTTGCCAGGCAGCGAGTCATGCTGTCAAATAATCACATTATAGGCTCTCAAGACCTTACTGACCTTTTCCCATGTTGCCAAAATCTGTGCATGGATTGGGTTCGTTTTCTAAACCAAATTTCACATGTTGACACGATAGATGCGCAGATACGACATCCTATTAAATCGTTTATAAACACTGAATATCACAAAGACAAGCATATTGATTTCTTAAAAAAAATAATAATAATAAATAAATAAATAAATATTTAATTGGTGAAAAAATCGAATGTAGCAGTAAACAAAGGACGATGTTCTTGGAATTGAGGCACGCTAAAATCAAACCTGATCTTCATGATGCATAAAATATTTAATTTATTTTAAAAAAAGCTAGGTTCTAAGGAAACAATAGGATCTGATCTGTGACTGATCATCTCTGACACAATCTGACAAACGCTCCATTAACCATCTGCAAATTCTCAGCGAGGAAGGCCACATAAGAACATCATTTCCTAAAACGCATCTTTAAATATATAAACATCTCGACCTCCAAGCATGTTCTTGCAACAAGTTTATCTGCATGCTTCTGGCCCCATAAGTCTGACATCAAAACCAAGTGTCTAATTCATACAAATCCCCCACATCACTCCCAATCAGTGAATAAGTAATGGAGAAAGTAGCTGGTTCTGCTTTCAGAGTTTACCCATCGAAATCAACAAATGAGCACAAGGCCAAGATCAGAGATGGGCTGCATTTAATCACACACATTTTCCTAAACAAGACTTCAGCAATGCCTCAAAACATGAGTCGTCAGATCTCGATTTCTCAACTGCTTGATGTGCATATGCCTTTTTTTTGCCTTTCTGACTCTAATGTCAATTCCCACTGGTATTATGAGATCTTGATGAGAAAATATTAAGTGTTACAGACTTTGGTCAGTTTTTAAAAAAAAAATCTCCACCCAACTGCATGGCTATTTCCCTCACCAAAACATCTGGATAGTGAGTCAACACTGTGGAGTATCAGCATACACACTCTGCCCACCAAGGAAGAGTACAGAAAACACCAACAAAATATTAGAGCAGAAAACGTTCCCAGACTTTGCTAAAAAAAAAAAAAAAAAAAAAAAAAAAAAAATCCAATCCTCCTTGAGCTGAATCCATCTTTATGACACGAAGAAATGATACTTCTAACTAAAGTGTTATACAATAAAGAGAAATAAAATCCAAGCATATGATAAAAAGTTGATATGAAAACATTCTTTGCCAACAGCTGCTCTCTGGCAGCAATTTTCTGAATACCAGCTCAGAACTGTAATCACTCAGCCACCGCTTCCCACACATCAGCTGTGCTATATAATCAATTATCTACACATCAGCCTGGCAGTCACAGTTGAAAAGTTACCCCTTTTCCGGTGACTCATTGTACCCAATTCTGCATTCCTCCATCGAATAAGCAGTGGTTCTCAGGCAGCAAATTAGGTTCGGTTCTGGGACCAAAAAGAAGCTGAACACTCATGGCTTTACTTAAGAAGCTACACATAATGAAATAAATACCTAAAAACATATTTGAGATATAGAGGCTCTGTATAGTTAATAGAAACGATATAATGCAAGGATGCAATATGTATCTGTACATGTTTAGTGTTCCAAATCTGTTCAATTTAAACCAGAATTGGGCACGGCCTAAAGCAGCGCTTTTTTTTTCTTAGTTTCTGTGCCTTTTTATTAAATATCCTGCCACTAGGGCTGTGTGATATGACACATATCGCGTGATGATAGAAAAATGTCTATCGTTTAATATTGCCTTCTATCGTCTGTTTGAAAGTGAACTATTTCGCCTTGCTGTGTTTTGCACACAGAAGGAATGTGACCTCCGCATTTAAGCCATCCGTGCAGTGAAACACACACACCAGTGAACACTAGGGGGCAGTGAACACACTTGCCCAGAGCGGGGGGCAGCCCCAAACTACGGCGCCCGGGAAGCAGTTAGGGGAGTTAGGTGCCTTGCTCAAGGGCACCTCAGTCGTGTCTTGACCTGGATGGGGATCGAATCCGCGACCTGCCGGTCACGAGACCGGTTCCCTAACCGCTAGGCCACGGCTGCCATCATTGTGTCGCGAAATACACAATTTACTGCAGTCATTTTTTTTTTTTTTTTGGATGACATGTTAAGGCGGTGCAAATAAGTCATCTTAGTATCTGTAACTGTATATACAATAAAATGCCAGAAAAAAAAAAACCTTGTACACCAGTCTAATACTTGGTAGGTCATCCATGGGGCATGAACCCCCTACATGGAAATAAATAAATAGAAATATTCTGAACATTTTGAGCACCATACTTCCTGCAGAGCACTCCACAATTCTGTTGTGTTGTGCATTTTAAGTGTAGAATTTCTGTGTTTCACAGCACATCCATACGTTTTCGATAATGTTCGGATCTTGTGACATAGATGGGTGGGAGGGGCAAAACCCCAAAGTCAGATCAGTGTTGTTCTAACCATAATCTGCAGAGACGTTAGTGGAAGTATCAGGGGTCCTTTGATACCCTGATACCACCAGCTACCACCTTTGTATTTCACATAAACTCATCTGTTCCAGTTTTTCTAGAATTTCCATGTATGTTTCAAATAATGTATTTATGTCATTACATCCTTAAGGTGGTCTGATACTATATACTCCTTTATCTGAAAGCATAGTAGTAACTGACTACAATGTGGCCCTGTTCAACAGACTAACACCAGCACTGCTGCCTG
The DNA here is from genome assembly GCA_028565595.1 of Duopalatinus emarginatus. Lineage (NCBI taxonomy): Eukaryota > Metazoa > Chordata > Actinopteri > Siluriformes > Pimelodidae > Duopalatinus > Duopalatinus emarginatus. The sequence continues at coordinate 21,401,041 of JAOVVF010000047.1, forward strand.
AACCTTGTGAGAAAATAAGGGATACAGGAACAAAGTATATTCTATTCAGACAGCCTAATCTAATTACACACTTGTATTTAATTAAAAATATTCCCACTGTCAAGTCTTTAACTGCTGCTACCTATTCAATCATCTGTGTCCGCAACACGGGATCACAATGTACACACTGTAATTTGCCCATGCAGCTGTAAAAAAAGGCCCGTGCAAAACCTCCACCGTCTCCGAATTCCTGAGATGCAACACCTACAGAGCCACTTCTACTGGCTGACAGGACAAGGCCTTAAACTGTTGATAAACTGGCATAAAGTGGCACTTCCCACACACCATGACGCAAACAGTACAGATAACAGGATGTGTCTGATATACTGACCCCGCAAGGCCATAAAGTGTGAACAAGTGGACTCTTTATAGGGACTGTGTGTAAGCGTGGGACAGAGTGTGAGAGACGAGAAAGAATTCAAGAGTGCTGGGAAATTTAAGGGCAAGAGGTGAAAGTTGGACATGGGTGTGGATATAAGGGAGGTGCAGCTGAGTAAAAAAAGAACAAGGTAATGGATGGGAACAGTAATAAATCACAGCAGACCAGGCAGGTTGGACCATATCAGCTGTCCCACTCACAACCACTCCCAGAAACTTCCTTTGGTGATAGTGCAGCCTTGAAAGTAAATAAATGAATGCAGTTTCATCACTGGATGTCTTGCTGTCTAAATCCTACCCACATTATCCTGCAGACCACCAAGATTTAATAACTTAATACGGCAGCCTGAACCTCTTCAGGACTGACAATCCTGGTGGTTTTACTTCTCCTGATTGTGGATAAGTGGTGCACAAACTCTCTAGGAACAATTCAGATACAGTTCACACAATTACCTATGATGCATTGCTCAGAAAACACATTTACAGCTGCAGTGCTGTAGGTCTCAGAATGCCGTTTGTCTGCCCGTGTTCTGAATGACGTAGCCAATTCTGTCCATTATAGGATGGCACTAATGCATGCACTCAAGAGGATCACAAGATGACTAAATTCTGCATTCAAAAATAAGGACTTAAGAATATATCTGAACAAATATAAACAGCCTGTCTTGTACGATCATCAGAAAATCACCCAGCAGTAAACACTGAGGTCTCTAAATCAGCATGCTTCCTGAATCTCTGGCAAAAAAAACAGGCTTATCACAATCACAAGACCTGTGACTGTGGGAGAAATAGAAAAAAAAATGCTTTGAAAATATCAGCATGACTGTAGTAATTGCAGGCCAGTGACATCTAGCTCCTAGGAGCTTTAGAAAATAAACTGGGAATACTAAGGGATGATCATGTGCACATTTAGGAAAATTTATCAGAACTGATTATAAATTAAGGTCATGAACTAAACTGCCTTCTGTATGAAAAGTACATACATTCTATGCATAATATGGAACACAATGTTCCAGTACAATGACTGACTATACTGTTTCACATGCCATTTAGTCACACAAGTTTTTTTTTTTTTTTAGGAATGCATTCATACATGTAGCCCATTCCCAGCTGGACTGACATTCCAACATTTCAACAATCTAAGCACAAGAGACACATGTTACAGAACATACATTTTCCAACCCCACGGCTGTAAACCTTGCAAATTTTTATTCACTTTTTTTTTTTTTTTACTAAAGCTAATTAATGATAGTCCTGTTACAAGTAATGACCGTAAAATTATCCACAATTATATTCAAGTAAAATTAACGTTAGTTACTTTTTTACCGCACTACGGGCACGTTTGCATATAAAACAAAGACATGAACAAGGACATGCAAATGCTTAGTAGGGCTGTGCCATGCATACTGGAAAACTCAGAGGTGAATGTGCAAAATGAAATAAAGCACAAAGCACCCTGTTTCCTTCCCTCTTCCCATCCACACCCACATCACCATGCACTTACGTCTACTACGTCTCAAGCATGCAAACCGACTCAGACAAATCAACAACAACAGAAAAAACACGCCTTGTAACAGGTGAACGACACAACCCACAAACAGGTGGCCACGGGTTCAGAATGCATCTCTTCAGTGGGCTGAAAAGAGAGATGGCATTCTAACCCGCCTTTACCTTTCTGGGTACTAATGGACAAGCACTGATTGCCATCATCACTCTCCTCAGGGAGTAAGCTGCATTCCACTGGGAAGCGTCTGTCCTGCAGGAGTGTCCAGCAGCTGTCGATCAGGAGTTCGCAGAAGTTGCGGCATGGCATCTGTGGGGACAGGCCTGGAACCCCACAGCGTGGCATTGCCAGTAAACAGAAAAACCACTCCACTGCATGGTGGCAGCCTGACTCCATGAGAAAAGCCCACTCACTCAGAAGTGCCTGCACATCCTTTACAGTACTCTGGTTAAAAAAGTTGGGTACTGTGAAACTATTAGTTTTCAGACTACTGCAAAATGGCAAATCAGAATCAACCAACACACAGTGTGGGGATTCAGAGGCAGAAAAGAAAGACCGATTCCTGTCTATAGTTAGTAAATCACCTGAGACAGAGTATTCGTGGGAATACTGTGTCATGTTATTAAGATCAGCATGCCAATTAGAGCTATTGCTATTTGATGTGTTTCGAAAACTGCTGATACCTTCAGAAGAAATGTTTATGCTTATGTTTGACAGACTCAAAATGTGGTCACCAGATGAACCAGCAACCCTTCTAATGTATTCATCCATTTTAGAGACGTCCGCTTTGGTCTGGTTCATCTCTGGCTTGGTATCCTCTTCAAGAACTTGGACATCATTCTTACCCATAGACAAACTGGCTTGAACGTTGTTGATTTGCAGTTTTTCCAGATGAGGTGACCATGTAGCAGGTTTAATTGTAGGCCTAGATTCAAGCTCAGCCTCAGACACAGAAACAGATGATCCAGATCCAGAGTCAGATTCTAACCCAGAACCATGTTCTACCTCTGACTTCGACTGCTCATTCCAGGCTGAACCAACTCTAGATCCGTCTCCACTCCCCGTCTCTTCACCCTTAGCAAGGACATCCGCATCAGAAACATTTGTGCCTTCTGTCGTCAGGTTTTCTCTTGTAGGTACGGTTGTTGGAACGGTTGTGCCCAAAGTAGTCACATAGGCTGGTGTCTGAGTGCCCTTGCCGTTGTCCTTCGAGTCTCCATACCAAAACCATCCATGTGACTGAGCAATGCACAGACCCACCAACACACCAAGCCACAGTCCAAGCGAAGACATCTTGTTCAGCATCTGATCTTTTAGCAGCTCGCACAGGGTCTTGCAGCAGGCATGCCCACAGTCAGTAATCCACACTTACTCACCCTAGAGTCAAAACACTCAGCCCCTCAAAGCAGGCAGGAAAAGTGTAGAGGAGGAGTAACTATACAGTGTGCAGGCAGGCTGGTTCCTTATTGGGCTAAGCTTGGGACTTTTCCTCCTACAGCTCCTCCTCTTTCTTTTGTCTCTATAGTGATACAGTGTGTCTGCTGATAGATAATCTTGCCCGAAATGCCTGTGAGGCGTCCTTTTGTGAATGTGGTGATTTGAGTGACTGGGACAAATGCCTGCCTGATGGAACCTTTTTCTTCTTCTTACTTTTACATTCTTTAAAGATGCACAGACATTCCACAGTCAAACCCTTTGCAGTTTTAATAAACTGCAAAATTAGTCTAAACACACCTCTGACTCTTAAAATTGAGGATAAATTATTGTAGAAGGCTGTATTGGTGGTTGGCACTATCGGATGAATTACATTTAAATAGATTATAGCAGAGTAAGTCAATGCAAAATAATTATCTGGATATCCATCAGCTGCCCCTTTTCCATTCCCATTAAAAAGTTTAAGCCTATAAACCAATTCCTACTAACAAAAAGGGTCTTTCTGGATTTCGTGGAAAAAAATGGCACATGCATTACATGAATCAGAATACATACAAGAATCACTGCCTTATTTTCTTACCTTTACCATTGCATGATATATTTTTTATCTATCCCTTCTGCCTCTTGCTCTCCGGTCAAGCTAAATTGTGCTCTTCGGCTCTACCTTGCAATTACTTTTCCACCCCCAACTCCTTTTTCTCATGCAGGGAGTAGTTAAACAGTGATCCAACACTCACTCTCCTGTTCAGACTGGTATAGACAAGTCTGTAAGAGCTGGTAACAGGACATATATTAATGAGAGTTGTGAGCTACACAGTTATTACAAGACAAACAACCGGTTGTTCGGTATGCCTGTAGAGGAAATAAGCTCATGCAAGGATGATCAGAGGTGGGCATGCATGATTGCCTGTGGATTTCATCTATTTATCATCTGTCTGACAACAGACCTCATGTGAATGACTCAGAAGAATAACTGTCACAGGGAAAGAGAAATTCTTTCAAAAGCAGTTCCAGCATGCCTTTTTTTTTAATTCAGTGTAATAATATTTGGGAAGTGCTGGTTTAATAGGTTAGGACTCTGGCTCGCTGACCGAAAGATCATGGATTTGAGTCCTGATGCCACCAGAATGCCACTATCTGACCTTTGAGCAAGGCCCTTAACCCTCTGCTCAAACCAGCAACTGCAGGTGCTGCAGTCTGCCAGTGCTGGTCCCAAGCCCAGTTAAGTTGGGTAGCAGGTTGTGCCACTAAGGGCATCTCATGTGAATTGCGCCAGAACAAACAGAGTAGTCGTCCACTGTGGCAACCCAAAAAAAATGGAGAAAAAAAAACCCACTATGCAAATTTACCACTGTAGACAACAAAATGAGATTCTGAGATCTTGCCGCTAAATTTAATATTACCTGATAAAGTAAGGCATGTGAAGCATTCACTAATTATGTAAATGGGAGTACAAGTCATTGATGCAAATATTTAATCCTTTATAATCATACCACTCAAGCAAACAGGTACATAAGGTGACCGAGTGCACTTAGCCAGCCTAAACCTGGATATAATGGGAATGGGAATGGACATTGAGATTGTGAGGTCCTATAAGTACCTGGGTGTTCATTTGAACAATAAACTGGACTGGACTGATAA
>JAOVVF010000047.1:21412995-21427191 GCA_028565595.1 Duopalatinus emarginatus
ACCAACCTGTTGTCTGTACGTCCTTCACCTCAACGTTATTACAATAAATCAAACACACAGTTTCATTTCAAATTTACTGACACAGTATTTTAAGCCTGTGATGCGATGTCACGTAACTGCTAGGCTAGCCTATGATATAAGCGCCCGTACACGCGTTGAGCTTCATTCACGCTAGTCTAGTCTCTTGCCGAGTTCACTGGACTCAAAACAAAATACCGTGATCGTGCACAAATCGAGGATGATTTGAGACTGTGTTTATCAGACATTGCACCAAGAATCAAGAATCTTTGCAAAGCAAAGTTGAGAACCGCTGATCTAGAACATTAGCCTACAGGGGCACTCTAGCTAATCATAGCCGTGCTCATATTCAGTATAACCTCACGATTGGGGGTGCAATATTGCTGCACATTAGCTCATGTGATAATGCTTAATTCTAACACTTAAATGTACATTCTAATAATCTATGAAAATGACCACCTTCCCTGTACTTTGCAGAAAGGGAAGTCGCAAAGTGTTGAGAAAAAAGAAGCTTCTAATCACACAGTGTAGATTAAGTAAGGCTTTATATACTTTATACAGCGAGCCCCTATATCCAGATATGCTTAGCTTGTATATCTAAACATGCTTCAAGCCATTAGATACACAACAGTGCAGCAGTTTGAAAATGTCCCATTTTTAAAACTGTTTATCCAGCCCATAAACTTGATTGCATTGGATGGTATTGCATTTCTTAGTAATGTTATTCGATGTAGAAACACAATTCTGCTTTACTACAGAAGTAAACCTTACATCGTCAAAAGTGAAGTTCTTTGTGAAACTCGAAATAAAATAGACTCCTGTATAAGACCTGTTGAGTGATTTTGTGGGGCATGCCTGAGCAGACATAGAGACACTACTCCGGACTGCAGACGAGCCCCTTACTGAGACACTTGGGTATACTGTATGTGTGTGTGTGTGTCAGAATGTTAAGTGAATGCTGTGGCCTGATAAACATGTCCTGTGGTGATGGCCCCAGCTCTGGTGAGTGAAGCGCCCAGAGGGTCTGCATTCCTTTTAGACATGCATAACAATACAATATACAAAGCATGCTAAATACCATATAGTCCCCTCTGAAAGTATCAGGATAGCAAGGACACTGAAGACATTTGGGTTTTGGATCAGATGATAATGAGAAATGACAAATCAGAACTAAAACTTTCAATTCATGATATTTAAACTCAGATGAGTTCAACAACTGAATATGGCGCCTTTTGTTTGAACCCACCTATTTTTTTTTCAAGTGATCAAAAATATTGGAACAAGTGACTGACCGTCATTTTTTGTGGTCCAGGTGTGCCAGGGTAGATCAATTGTTTAAGGAATTAATAGTTCCGAATGTTTGCCCAGGTTTGAGTACTCGGTTTCGCATGTGAACACTGCATTTATTGGTAAAAGGGATAAACAAACATGAAGACCGGAGAACTGCCTATGGAAGAAATGCAAGCTATTTTGAAGCTGAGAAAAGAGAAAAAATCAACAGAGCCATTGCACATTGTACACTGAGTATGGCTAATATAACAATTTAAAATCTCCTGAAAAAGAAAGAATCCACTTGTGCATTAACAAGCAGACATGGAGCAGGTTAAATACAGGAAAACAACAGTAAGTGATGACAGGTAACATTCTGAGACCTGTGAAGATGAAACCCCAAAACAACAGTTAGTGACATCACCAGACAGGCATGTAGATATCACAATCTACTAACTGAAAAAGACTCAAGACCAGAAATATAGAAGTTGTACCATAAGATGCAAAGCACTAAAATAAGCAGTAAAAAGGCCAGAATGCAATCAGAAAAAGTTACAAAGATGAACCATAAAAGTTGTCGAGCCAAGATTGAGCGTTCTAGCAAAACGATGAAAAGGTCAAAGTGTGGAGTAAGAAAGCATCTGTTCATGACCCAAAACACAAGTTCATAGGTCAAGCACAAAAATTATGAAAAAGTGTCATGACTTGGGCTTGCGAAGCTCTTTAACAGACTAACAGAATTTTTATTGATGATGTCACTCATGATGGGAGCAGCAGAATAAATCTAGAGGAAAAGTCTATAGAAACATTTTGCCTGTCAGTTTACAGAATTGACGAAAACACTGCCGAAACATCTATGATCTTCAACACCTGAAAGAAGCTTGGGTACAAATGAAAATTTAGTTTTCCTATACTTTTGCTGACCTTAACATTAAGGTCTGCCACCAAAGGTGCCACAATCTAAGTTGTTCAAAACATCTAGAGATAAAAATGTCAGAAAAATTATACCTGAAATTCTGATCTATGGTCTCAGTCTTAGAATTATAGACAATATAATTGTAACTATATTTGTTCCAATAATTGTTCCAATATTTTCAGAGGAGACTGTATAATACTCATGTCACACTCTTGGCTATTTCTGGTATTTTGGCTATGTATCTCAACCATACAGGTTTCAATTCCTGAAATGTCCAACAATGTACCATATTACACCCCTGGACCCTATTTTGAGAACCATTACCTGAAAGGTTCACTGCTTTGAACCCTACTACACAGGCCTCCCATTGCAGAAAAGGTACAACTTCTTTATGAACCCTTTTTTTTCTTCTCATAGTAAAACCTGACTTCCCATTACCAATGTATATGGAGCCAACTTAATTATGATTATCCAGGATTAGATATACTGTACATTATTGTTGTAATCATTGTCCATGGTTTAAATTTAGATATGACAAAACAGATACAGAAAGTACACAAAGCTTTATTATAAATGCCAGTACAAACTACTGCCAGATGCTTAGAAAAAATGTCCTGTTCTGTCTTTTCAAAACAGGACAACGCCTGTTCTGAATTACTGTGCAGTACAATACATGGCTAAACACAGATCACTGACTCTTTTACATGCCCCAAGCACAGGAAATACACCCATGAGGATACAACTGTAATCCTGACACACGGGACCGAGTTGCACTCTGAGTGAATGTCTCCCCCTGGTGTCGAATGTCTCCCCCTGGTGTCAGTGGCAAACTGTTTTCATTCAATTCATTGCCGATGCCGAATACAACATGCATTGTAGCTCAGTTATTGCTAGTTTATATTATTTGTTATTATATGTTGGTGGATAACTTCGGTAGGTAGGAATTACCCAATAAATTAACTTGTCTTGTTCATAAAATTTGCCCAAGTTTTTTTTTTTATTACAATTTTTGGACTCCAGCAGACAGAGAATGGACTTTGTTTATTCAGATATTTATCATGTAGAATGTCCTGTTCTGGCCAATAACTAGAATATAATCTACAGAATGCTGTCAGACTGAGAAATGAGTCTGAAACTTGTTACCTGTTTTGAGACGATCTGTGTTTGGTTTGGTCTCACCTCCCAAAACACACCAGTAGGTGGATTGGCAATACTAAGCATGTACCTGGCAACTCATCCAGGCTGTTTATTCTCACCTCATGGCTAGCTTTCTGGGGAAAGACTCCAGATCCATCTCCCTACTGACCACGAACAAGCAGCTTATTGAAGATAAAGCCTGGATGGTTTATGGGCGGAAATCTATAATAAGGAAACGTTCCACTGTACTTGCTCAATAAAGATTCTGAACAATACAAAATAACAAAGACAAAAGACAAAATACATTAAAACACATTATTTTCTCCACCCTCTCTCTTCATTTCCCACTTTGTCGAGCTACATGTGCTTCAACTGAGGCAGTAGAAAACACCAAAGATCCTGTTTTCCTACTCCTTCCACTCTTCGGACCTGATCCAACTTGCTGCCTTACTTCTGCTTAGTGTCTGATCAACTGAACATCACTTAGTGTTGTTAAAAACAAACCCATATGGACAATTCAAAAATCAAGAAAACATGAAACATGATTTTTCACACTGCATGGTATAACTATAATAATTTCCCTGGCTATACAGTTACACTTTTTTTTTTAATATAGCAAGGGATTATTTATAATCAGACTATCTGTGGAATCCAAATGAGAATGGGCTTTAATCTGAGTTTTGTTTTTCCTCTTGTCATCTCAGCTTTGCCACCATCTCCCCCAGCTTGTACATCAGGCACAGAGTATACATACATGTAAAATTTGATTTCACAAAGCTGATTTTGTAACTCAGTAATAGGTCTATGGGGCTCTACATAGGACAATTGCCTTAAGTATTCTGTACTGAATCATTCTTGTTTATAAGAAATTACCTACATGAACACAATAGAAACATCACACTACCATTACTGCCATTATTAAAGCACACCATGCATACACTTCATTGTCTGATTACCTATTCTTGTATTTTTTTTTTATCCCAGGGCAGATCAAACCCAAGGGCGGACAGCACAAAATAAAAGCGCAAACACAGATATAAAGATTATGAGTGTCCCTCACAGGCAAAAACACACCTGTCTAAACATGTGCACACAGAAACACATGCATCCACACAAGCCGTGTTAATAGGACTTGTCAGCATACAGCATGCACTGTGCTTTCAGGCTGCTCTGGTGCACAAAGCCTGCGATTAGATAGCGGAGAGACAGATGTGAGAGGCAGCGGAAAACAGATGACCACACTGTGAGACAAAGGTTCACTTCTGGTCACATTTTCAACTTAGTAACTTATCTCATAATAAGACTATGTGGCTAAAAGGGCGACAGGATCTGAGCAACACAGTGCTGTGCTTTTATAGTTTTTATAGAGTATTTGAGTACATTATAAATATGTACTGTTTTTCTTAACATGTATATTTATGAGTGCTTTTTAAGAAGTTAAATGTCAACACTAGGCAACTAAACAAGAAACTACAACAGTGATTTAATATGATTGTGCTTTAATGCCAATGTTTAACTTAACAGATCAACCACTTGTACTACAGTCAATTACTTACTTTTTTTTTTTTTTTACTAATTAAATCCACGTTGTACATTTAATCTATTTATGGTTACATTTAATTCATCAACTTCTCTCTGGAATTTAATAAGATGTTAAAGAGAAACCATAATTCCTTAATAGAACAGTCTGACCTGACCGACACTGGAGTCTCCTTCCACACATGATAAAAGCAAATCTCCTAACAGTAAAACGTATAAACCCTATAAACAATTACACCCAATATTTAATCTGTTAAACAGTTGTGTAATTGCTTTTTAAGTTGTTGCTATAGAAACGGTAACATAGTACAAGGACCACATTAATTGAACTCACAGTCTGCACTATTGTTAAAAAGTGCTGACTGTGCATTTCTCCAGAATCCTACTTTAAGTCAGGCAAAAGTTAAGAAGCACATCCCACTGAACAAACAGAGAAAGCAAACAAGCCAAAGCCACTCAATCACCTTATTTCCAGTGGTGATCCAGAGACGGTGCCATCCAAACCACAAGCATGCACTTTCTTTTATTACAGAATCTCCTAACTGGCACAAGTCAACCACATAAAACACAGAACTCCTTTATTATTGTTACCAAGGCAGTAGGAAACCAGATCTCTCGGACTTCAACAAAAGCTGATGCATACTTGACTGAAAGGCGTGAAGAGGATCCACCCTTATGCTCCTGCTTTCACGAGGGGTTTAGCTTGTACTGTGTAGTTATTTATTCTGCATTTACACTCTACATTTACTGTTTTATGTATGCGGCTTATTTTTTTTTTTAAACGTAGATTTGCAGAATAATCCGGTTTTATCCTGTCATACTATACATGTCTTTCTACTGTCTTTTATGTTGCACCTCTGTCCTGGAGGCATGTTCAGTATTACAGACAGTTTCCTCCTACTGTAGACGAGCATATGCTTGCTATAACAAACAGCCGATGAATTATGCAACACCGATCCGCACTGTGTCTTTTCCTCTGCATTGCCAGCAGGGCGAGCTGCTGAGCAGAGGCTCAGGGGGGCACCGAGTTCAGTCACTCCAACGCTGACCTCATTAAAGAGGGCAGCTGTATCAGGACACAGTCATTAGCACAGCTTAAGCACTCCACTATGTAGTGTCTGATCTCTCATGGGGCACAGGCAGACTGAGCTGGAAGGTGAGACCCTGTCATGTCATATGTCTCGTCTGTGCCACCGCTCTCTTCTAATGATTTACCTGAGTAAAGAGCTTAAAGAGATTACTCCACCTGCTGGTTCATAATTAACACATGGTATTTCTCAACAGAGTCCCAAAAGGTGGGGTGTGGTCAAATCAAACAGACAGCAGAAAATGCCATTGTGGATATTTGAACTGGCAACAAAGCACCAACAAACAGAAGACGGAAAAATGTAATAAGCACATGCACACACTTTTTCCCATCAACAAAAGAAAGAGTTCATTGAGAAAAAGAGTCTCAAATGAATAGGTGAAAGTCAGCCATTCTACCGTGGCCCTGCATTGCCCTTCGCTGCACGAACAAAAGCCATGTTGACCTCGGTGTTGCAATCCTCCACATTTCAGCCCACAAAGTCCTGTCTTTAGTGCAGTGCTCTGAAAGAGGGATAGGCTCTAAATCTCCATTCAACAGTAGTAGGGGGAAGGGGATCATTGATCATAGCAGCTGTATGTCTGATGGGTGAGGCAACTTTAAACAGCTTTGAGTTGAGCTTTTTTTAAACTGTGTAAAATATTAAAGCATGCACTCAGTAAGTAAAAAAAAAAATGGATTACACTACACATAAACCTTTCAATCTGCACACAAGCCTCTGAGTCATGACCAGCACCGAGCGCAACAACAACACACAGCACTTAAAGGGCTTAAATTGTTGTTTTATTCCCAGGAAGATTGAAAATGCTAATGGGAAATAGTCCAGAAATGAGAAAACACAGCTTAACTTATTATAGACGGCATGGTGGGAATGGATGAGAGATGGATCGAGAGATGTTCAGGTAGATTAAGAGAATGTGACTCGTGCAGATGATGGAGGGAAGAAGATATGACGACGGACAATCCGAACAGTGTGAATGAAAAGGCTCTACTATCAACACACACACACACACACACATTCGCACTGTATGAACTGTCAACCCTCTGTCACTCTCACCTCTTTGTGAGCTTGTGCACTGCATGCGGAAACGTGGAAAAAAAAAGGTGATGAACGGAGGAATCAACATCTGGGCAGGATGACCCAAATATTAAGGAGCGTTTCAGTGACATCTGCACCGGAGCTCTAATTCTAGCTTTGACACAACTGTTTTCTCTAACAGAAAACAAGGCGGTAGTGTTTACTGCTTCCAGTGTGTTCGGTTTGTCTGGGATTGGAATGCATTTACCCTCCAATTCTCTGTTCCACTCCATTTCCAGATGGCTGTCTGGATGATGACTTTAAATCAAAGTTTCAGGTGAGGGATTAGTGTTCGAGGTGACCGTGCATTTTTGAGGGACAGAAGAACAAAAAGTTGTCTAAAGAGAAGCCAACAGGATGATGGAAAGGTAGAAAATGGTCTTGGTTGCGGCTGAATGGATGTCCCCTACGTGCCCTTTCTACTAAAACCCACTCTATCCTGTGCAAATTGACAGTCTCACCTTCTAGTTCTTTCTCTTTTCCACTCTATTCTTTGTACAGTTCATTTCTGCAGATTAGCTTCTCTTCTATCTGCTGCTTTCTGACTCTATCACCACTAAAATGCAATCTGACATCAACCACAGATTTAATTCAAGTACATAAAAACACTTACTGGGTATTTATATAAAACCTCGTTCAAGATTTTTGGAAAACAAAAAGCTAGATGTGAAGTGAAAGTGAATGTGAAGGGGAATGTGACCTCTGCATTTAACCCATCTGTGAAGTGAAATACACACACTAGGGGACAGTGAACATACTTCCCTGGCGAGAGGCAGTTGGGTGGGTTAGTTGCCTTGCTCAAGGGCACTTGAGTCGTGTCTTGTCTGTTGTGGGCATTGAACCCGGGACCTTCTAGTCACAAGACCACAAGGCCACGGTTGCCCAGCGCAATGTAAAAACAATTGACACAGGAAATTAGACAAAACTGTTAAACGACTGCACACTTACTACAGGCAGATTTCAAAGAAAAGTGACAGTGCAATGCTACACATAGCATTAAACACAAATTAAGTTTCAATAGCGACCACCACTGATACTCATTTTGCCCACAAAGGGTTCCTGCTGGTGTGACTGGCAGGTGCAAGAAAGAGTGCCATCCATCTGATCCAGACAGCACTGCCAAATTGGTTTCTTGGATCTTGGCCATGGATGGCTGTGGCACTGATGGGATTTGTGTTCGGATACATACCCAACAATTTAAACACAGAAAGTTGTAATCTAGGTACAATGGGTCTGTGTTGCTCTGAGCACCTTAAATGAGATCCCACATACTACAAGAACCTGGACACAAGCGCCGAACCACCAATATATACCCACCCAACTACTCTATAGTTTAATCGTCCACTGAAGAGCAGTTCACGCTCAGCTTAGTCAATATGTCTTTAATTTGGCCACACACATCCTTGCTGGAGCTAACCTCACCAGGTTGTTGTCTGTCTGCCCTCACAATTTGCATTGCCTCAGTTTTTGTGCTCCAACAAAAAGCTTTTGTGCCTTTGATTTTATTACAGCTTTTAAATGCCTTTTCCAAACACATTGTTAAAAAAAGGCCCCTGACATCTGAGAACTCGGAGGCAGACTCTGGGATTGGCTGTAGCCAGCAGCCACTGATTTGTTAGGACATGAATTGATGTATACTGATTCTGCCAGAGTATGTTTCAGTTCTGCTTGCCTTCTCAGCACACATAGCTTTGTATGTGTGGTTATCTGAGTAATTGGGCTGGCTTGCCTGTCTCCCGTCTTGTGCATGCTTGTAGTCTTATTATGAGTTCAAAATAATGGACGAAAAAGCAGCATGTAGTAAGGCTGATTTTCTAAATCTGCAGATATTAACCATGAAAATCAAAATGGAAAGAAAGAACATGAAAATGAAAATGATATGCATTGAAAGTGAAATTTGTGCAAGACCAAGAAATGCCCTAGAGCTTGTTGTTAAATCCTAAACAGTGGTATTTAAATGCCAAAGGACTTTAGCTTGACAGTAACATGCAAGTCTGCTCTATTATTTAATAGGTGTACCATTATAGACCTTATACATTATAGGATTAGTATGAATTATAGAGAGTAAGTAAATACAAAACACATTGAAGCAACCTAGACGGAAAATAGCCCCTCAGCGATATAAAAGAGAAAGAGACTGTTTAGGCAATTATACAAAAAAAAAAAAAAAAATAGAAAAAAGAAAAAAATAAACTGCCTCAAAGGCATCAGACTGTGAGTCAGTAAAGAAGACATGAGTCACATCATTATTGTGTTCTTGCACCGGCACACACGGGAAACTCCCAAACACACTGTGTGCTTATATACTGGCTCACGGATGCACTTGCGTGCGAGACCTGCTGCGCGAACCTGCGAAAGGAGTTTACACACACACACACACACACACACACACACACACACACACACACACACACACACACACACAAGTACACCCGCACTTTGTGAATGTTTCTGCAGAAATGTACAGCAATATAAATACATTTTCAGTAGGTTCTGGTTTTGGATTCAACAACCAGTTTAGTAGCAAAGAACTATAAGTGTCCTACATGTCAGGTTTGTCAGTCCTGGAACTACACCAGAACTGCAGTCAGCATTTAAACTGTTACATAAAGGTAATGCTATCAGTTATACTAGAGACGCATCAATACCATCTTGTTTCAGATCAAATATGAATACGAGTACATACTTTTGGTACTAATACTTTTATTGAAATAAGTTATTTTTAATTCATTTAATCATGGAACATTATATTTAGCCCTGGTTATGTTTTCCCTAGGTTACCCAGCAGCCATGAAAAGCACACACATGCATGTCCACGTCCTTAGCCTACTAGTCTCATTGTTTATAATGTTATAATGCGAGTTATGTTTTCTTGACTACCTAGCTGCAATAGTATTAAATCAACCTACACTAGGACTCGGGTTGCATCATGGTGCCGCCATTGGTGGTGGGTGTACTGCACAGCTCGGGGAATCTGGGGTTACGGGTTCGATCTTCACCGTGGTCTCTGTCTGTGAGGAGTTCTGGGTTTTGTTCTCGTGTCCACGTGGGTTTTTTTTACCGAGTGTTCCGGTTTCCTTCCACGTCTCGATAAAAACAAACATGGTAGGCAAACTGGGTGTGCTGTGCTAAATTGCCTTAGGTGTGAGTGAGACACTGACGGACAAAGCGGATAAGAGAATGACTGACTGACTGACTGACAGCAGGACTTTGTCTTTATAAACATTAAAAATGACCTTGATGGTTAAAAAAATGCTAACATGGCCAGTTTATGATTAGGACTGTCACTGTCTCTATTTTGACTCCATGCTAACAGAACGTAAGACACCTGGGTTAGTGTTGCTGCCACACACAGATCCGTCATCATAGAGACAAGCCTCAGCAGCTAGTAGGCCCCTAAAAAAAAACTCCCATTAGCTAGACGCTATGCAACATTCTTCTGCCCTCCTGCCAGTCATTTCCAGCATTTTCAGGTGATAAAATGCCCAGGTTAGTCTGTCAGACAGGCTCTAACTTGGTCTGTTCTTTTTTTGTTCATACTGAAAGCCCTATTCCAAGAAAAAGGCTATGAGATTAACCCCCTTATCTGAGCACCGGCAAATGATGAAATGATCCCTCTCCTAGGATTTCAGCACCTTACTTAATTGAAGAAGCATGAGGGTGCCGTAATATAGCATGAAACAGCACTAAGTGTCTTTGCTGTGGGCTTTTCTTTAAGCCTGCCACCCATTTGCTTCATCTCAGAGCTGTAATGAAATAAAGCAGACACAAATACAAGAAGAGTTCAGACAGCAAACCGCCTTCACTGGAGAAGCTGGAGAATGGTTTACCCATCTGGGTGTCACCTGGCACTGCCTTTCATCCGCGTGCCACCCTGTAGACTGACTCACTTCCGCTGCGGAAACAGACAGGCTACATCAACATCTACTACAACAGCTAAAGAAGCATTCTGTCCTGCATATCTCCCCCCTACGCACTGTATTTAAGTGTTTCGAAAGCTTTTTCCCAGATCCAGGGGATTGAGTGTTCTGAGATGACTAAGCAGTGCAAAACAGAGCAAAAGTGAAGTAGAGAGGAAATGGGGTTTTGGCGCGTTTTGACCGCTCATTAGCACAGCTATCCATATAGGCATAAACTGTTAGCCAGGGTTTGGACAATGATGGTGTCGGGGGGGTTCCCAATGAGTCAGAGGAGGACAGTACAGAGAGGAAAAAAAACACAAGCCAGTGACCGGATGTAAAACACAGACTCTTGTGTCTGCTTAAAGAAGCCAGACAGGAAGGAGAAGGGCCATCAGAAAGAGATAGATAAAGAGCAAGAAAGCGAGAGAGTCAGAGAGAGAGAGAAAGAGAAGCAGCTAGGCACACACAGAGTGTACAGAAGGGACAGAATGAGAGACCCTTATTCCTTCTCATTCTTTCCCCTTTTTTGGCACCCTTTTCCATCCATTCAAACCAAATGCCCCCTGCAGGGAATGCATTCCACCCTAATTATCCTCCATGAACAAAAGATCTGTACTAAAGAGAGAGAGAGAGAAAGAGAGAGAATTCCTATCCATTCAGGCCAGGCCACATTGCCTGGCCCACACATATGAAAGTCCACTCCTGAAAGAAGATAAGTCTGTGACTATTCCAAAGCCTCATCTTTCTCCTAGGAGGGAAACGAGCAGTGGCAGCAGTGGACTATGGGAAAGAGTTATTAGATACTATAGATAAGGTGTTCAAAAGAAAGCAACCCACAGGAAAAGTCTGTAATCAGATGTAATGCCTTGTTAAAACATCATGCTTCTGAGCATCAATAATCCAAGGTTTTCAAAGCTTGATGCTGACCAGCTGAGCCGAACTGTTAACACTGGCAATGCCATGCCAGAGTAAATAAAGCTAGCCAGCTGTTTCTAAAGTCTGTTTAAACTGTAAAGCTAAAATAAAGACACACAGAGGTTAAATAACTAGAAAGAAATTCGCCTTCTTTCGGTGCATGACCACTATCCAACAGGAAATCAATTTCAGACAGACATCCACCCTTAAACCCCTTATAAGAACTTTACACCACTCTGCCACATTGTACGCGTTGTAAAGGCTCGCGTAATAGGCATAAACATCCATATAAATTAGTGCACCGCGGCTTGATTGTCCTAGACCTGCCTGACCTGCTTTTCAGTACTTTGCACCCCCCTTTCACCTCCTTTCATCCACTGCTTTAGTGTGTAAAGACGGTACAGAGGTGAAGCAGTGCACCATTATGCACCCCTCGCATTCCTGACCGAGCTTGTGCTTCACTAAGGAAATGAGATGGATAGGGACCTCAGCCTAGCCAGACTCTAGTCAAACTACATTTCAAAGCTTAGGAGAGGAACGCAGATAAATCAGCAGGCTGAGAAAAAGGCTTGAGTCATGGTACGGAGCAGACCCAGACAGTACAATGTGCATTAAATGTCCTGTAGTTTGTTTGTAGGGACAGCAGACATAACATCAAAGACCTTCAGGGGGTAGGACATGGCAAACTGTCCAGATTTATTTACTGTCTCCATGTCTCAAGTTTGACAATAAACTATTCATAATAGATTTTGAAAAACAAGCAGAATCAAAAGCATTTTGTAAAAGACTTGAAAGCATGAAATCTAATTGGGGCACAACACAACCAGAAAATGCATCAAGGCTTTTTGCATGTATTTCTGCTCCACAGCCAAATGTTTAATTACATAAATAATGCCAAAATGCGCTGGCAAAAAAAAGTTGGCAAACAGATAAATGGTTCGCAACAAAACATTAGTGGTTCATGTCAGGTCTCATCAGATACAGTTTTTCAAACACCGTGCCCTTTCATTGGTAAGATGAAAAATAAAAGCTTTTGAAAATGCTGACCTTTCCTTGGAATTACAAGAAAACCACAAAATGCAAAAACTATGTAATACAAATATTGGATTTTCAATGAAAGGATGCTGTTGATGGTCCAGCTTGGATACCCCAAAAACCTTACAGTTAAAAAGGAGGTTTTTACCCAAGTTTCACCTGTTCTTCAGGCAACACCTTACAAAAGTTTTACTATGGTAGTTTATAGCAATTATAATTATTGTATAGCTAATGATGATTCTACCCTGGACTACTAATCTCCCTTTGTCGTAAATATGTGCACACCATGAATCTGCATCATGGTTGTGTTATTGTACCATACAATATACTATAGTAATGTCATAGTTTTCTTTGACTATTTCACTAAGGGATACATTTAACTCCGATACTCAAGCATCGCTACCTAAACACTTCTGCTGTAATCACAATGAACATAATATACAAAATAAACATCTTTCATAAACTTTTTTATCACACTGAGTACAGTCTTATATAACGTGTGGGTGAATAATGGTTTGTCTATTATATTTCTCGACAATACTACCTTGGCTGCCTCCAGCTTGCTCATTAGTGATCTAATTGTAAATCTACATCAGGACTTCTGTAAAGATACTCTCTGATAATGTTATTGCTATACAGACAAAAACAAATACTACAGACGTGGTTAAAAAAAAAAGACATTGCTTTCCCTCGCAAATATAGAATCACTTTATAATTCATATATATACAGTGTAACAGCCCCTGAACTGAGATGTACTGGTTTGATGAACTACTTATTACAAATGGCAATTTTATAATGTGTTGAATTACATTTTTGGATGGCATTTTCTTAAAATCTGTACAGTAGAATCACTTTCATAATTCATATGTATGTACATTTAGAACATTTAGAACTGATACGTATTAAAAAACAGCCATTTCATAATGTATTTAATTTCAGTAATCGATGAAATACAGAACTGTGTTTGTATACTGTAACTGTAACTTTACAGTAGAAACACTTGGATATATGGATAAACATCTGTACATCATTGCCAACTGAAACGTTTGCCGTGGTCTTTAGGATTGTCTAGAAAGAAGGATTACTGTTACCTACATACGGCAGTAAACTAACTGCCTTTTCAGAAATTCAGTTCAATTTAATTTTATTTGTATAGTGCTTTTAACAGTGAACATTGTCCCAAAGCAGCTTTACAGAAAATAATGAAAAGAGTTATACATTAATAGAATTTTTAGAAATTTTATCCCTAATGAGCAAGCCGGTGGCGACAGTGGCAAGGAAAAACTCCCTGAGATGACA
>JAOVVF010000047.1:21446922-21461061 GCA_028565595.1 Duopalatinus emarginatus
AACCACGGCGCCCGGGGAGCAGTTAGGGGAGTTAGGTGCCTTGCTCAAGGGCACCTCAGTCATGTCTTGCCCTGGGTAGGGATTAAACCCGCGACCTTCCGGTCACGAGAACGGTTCCCTAACCACTAGGCCACGACTGCCCCCGCATTTCTTAGCCATGCAACATGTAAATGTAGAGCAAAACTGATAACAGACTTCTACAGACTGAGAAAAGGCTTATCCTAAATTGCTCTTACACACAATTCTATGTGCAGAATAAAGTGTAACTGTTAAATGACCTCCATCAACTTCAGATCAACCTGAACTGTTCGCAGGGTGATATATATGAAATCGGAGTATGTGCTACCAGACATCTACCTTAATAGACTTCATTTTGCTTTCCTCTGCTCTCATGAGCAATGAAGCAGGTTTGCTACAAACTGTTAACTACAAATGGTCACTGAGTAAAGGGGTGACGGTCTCTTTCCTTTACAGTAATGTAAATCCTAATCTATGGCAAATCTAAAAAGCACTAACATACAAAGCAGTACTGACAAAAGCACACACAGTCTTTACACCAGTGCATTTAAACACAAATACAGAAGCGTTTAGCTGCAAACTGAGGCCTCTCGAGGAAAGTGGCATAAATTAAACCCATTCACCTATGAAGTGGTGTCTATACGGGGTTGCAGGTATAGAATGAATGAATGAGCAAAATATATTATACATCCACAGATGACTTCTAGCGCCGCAGTGTGCGGCGGTGTGGGGGGTGGGGGGTAAGTGGGGGGTCTGGGGCAGAAAGGAGACAGAGGACTAAGTAACTAAGTAAGTAAGTAATACGAACTACATAACTACATTGCACAGCATTATTATACTTCTGTCGTAATCCTTGCACATGGGTTTGCACATTGCCTTTTTGCAGAAGCGCGGGTCTGGGTATCGCACATAACACCCGTAGGCTCCATATTTATAGTTATGTGATGTGTATATATATATCTATATCTATCTATCTATCTATCTTCAACTCTTGACCACAGTAAACCCACAAGGGCTAAAAGTATACATGGGGAGAATAAGAGAACATAAGAGGCCATGGATTAAAGAGGCCACTCGACCTGCTGAAGCAAAACAAGCAACAGTCCTGTCCAAGACTTTCACACAAATCAACTCGGCCATTGACCTATAAGGACTTGACCACAGGCATAAAGGCCTTGCCTTCAGACAAAGAGCATGCCTAGACTCCTTTCTAGAGAGGCTCTGAAAAACAAAAAAGGTACTGCAAAGTTAAACACTTCTAATTTAGCATGCAGGCTTATTTGCTAAAACTTCAAACCTTCAGCAGAGCGAGTTGAGACAGTCAGCAGGATTCTGGCATGTGTGCTTGTCTTCACAGCAGGTTATCAAGTCAGATCACGTTTAATACACACCCTTAAACTTTTTTTTTTTTCAATTAATTTTCAGCAGGAACTCATTTCAAAGTGGGGATTAAACATCAGGTTTGTTATCTAAAACAAGATGCAGTGTTTTAAAACTAGAGAATAACTAGCCAGGAGTGTTCCAGACCAGGTGAAAGGTCACAGATATCAATCTGCAATTCTTCAGTATTGATTAGACAGCATGTTAACAACAGGCAAAAGCACTCAACAGCAAAGCAAATGGTTTGTGTTGTCAGGAGCTACAATGACAGAAATATACTCTACTTTACTCCGGCAGCAGATGTCTAAACAAAACCTCCCTCATATATTTCCCTATTCTATCTGTTTCAACTTCATGGTCACGGATTACTATTAATAGCTTCCACTGAGACGAGTCTAAATTCACTAACACCGAGTTTGTTCACACCAAGTTTCAAGCATTCTTTCAGTTTTTTTTTTTATAGAACAAAAATACAAAGACATACAAATATACACAAAAGTAAAAGAAACCCTGCCGAGATTAAAGGTGTGTATAAATCTCCTGTGTCCTAAAGAGCACTTTAATGGTTAAGAGAGTATTGTTAGTGGTAAATGTGAGGCTCTCAACAGGACCTTCCTGCCTTTCCGTGTTCAGACATCCACATGTGCCAGGCGGGGGTCCTTGTTTGCTGTGATTCCTAATGCATCGTTTCATTTGTCTATTAAACGTGCCAGCAGGGTGTCCCCTTACAGCTGTTCCCCCCGGGGTCTGCTCCGCTGCTTCAGGCTACACACACTCAAAAGAGAAGGGGAACTGAGTGCATAATAAAAGGAATTGTCCACAAGGCCAGGGGGGAATGCAGAATTTGGGACCCTAGCGGACACGGGATAATGCTATTCTTTCACGCAGCTTTAGATCAACTGTGACAGGTTACCCTGCCCATCATTTGGAGAGCTTTAAGCCTCTGAAATGTGCCTTAAGCATCCAATTCTTTTCAAGTCTAATAAAGGCAATCTGACCACCCGTACGTTTCATGCTACATTTATAAAAGGATGGATTATAGACATAGACCAGTCTTATGCATTTTATTCAGGGTAAACTGATGACGTCCACAGGGATCACTTACAATAAAAAATTTACAAATGCGTGTCAGTTTCTCTCTGATAATTGACAGCTGTACGCAGACATGGACAGACATGCAGTCTTCTTAATTACATGCAAGACGGCATCAAGGGTATTGGCTTTATAATCCACATGCAAATAAGTTCATCTTTTTAACAGTTTAATGAATGTGGCAATATAGTGCAGGTTGCTCTGCAGAAATAACAAGATCTACTTAGATAATGTTCTTTATGAGTATATATTAATATTCAGGTAGCCAGAAAACACTTACTAAGCCAAACACATTTCACATACAGCTCATTTTAGGATGCACTAAAAACCGGCATCTTGTACTGATTTCGATCAAGCGATGTTGATCGACTATGTATAACTTCTCAGGTTTATTAATGTTCATTCAAATTTTCCATTTAGATGCATTTTCTCACACTGAAGGATTCTGAACCTGGTAGTATGACCAGACCAAGCTTGTACTTGTGGCATGTAGATAAATGGTTAATTAAACATTTCTATGGAATAATGCAATGCACCTTAGTGGATCTATTTCTCCATAATGGAAAAAAAAATAAAATCCTCAAATACAAGTACAAATAAGACCACTTCAGCACCTTTGTTTGAATTTAACTGAATTCATGAGTGTCATTTTACAACATCCCACCCTAGGTTACTGTCCATAAAGCTGGAAAGTGTGCTAATAAGGGTGCTCTTAAAATCTTTTACTGTCTCCTGAGTCAACTCAACAACCTTATTCCATCCTGCATCTATTGATTCCAGGGCCCTTTTTTTCCCCTTTATCAAAGGACACTATGAAGATGTCCCATGCACAGCACAGGCACTCACAAAGTTCAACAAGTGCAACAAGTGTCCTGCGAGCACCGCCTAGCGCGTGAGAGGACCGTGATGCACGCGCTTACCTGACCACTGCGACGCAGCTCGAGACACCAAGACGCAGAGGAGCAGCGGCTCCAGGCACCAGATCCACCTGCAACGAGGGTCATACAGCGCTTGTTACACTCCCATCGCTTTGCTGACCTCAAACCTGCTCAACAAAAAAACGGAAAGAGGTCGCACACGTACCTGTTAGCCATCCCTGGTTCGCTTTTATTTTTTTTTTAGGAGTGCGCACAGAAATCCGCTTCTGTTCGTCTGCGCTCCGCGCCGCAACGTTTCCGTGCGCCGCGGCTGAGCAGCTGATGGGAGCGCGTAGAGGATAGGAAACGAGACAGAGAAAGAGAGAGAGAGAGAGAGAGAGGTGGAGGGAGGTGGAAGAGGAGGAGAGCACAAACGCCAAAAGTCACGCGCAGGACCCCCCACCATCCACCTCCACCGGGTCCTAAAGGGCGCGTGAGTGACAAGACTATACAGGCTGAAACTTCAACAACTGCCCCGATGGCTCCTGTGGGGTCCACTGTTATTACTGTAACCATTATAGCACACAGACATATGTTTAACTTGCTCATTCTTTTCACATACTAAAGGCTAAAACAAGACATTTTCGACTCTTATTTATTTAATTACCAGGCATGCTTAAGAAAAATTAAAATAAGAATAACATCTCAATATGTGCACTGTATAAACAGATTCCTATACAGTTAGGCAGATATCTGGTTGCAGGCAGGGAAAATCCTTACAGTTATTTGCAATGGGGAAGTCACAGCTTGTAATGCAAAAGCCACTATCAGGACACCAGGTTGGTTTAGGCTTTAATTTTCTCCAGAGTGTAAACTAACCAAGATTAACTGCGGTTGCATTATATATTTTTGCTATATTTATTTTTTGCTAATGCTATTTCAACAATTTACTATTAATTATACTATTATATAGCTCTGAAAGCATCCAATTCAAAATAAGAATCAAAATGTTTACTAATTATTAAATTATTATGTTAATTATTGTTAGCTCCGCTTTTAGTCACCACTTCACACAGTGTGTGTGTGTGTGTGTGTGTATTACTTAATCGATTAATCAACCAATTTACTAATTATTATTATTATGATTCTTTCAGTCTATATAAACTAATATACACACACATTACACAATAGAGAATCAATAATTAATCAATCAATGTAATATTGTCTGCTCATTTTAACCAATTATTACATTTTCATTAGTTTATTCAATAAATACACTTTTAGTCACCACTTCACACAGATCAAATCTTTATTTACTGTCTGTCCACTGCAGAAATAGTTTACATTTATAGAATGAATATAATTCTTTCCCCCCCCTGCTTATCTGCCCCGGGCACTGAATACCTTCTTTTGCATGTGCTCAAGCATGCCATGACCATCCACACAATAAAAGTCACAAATGTATTGACTATGCATACAGGCTTTTTTTTTCCCCGACCTCATGTATGTCATACTTCCTGTACATTTTATAAAGCTATCTGCATAACAGCTTGTGAGTACATTCAAAGCAACAGGTACCCAGTTCTCCAAACTAGCAATACAGTCTTATCATCCCTTGTCATCTCCTGTCCTCTCTTAGGCTACAGCAAGTGTAATTTGATCCATTTGGAGCTCCAGGGCTTGAAGCTTGAGTATACCACTCACCTCGGTATGCCCTTCACTCCTCAGTCCTTTACTGGGTGAAGTCTTTCAGTGCTCAGACTTTTTCTTTACAAAAGATTTTTCTGGGTTCTTACAAACAACCCATCATTCTGTCAATCTCTCCCTTTTTCCCTCTCAGTGATTTCATCCTGAGGTTTCTCCCAAAATCTAAAGGGTCTGTGGCTATAGATGGTTAGAATGTTTGATTGCTGGTGGAATAAATGGGCCTCGTCTCAGAGAGAGGGAGAGGAGTCTGTACAAATGCCCTGAGGAGTGGCATTTATATTCAAAAGTGGTGTCCCAGAAAAGAATTGGCAAGGCACAGGTGGACCTCATTTATCAATGCAAAATCCTTTTGTCCTTATTGTTCTGTAGACTGTGATTTTTCTCTAGCAGAACCAGACACTAGACTGTCTACTGTCTAAAGTATACATTCCTGCTTTTAGTACTGATTTTGCCCATGTTGCACATCATTCTGCAATTAAGTCAAAACAGGGTTCCAGTTTGTGGTCCGTGTGCGACCACGGCTTTTCACTTCAAGATTTCAATCTGTTTTTCCAAAGTAGATAGAGAGATTTGGACATTTTGCCTGCACCTGTAGATTTGGCCCCGTGGAGTAAAGTGCAAATCCTGAACACAGGAGCTTCCAGTACACAAGGCCTTGTATTCTCTTAGGTGGAAACTGATCTCCCCCTTGTGCTGAAGCTCCTTAAGACCTGTGCTTAGGAGCCCAGACACATTGCCCAGCTCGATATTCTTTCTGAAAATCTATTTTAGTAGCACTCAACTTGTGTGTGCACACAAAAATACCTTCATATTCATATTGTGTCCATAGGTTGAGTTACATTTATAAATAGTTAGTTAAATCACATTAGCTATAGTGTGTTTATAGCCTGTTTGTGATGCTGAATGGCATCAATGTCAAAGCAAAGCCTGTCAACATTGTGCAATATCATGCCCCAATTTTTTCTAGCTCATAAAAGCATGTGGAAAATCTAGACGCTGAATTCGTGTAAAGTCTTTCAATACACATGTCACAGATCTACCAATGCAGTGGCTTCATGGTGTCTAAATATTAGTGCAGTAACAAAGCTCTCAATCACCCAGGCTGAGGCTCTCACGGTTGATATCTATAGAAATGAGCTTCAACCACTGAGGAATAAAAACTTTTGATATGACTTAAGCAAGTGTGAGTACTCTTATTTATTTATTTATTTAATACTTACAAATTTTATTTTTCCCCACATATAGTACACTAGTAATACTTTTGGAATTAACTTCTGGTAGAATGGTGCCTATTGTGTTCGAGTTCCTATAAAATATTCCCAGTATCCCTTGAATCGAAGGAAGTCAAAACCCTTTCTCACGCACATAGCAGACAGAATAAATGAGTCAACCACTGCCCACCAGTTTGAGTAGTTTTTTTTTTTGAATATACTGTATGTAAGGACACACACTGGGGCTGAATGATATGGACAAAAATATCTTACATTGTACCATGCATTTATTCTAAATACCACAATAACGGTATGAATACTGGCTTTGGTTTAACACTTGATTTTTGTTGACACAGTTAAACATAGCATGCTTTTTTATAAACAAAAAATGGGAGTGTAGTTACTTTCTGAAATATTTTATTAAGCAGTGACAAAACACTGACAGTGTGTTTATCCGTCTTTTAAATGCAAGCTAATTTGTAATACTGACCATGTTAACTGCTTTGTACAAAAGGACAGAATTCCCATGGGTCTCAGCTCTTACATTAAACGCATACATTCAGAAGATGGATTCGAGTTCAAAGGGGTCATCTTTTTTTTTTTTTTTTTTTTTTGGGGGGGGGGGGGGGGGGGGGGGGGGGGAGGTGGGGGGGTATGTGTAAGGTTTAGATGAAGATTTTGAAATTCATGTAAACATGAATATTCTTTACCTTCTAATCAAGTTGTTGCTGAAATAAATTATTTGCAATGAAAACCTTTGTGCTAAGAAATTAAAGTATGCTATATTAAAGTAGGAAAACTACTGTAATTAAAAAAGCATTTTAATGATTCACAGTTTTTAATGCATGTCCAGCACTTTTCAGATTGCTTCTTTCCACTGTTAATTTAGCACTTTTTGGTTGTTGCTTTGACTAAATATTATTTAAAAAATTGTTTCTATTTCAAATTTAATTCAATTTTAGCTAACTGTGATAACACAATCTGCTGCCACCATCAGGTAAAAGGAAAAATTGCAATGCAACACCTTGTGCATCAGACCACCTTTCATCCAATCTAGAGAAGAAACAGGCCAGGCCACATTTGCTCCTGGGCTAGACTTTTGAGACCCCTGAAATAAATACAATGACCAACTGCTGTTTAATTTTCTACCTGCCCAACTCTGAGTGCACTTTGTCAGTGCAGTTGTTTTAGTTGTTTCCAAGCACCCAAAACTATAAAATAGTCTGAAAATACAGAACTATCTGAGATTATTACAAAGCTCAGGTGTTACTCCTGAAACCTTACCATTAAAATTGCAAGCAGTATCCTCTGGCTGCTGTTGGAACATGTCTGCGTCCCAAGCCAGGCCTAATCTGAGTACATTCCACTGTCAGAGCAGGGGGTACCTTTAGAGAGCAGTCACAGGTTACAGCTGGCTTTTGCCGAATACATACTGTCATTTTCAACTGATTATGGATATTAGAACATTCTGTTGGTCAAACAAAACATACATAGGCATACATCTGCTGTCTGAATTGTTCATCCGATAGAAAGCATAGGTCTTCTGGAGGTATCATTACAATTAATATACTGGCAGACAGCAAAGCAACTTACTAAAGTCAGCGAGCAAAGTGTATTAGAAAGTCAAAAAGCACCCATTTAAAAACAATACTTTAATTATTATACTTACCGATAAAATGAATTCATTTACATTCAGTAACTGCCTTGGATGTGGTGCGTATCCTGGAAACTTTGGGCAACACACCATTATACACACTGAGTACTTATTCCACCTGTTTTGGGAGCTTGGAGGCAACTGGAGAACTCTAAGGAATGAAGTATGAGTACACATTGACAGTGACCCTAGCTTACGGGGACCTGGAGCAGCCAGGAAGCTATGCCGTCCTTGCTGCTAGCTTAATGTTACATTTCAACTTTTACAATTTTTTTTTTCATAGTAAGGTTACATGTCTCAAATGCAGCCGTGGCCTAGTGGTTAGGGAACCGGTCTTGTGACCGGAAGGTCCCGGGTTTGATCCCCACCCAGGGCAAGACACGACTGAGGTGCCCTTGAGCAAGGCACCTAACTTCCCTAACTGCTCCCTGGGTGCTGTGGTTTGGGGCTGCCCCCCGCTCGGGCAAGTGTGTTCACTGCCCCCTAGTGTTCACTGGTGTGTGTGTTTTACTGCATGGATGGGTTAAATGCGGAGGTCACATTCCTTCTGTGTGCAAACACAGTAAGGCAAAATAGTTCACTTTTATTCATTCATTCATTTCTTTCATTCATTCATGTAGAACATGTATGCATTCAGGGTGCTGATTTGCTCATTTGTAAAACATGCAGAATCATTCATTATTTCCTTAACAGACACAGATTAATGAAGGTTGTTGGGCTGTAGGTAAACCTGCATAAAACAATCAATTTATCTTAATCATATGAGCAAATCCATCTCCTAAAAGTCTTTTCAAGAGATTAATTAGTGAACACTTTTGTCCTGACTCAAGGTTAATGGACACAGGGTAAATGTTTTGAATGGTTTAGGGTTTACACCGTCAACACTGTGGCCTTGATTTACAACAGAAGCATTTGCAGTCTGTGTGCTTGCCCAGTCATTTCACAGGTAATTAATAAGGCTTAATAAATCCTTCAGTTTTTTATTGACCTCATTTATGTGATTAGAAAATCAGATACCAGGGTTCATCTTTTAAGGAAGTAAAGTTTTTGAAGCCATAAATTTCAACCAGTAATGACCTGTGCCCTGATGCTTCACATTCTAACACCAAACCATTTTTTTTTCTGACTGCAGCAACCCATCAACACAAACACAAGTACATACATGTATAAGCACTCAGATAAGCAGATTCAGCACCCAATGAATTAAATCACGTGTGTACAACACTAAGATATATCTGGCACGAGTCCTCTACTGTGCAACAATAATGGATATTACTAGTTGCATTATATATTTAATGACTGGTTTTAATATTTTTTTGTTGTATAATCTTTCCTGCCATGCTGCTTTGAAAATAAACAGCTTTGATCAAATAATGAATATAAATTCTTGGACATTGTTACAAGTGTTACAGGTTTTTAGGTAGGCTCATTTAATATTAGCTAGGCAGCCATACACATTGTGTGTAGCAATGTAGAACTAGAACTATTAGAACTAGAACTATTAAAATTAGAATTAGAAGTTGTTATGCTTCAGATATGATAATGTGTTTTCCAGTTCCGCTACGTGCCTTAGTCTGGAAAACATTTTGGTTTGTTTTTTTTTTTGCTTTTTTCTTTCAACATTCAGAGAGCTTTTGTAATGCTGTGGCCTAGTGGTTAGGAAACCGGTCTCGTGACCGGAGATCCCCACCCTGGGCAAGACACGACTGAGGTGCCCTTGAGCAAGGCACCTAACTCCCCTAACTGCTCCCTGGGTGCCATGGTTTGGGGCTGCCCCCTGCTCTGGGCAAGTGTGTTCACTGCCCCCTAGTGTTTACTGCTGTGTGTGTTTCACTGCATGGATGGGGTAAATGTGCAGATCACATTCCTTCTGAGTGCAAACAAAGTAAGGCGCAAAGTTCACTTTCATTTCATACTCCACCAAACCTACTAGCACTACTCAGGGTCAGCCTAAATATTAACACTATCAAAACATTATTATTATTATTATTATTATTATTATTATTATTATTATTATTACATCCACAACCGAGAATAATATCTGCACAAGTGCACATGTTAAAGGACAGAAATCCAAACATGACTGGATAAGAATTTTTTAACAAACATTCTCTTTTACAGTATATTCATATGAAAAGTGGACATGTTTGAACAGTTAGGCTGTGGGTGTATCTGACATTTATTAAAAGCTTCTTTTTTTTGCCCCTTGATTAAAAGCTGACAAAAAGAAAAACGCAAAGGACAGACATAACTACAGGGTGAGGTTTAGACATTGTGTTCATGTATACATAACATTATTGACTACTTTAACTGTGCAATTGAACCAAAAAAAGATCATATGATCTTGATTTACATTTAATACTTGAATATGTCATGAAAGACGATCTGTCCTCTTTGTGTGAAATCTTCCTCGGGGAATGTGATGTAATGTACACCACATTCCTCACATTAGTAAAACTCTATTACACTATTTCATCTTAGATTCTGAGAAAAGTTAAATTCGTAAATCATGGTTATGTATATTTCTCCAGCAGAAATATGTAAATGCTGGTTTAGTCGCTCGTGAATATGGTCTTTATTTTATAAACATCTCGTTTTATACACATGCTGAAAACAACCAGTGCCATCACTGTGGGTTACGTGACATTCAAAACAGGAATTTGGTTAAGCTGTACATTCACAAAGCCTGATTTATAACAAGAACACTTAAGAACAGCCTGAGTCTGTCCAAGACTTCCACAGCTATAACTGACAGAATTTATGAATTAGATTTGACGTCATATTATCTATATTTCTAACAAGCATGCATGATCACTCAACAATCATTCAGACACCAAAAGGAACATGATTAGCCTATAGTTGTACACTACTGTTAATGTGGTAAAAACTCAAGAACACTCAGGTTTCGGTTCCTTTAGTGTCCAGTCTCAGACAAGGTTGATCGTGATCATGCATGTAAGAAGGCTGGTATCTGAACAGAACATCAGGCCTCATGCCTGGAGGGTAGTTCCAGAAATCTGTAAACTGTTACAGAGTTTTCACTTCATAAATAAGTCCAGATTTTTATGCTGCTTAGATATTCAGGCAATTTCTATGTGACATCCAGCAGGACACAAACAGTCTAATACAAACAGTCTAAAATGCACTTATAGCTGCTCACTGCAGTGTATACACTAGTCACACGAGATTGGCTTCTTGTGTGGCTTTGTGTAGTCCGTAGAGTCGTTTTTGTATACCTGCCATTAGAAAATGGTATGAACACTAGCAAGTCTGTAAAGCTTCACTGGTCAAATAACTGGCCTGCTTTAGATTGTTTACTGAGGACAAGTCAAGACAAAACTGAGTCAGAAGTTAAGAGCTCCATTAACTTGACCAACTTGCTCAAGCTCAAGTGGGCTCAATGCATTAAACATTAAAAAAAACCATTCAAACTGAATGATTCATTATCCAAATAGACAAACCAATGCCCAACAATGACCCGTGAAAACATATCCAAGCTGACACATTATTTATTACCCTATATCATTTTCTTTTACTAAGGCAAAGGGAAAACATAAAAGACAGCATAGCAATGTTTGGCATTTATACAGGTAGTTGTGCACTCAGGATCAATTTTTAACTGGGACTTTCCCAAAAAGAAGCCCTATAAACCTGTGTTTTTGACAATTATCTACATGGTCAGCATCCAAGTGCTCCAAAGTCTACCTGTCCTGTTCCTACATGCAGAGCTTCTTGCTTGTTGCCTCTCATCTTGTGCCACCTAAAAGACAAAAAAAAAAGTCTGCCAAATGGCTTTAACACTACAACAGACAGTATCTTGATGGAGAAGGATTGGTGGTCGGCACATATTTCCTGTCATTAGATATAGCCAAAGTGTACCAAACAAAGTAAAGTAATTCTCTTTGTGCCAGCTGGTTAACAGTGACTGTTGTAAGCAAGAGGAATGTAAAATAAAACATAAAAGCATGGTTTAAAACAGTATAATATTACAAAGAAAAAAGTTTGAAAAGTACAAGAACTACTGAGAGTCTGTTACCACACTGTGGTCATTAAGAGAAGTGCTGTGAACATGGATTTGGCAACCTCACACACTGCATATTTTCATGTCTGCTTAAACCATCTAAGCCAAAGGACCCTGGGTTTGTAGATGTCTTTCTAAAGATTAAACATCTGGATCAGACTTTTTTTTTTATGAAATTATAGCTTTTATGAAAGTAAAAGTGAACTATTTGCCTACAGAGAAATGTGTCCTCTGCATTTCCGAGCAGTGAAACACACACACACACACACACACACACACACACCAGTAAACACTAGGGGGCAGTGAACACACTTGCCCAGAGCGGGGCAAACCACAGCACCAAGGGAGCAGTTGGGGGACTTGCTCAAGGGCATTCCTTAAGGGCACCTCTGTCGTGTCTTGTTCCCTAACCAACAACCTTCAACCTTCTCAGATTTTCTCCCTAATTATTTTGTTTTGGCTAATTCCCACCCAGCACTTTAAGCCATGTAAAGCTAGCCAACTAGTGCTCATGATATGGGACATAGCCTTAAAGGAAAGCGCGAACCGCCCAGTTCCGCACGCATGAGCTGACAGACACCCATTACTGTGTTGCTATGATTGATAGGAGAAGGAGTGTATGCTATGCCTTCCTTCCCAAGAGCACAGCCAACTTTACTCTCTAGGAGGGAGTATATGCCATACCTCCTTTCCAGAGAGCGCAGCCAATTTTGCTCTCCTGGATACCCAGCCACAGATGGCGGTACCTTCATCAGAATTGCAATCGCTGAACGACAAGCCAAACACTTTTCTGTTGCACCACACAAGACCCCATGAATAAGACTTCATATAAGAATGTATGACCTCATTTGTATACATTTGAATGTATGACTTCAGTAACTACTTTGTCAAAGTCAGGTGGATTAACATCCTGAATGGAACGATCTCTTTTAGTGTCGCTTGATTTACAGAGGTGGTGATATCAGCTGACAGCCTATTGCTGCAGTAGATCAGTAAATGCGAATAGACCTGCCCTGATGCTTACACTTGGCTCCGTTTTCAAACGTGTAGACTGAGAGGGGAAAAATAAACAAACATGCAAAATATATGGCTTTGCGTCAGTGGAAACTAGGGGTTATGCCAGGTCCTTTTCGGATGACTGAAGTTTAGTCTGTCCATCAAGTAAAAGGACCTGTCATCAGATGTATTTTTTCCATGGCTTTACACGGACAGATTCAGCTTTTGCAAACTTGCAGATAAAAAAGTTAACGTCCAAAAAAAAAAAGCATTGAAATGACGAAAACCCTTATAATCTGTCCCATAAAATAAATCTGTGCATGTCAAGGTTTAAGTTTAAAGCTTTCTTTTTTCAGTTTTTTTCCTAAAATTCTGTATATTAAGCAGTGGTACTAACATACAAATGCCAAGAGAACCTCTAAGTATCTTTACAACACTAACAACATTTAACACCCAAATTTCTCACCTTTAGCTAACACATTCTACCTTTTTACAACTGTCCTTTGCTTTTGTTTGTCAACAGTCTCAATTTTTTTTTTATACATTGTCCTGCATTGTCTCCTGAAGACGGTTACCAGAAAATGTGCTGAATTCATCTTTCATGCCCCTTCTTGTTTCCTGAGGTACAGCAGGGAAATATGTTTCACTCCAGGCAACTGCCAGTTTTATGCCTTTAAAATTACCCCATTTTAGTCAATGAAACTGTCTTGAGCCCATAATTTACCTCCAGAGTTACCCAGTTAATGTATAAATTTAATAATGGACATTGTCACAAAGCAGCTTCACAGAAATTTTAAACATAAAATGTATTTTAGTTTCTAACAAATAAAACCCCCTGAGATGACAAAAGGGGGAAAAAAACCTTAAGAGGAACCAGACTCAAAATGGAACCCATACTAATCTAGAGGACACCTGATAATGTGATTATAAATAGCTCCTCCTTTATCTGTATAATTGAGTTAAAACGTGCTAATTGTGTTAACAGCATTTTTAGCAGAAGTATCTATTACAGGTTAAGTCTAGCATATAAAACTGAAGTTATAAATTGTTCAGTGATGGAGTCTTGAATATAAACTATGCTTAAGGATAATATTAACTAATCTTGAAATATTGAATCAGGTCCCATGTTGATGTTAAAAAAACATTAGCATTAAACATATCTCATAAAATAACATTTATATGTTATTTTATCTGTTATTTTAT
>JAOVVF010000047.1:21465693-21497850 GCA_028565595.1 Duopalatinus emarginatus
CACACATATACACATATATATATATATATATACACATATATACACACACATACAATATTGTAGTTGTAATTGCAAATAATTCTCTGTTATATTATTCCTGTTTTCAGAGAGAAAGTAGATAGATGCATTCAACATAATTGTCATTGTTCACTACAAGTACTAGGCAACAAAATGAAGTGTTCCTATAATATGCAGTATAATCTGGAATCCTAGGGTTAGGGTTAGACTAAGTTTCTGTAGTCAGTGGAATAAGGTTGTACCCCATCCAGGTTTATTCCTGCCAAGCATCCAGTGCTCCCAGATTTGGCTCCAGATGAGCTGCACTCCTAATGAATATGTATTAAATGACGTTTAATACTGGTCATGCCTCTTGATTTCTTTGCAAATCATCCAGGCTGTAGAGTATTTTGAAATGGCATTCTCTCCACAATCATGCTCGACTGCTGACTGCTATTCCCCGGTGGGGAGCTGGGGGACAAACCACTTGATAAAATATGTTAAGTAGAGATGTTCCGCGAATTTCAGCTTCTCACCCATCTGTAGCCCCACATTTCGATCACTCTATGGACATAAAATGGTCAGTCAGCTTTATTTGAGGCACAGGAGGAAAGGCTTTTGCTGCTACTGTTCTCAGAGAATAGGCTGCTTGCTGTAAACAAATAGCCTGAAGGACAGTCAGAATGGATGGCAGCAGGAATGCAGCCAAGCTTGGATAACTGGGACATGCCCAGGCTGGTCAGACAGAAGGGTTCACATACAGCCTACAGTGATGACTCTCTCATCTCATAGTAGCCTTTATTAGTCACCAAAGGCTGTAATGACAAAAGGCATTTAAAATGTGTTATTATGTATATGTGGATTTTACCTAAAATAAAAATTAAATTAAACACGCATCATGCTTATTTTTTTTATTTTGTAATATAAAGTCCAACTATGAAAAAGACTGGACACTGGGATTGGGTGAAGAATACTCTGAAGCACCAGCAAAACCTGTACAGACTGTTAAAAAAACAACAACCTGGTATTGATTGGTGGTGGCTCCATAATACTATGGGGCTTGTTTAACTGGCATTCCATTAGACCCCTGGTCCGTCTACAAACATCTCTGACAGGTGAATGCTGTGCAACTCCTTTCTGAAGACTTACACCTATTCATGTTCTGCATTCATTCTGATACGTTTGACCTCTTCCTTTGGTGTCTAGAGATACCAAAATATGGTTAGTGAAACACTCATCTGAGTCTGGGGTTTTACCGTTCCCCAAGTCACCAGATCTCAGCATTATCAAACACATCTGGGATGCTGTGCAACATAATGTGTAACACAGGAATGCTACACCTCGGAATACAACAGAATTGTGGACCGTTCTGCAGAAAATATGGTGTTTGTGGCCTACAGAATATTTTGCACAGCAGTAAATGCCCTGTGTAGTGTACCAGTGTTTCCTGGTGCTTTAGTGTAAATAAATCTGCAATAATAATAATAATAATAATATTTTAGAAACTGCAAGATTTGTTTTCTGCCAGCAGAGGGAGAGAGAGAGTAAGCAAGGATAAAATGCCAGAAATGCTACAACATACAAAACTGCTGTCCTTAAAACACTGCAGGACGATATAGCAGTATGTGTATTAACAGTACTCGGGATAGGATCTTTTTCTTCCATGCTGAAATTATTGCCATGTGTAAGGAAACAACCTGAAACGGAATTCAGGGTTGCACCTTTTACATTTTACAACACAAGTAAATTGATGCCCTACTCTAGACTTTTTATTCCCTAGAGCCAGACAAAAATTTATAAGGGGACTTCCATCAAATTTAGAGGCTTGTGTGAGAAAATGAATGTCTGTTACCTTTTTGCAATTATATCATCATGTTGTTTACATGATCACAGAGCACCTTGATGGAAACTTTCATGGCCATGCCAAAACAGTTGTATTCCTAGAGAGCTAAAAGTATCCCAAAGTCGATATGAAGGGTGTGGGCTTGGATTTGCCAAATAAAACACCTGACAGTTACTGTATGCAGTGTAACATGGTGTTGCTATTGTCAGGATAGACATGGTTTCGAAGAACAGTTGATACACTCATTATAAACAAAAGCAACCTGAAACAAAAGCAATGTCGTGTCATCATTTCTCATAAATAAAACAAGTAAGCAGACATATGATGCTAACAAAGGCTCACTGCTGATAACATAATCCTGATTATTGTGTTTTATCCCGTAAGAAGTAAGAAAGAATGACAGGATGCACTTGCTAATATCATATTTGGCAGTGGGTGGATTGTTAAAGTTTTTTTTTTTTAAAAGGGGGACTGCTACTCTTTGTAGGTTTGTACAAAACAGATAATGTGAACTGTGGTTATGCCAGTAGTAGTGTTTTAGAAAGATTGGGTTACCTCCAATGGCTGAAATCAGAGGAGGGAGTGTGAAACAGCGATGTGAGCCTCTAAACAGCTGAGGTTTGATGCCTCACGCTCTCCAGTCTCTCATATTCATAGGCCACATGGCACGTGCATTGAGGACCCCGACACATTTGACCGTTTTAATGTTTTAGTCTGGCGTTTTATAAGGAATGTAATGCAACAGAATCAGTAGCTTTAATCATAGTACTACATGCACAAAAGGTTTATAATATAAAAAATTTAATAAAAGATAAAAATGGCCAGCTAAAAGTAACCAAGAAGTCTTTAGGGTGCTGTCCTCCTTCTAAGGTTTTATTGCAAGTTCTCAAGTAGGCTAAGAAATCTGCTTTGGACAAGCCATCCTATCTATATTTAACCACCCCAAGCAAGTGAATGGAGGGCCTAACTTATCTTCAGTGCTGTCATCAGGGCCGCCAGTATTTTTAGGAGACAGCAGCAGCTGCGAAAGCATTTAACGGTCCTCTACGAACAATGACACTTGGGGTGTCTCGGAGCTGAGCACCGCAGAGCTTGTGGGACTGCTGTTGAGTACAGAGCGAGACTGTTCAACAAACTGGTTTATTATTTTACATGTACAAGCCTTGCAAAATGGGAAGGTGACTACAACTAAAAGCAACAGTGGAATAGCTCTAAATCAGCTTTTTATTGAAGCGGGAAAGGATTTACCCTTAACACCAAGAAAATACAGCAGGAAGTAATACATCCAGGGGAGCTGACCTGCAATTTTACTGGAACAACCACAGGCTTGATTCACAATGTAATTCTACATTCAACCCTGAGGACTGAGGAGAGGTAGGTTATGGAAGGCTTGTGAAGGAAAGCTTCGTGCAGGTCAGAGGTCAGTCTAATTAAGTCAGAAACACAAACAAGAGGTTAATCCCTATAGTTAACCTCTTGATCATATCTCGGTGATTGATGTCTGATGATTTAAGTGGTGATTCAAGTTTTTGTATGATTTTTGAGAGGAAACTTGTTATCATTATATTTACGTTGTTATATTTAAGTTCATTAACTGCACATCAGACTGACCTATTTCTAACCACACTGTATAAATTTAGCAATAGCAAGAATTGGATTAAGATTAAGATGGCAACATTTTAACAAACCGGCAAGACTCGTGAAAAGCTTTCTGTGGGTTTGTTTCATGAACTACAGCTATTAATGGCTAATAATTTGATCTTTAACTCTTTTCTGTTGTATCTTACATAAGGACCAAATGTGGACCATGATCAAATTTGAGAATCACCAGTAAAAGTTTTTTCTAAAGAATAATTTAGAACCAGAACCAGTCTGCTTGAATTGCAGTAGAAACCAAAGAGCATGGATGATATTTTAGAGCAAATGCATCATCAGAGCAGTTTGTTTGGTCGTTTTTTTTTTCTTTCTTTTTTTAAACAAATGACAAACGAAACTAATTTTGACAATGACATTTGGGGGCCAAATTCTTCAATGAGTCTGCCAAGCGGGGTGTGATAAAGGCAGAGCATATTTTGACTTCAGCGCTCTCTCAGATTGTGTACTGCATTTGTGCGATGTGTGTGAGACCTGTGTTTGTATGTACGCGTGTGTATGTGTGTATAGGGTGTTCTTTGTGATACCTGACACATGCCCTCTTGCAGGTCTTTATTTAGGACTGACTATATAAAGCACTTTCCCATTGAATTACAGCACCATCTGTGCTAGCTATGTGTGGTGAGCACTGTTCACCTCTAGACTGTTGGCTTTGGCCTAACACACACACACACACACAAGGCAAATGTGTTAGAAAGTTCTGGGAGTAAATACCATGGTGAAATGCAATCCTGTTCCTCAGTCATTAAACGCCACTAGCATGCATACCACCACCCACTTATGTTGGGGGAAATTTTAAAAGACTAATAGAACTAAATAAATAATGAACTTTATTTAAAGTTATTTTTATGCTGTCTTGCAATGACAACACTGTCGCAAGAAAGCTTGACATGAGACATCAAATACAGTTACAGGGTAATTATTAAAGGTTAATCCAACTCAGACATCCATCGCAGAATTTATTGTTAATGTCTCCTGAGGTTTGGTTAGTCGGCACTGTGCAGTGGATTTAAGCTTGAGAAATAATTATAAAGGTTTTATCGGCGTAATGCTTGGTCAGCCTCAATAGGAAAAGGTCTAAACTAGGGCAAATATTTATATCATGTTTATGCATGATACATTCATGCAGTTATCTGGCAAAGTAGAAATATAACTAAGACCAATAAATTGAAAAGTAAAGAAGTTTTATAAAATAAAAACATACACATGAAAATGTGACTTTACTGACTGTAGTAGTATGATTTATGGTGCCAGGCAGGCTGAGCAGACAGTGGGGACAGACATACCAAATAGCTGAAAGACCGGATAAAACCTTACCTGGTCTTTTTCTAGTCTTCAGCTCTGTAGTGTCAGCTTGCTTTTACCCAGTGTATTCTCAGATTCCTGTTCTTGGCAGACAAGAGTGAAAGCCAGTAAGGTCTCATGCTGTCCTCCTGCTCATCCACTTCTTGCTGTGTTGTGCATTCCGAGATGCTTTTCTGCATATCATGATTATAAAGAGTGATTGAGTTTCTGTAGCCATTCTGTCACCTCAAACCAGTCTGGCTCTTCTGTTCAGATATCTTTCTTTGTACTGTCTCTGATTAGCCAACCGCATAAATTAAAGGCCTAGATGTGTTAGAAAATTCTGTAGGTCCCTTATGGCATGTGGTATAATTCAGTGTGCTTGTATATTTTCCAGGCTGAAAACATTTCAGAAAAGCTGCAATGTTACTTGTTTTTACAAATGAACCCATATGCTTAGTCCATATCTATTTCTATCGTAATATATATTGGGGCAATTCAAAATGAGCAAGCTACACTCACCAGGCTATTATTAGAACAAGATTTAGACTCCACAAGTTCAAATAAAGTGCAGTGTTAGCAATAAACTTTAATAAATGTGTAATGTTGTTAAATAAATAAATGGGCAGCATTGTCACCTCACAGCAAAAAAAAAAAAAAAAAAAAGGAAAGAAAAGCTTGGGAATTAAATTAAATTCTTCAGCTTCACAGATCGGGTCTGTTCTGTGTGAAAGATTGCATGTTTTTCTATGGGTTATCTGTGGTCTGCATTGGGTTCTAGTTCTGAGCTTTAGCCTTCTCTCACAGCCCAAAAGACATGCAGTGAAGTGAACTGGAGATACTGAGTTGCCTCTAGGTGTGTCTGTGTGTGAATGTGTCTACCCTGTGATGGACTGGCAACCTGCCCAGGGTGTTTCCCTGCCTTCCGCCGAATGAAAGCTGGGACAGACTTCGGCAACCCCAACAACCCAAACTTAGGTTTAACATTTTGGGGTAAAATTAAATGTGTAGGCTATGTTAATGTTTTATATTAAATTGTTAATGTCAGTGTACAAAACTGTAAACGCTAATGTTAAAGCAATCTGAATTGCAGACAGACTGAAAAATGTATTAAATTTGACATTTGTTGGTTTATGACATGTAGCATACAGTGCTTATATATTATGTTACATTATAATTATACCCTAACATCAGTCAGGATCAGTCATATACTATGGGTTTTTTTTTTTAAGTTTTATTTTAAGCTTTAATTTATTGTATTTCACAAATAGTTGGCCCAAATATCGAATAACAATTATTTTATATTTTCATCCAGACACCTAGCTGCTACAGATATTCTACTGAAAGAGAGACTTAAAGATTGAGGTGAGGCTGGCAAGGCTTGAGAAATGGATGTGTTCGGTGGAGCACCTCGGTTCCTCGCCTACCCTCGTGCTGTGGTGGTGCAAAGCGGCACTGATGCTGTCCTTAAATGCCAGATTAGTGGGGATCCCAGACCAGCTGTTATATGGGAGAGAAACAATGAAAAAGTCCATCCAGGTGGCAGATATCGCATATTTGAGGATGGCAATGTTTACAATCTCATTATTACTGTGGTGACAGCAGAAGACAGTGGCCAATACATATGCAAAGCTAAAAACAGCATAGGGGAGACATATGCTGCAGCAACACTGAAAGTAGAAGGTGAAGCTCAAGAGATGGAACTGAGAGAAGAGAACAAGCCCCGCTTCCTCATCAAACCCCTGTCCACGCGAGTAGGCCGAGGAGATGATGCAGTCTTCTCCTGTAAGCTTTGGGGAAAACCTAGGCCAGATGTGGTGTGGGAGAAGGATGGCAAGAAGCTAAACGAGATCTTTGAGAGTACACATTACAGTGTCGGGTACCAGGACGGAGGATGGTTTCAGCTAAAGATTTTTAAAACCCGGGCACCTGATGGTGGAGTGTACACATGCAAAGCCAGGAATGAGTTTGGGGAAAGTCTG
Source organism: Duopalatinus emarginatus (assembly GCA_028565595.1). Taxonomy (NCBI): domain Eukaryota; kingdom Metazoa; phylum Chordata; class Actinopteri; order Siluriformes; family Pimelodidae; genus Duopalatinus; species Duopalatinus emarginatus. The sequence goes on from JAOVVF010000047.1 coordinate 21,472,453, forward strand.
GCTGGAGCTGTGCTGTTGGTGGATGCTGGCCCTGGACATGAAGATGAGGGAAATCGCAATGGTTATACTAATGGCCACAGGAAGGCACATCAGGGAAAGCAGAGAAGCAGTAGGCATGTTGTAGCAAAGCTAAAAGAAGACCCTCTGCCGACGTCAGCCAAAGTAAAAATGTTTGCTGTGACCGAAGGAAAACATGCAAAATTCCGTTGTTATGTGACAGGAAAACCCAAACCAGAAATCATATGGAGAAAAGATGGAAGAATAATTTTGTCAGGAAGGCGTTATCTACTATATGAAGACAGAGAGGGATACTTCACACTTAAAGTACTCTACTGCAAACAGAAAGATAACGGAGTATATGTTTGTGCTGCATCCAACACTGCAGGACAAACCCTAAGTGCAGTACATCTTTTTGTTAAAGGTATGTATGATATATTGTCATAAAGCCTTTTTTTTTTTTTAAACACCTGGAATGAACATTATATGCTAGCGTAGGAGATTACTGCAGTCTACAGACTACACAGTCTGTAAAATACAGACACGACAGCTTAAAGTTGACTGATTGTTTTAATTACACTTTATTTCCTATCGATCCAAATGTGCGGTAATGCTTTTTCCATAGAACAGTTAAATGCATGTCTCGGCATAGACTTACCAGGCTTCCTTATATGTTTATGGACTCTGAGATGCCATAGGATTGAATATGTCATCTTAGGGGATGGCTTAGAAATGCCAAAATCTATATAACCCCATCTTTTAAATATGGTTAAACACTGGCCAATGTGCTCGTGGCAACGCAACGTGAATTATTCAAACGAGGCATGATGGTGGGTGCCGCATGGATGTGACATTTCCATTTCCGAAGTTGTGTGAGGATTTAACATTCCTCAATCCACAAACTCATGCGTGTACCTGGAGTATGTCATAGAAGGCACAGAAGGCAACAGAAAAGCAACTCAAAATCACATATGAATTTAATGCAAGAGGTCACACATGCATATCCTGCAGGTTCCTTAGATTCCATTGAATACAGGTGCAGAAGACCCATTCAGAGTGTCTCCTTTAACACTACAGTACCAGACAGGATGCTTCACCTGGGCTTGTGAAGTCCCTAACTGGACCCTAGAGGACTGGTAATTATGGCACATGTTGTGGTCCGCAGCTTTACCCAAAATAAGCCCAATGGACAACTTGTGGGATGTAATGGAGAGGTCATCTGAGATCCTGCACCTTCAAATATACCTCCACTTTTTTCATTATATTGAAGCAAAACTGCAAATCAATATAAAATTCTTCTGACTGATCACTTTATCCTATAATATATCCTGATGGGAGTGGTCAATTCCAGGATAACTTCACCCACAGGAAACAAGGGTTAACTGAATGGTTTAATGGATAAATAAGTAAATAAATAAACAATAGATAAATAAATAGATAGACAGACAGACAGACAGATAGGTAGATAGATAAATAAATGAATAAAATAAATACATATGATATAGCCTTTACACTTCTCAAAGAAAAAATTCTATCTATTCTTTACAACATCAGAGCCACCTGTAAAATTCAAGCAACCACTCAATGACCTTGAAGTCTGGGAGCAGGACCAGGCCATCCTCGAATGTGAAGTACCAGAAGACTCTGTGCCCATTACATGGTATTTAGAAGACAGGAGGCTACAACCTGGGGCCAAATACGGAATGGAGGAGTGGGGAACAAAGCGTCGACTTACGATCCGTGACATGGGAGTTGATGATGATGGGATCTACCTCTGTGAAATGCCAGATGGAGGAAGAAGCATAGCTGAGGTAACTGTCAAAGGTAAATATCTTTTCAAAGCTCAAATTGAATACATAATAAGTCATTTTTAGACAAATTTGAGTTTGTAATACATTTTAGCAGTACTGGATGATGATTAACACTTAACACTTTCACACCTTCCTCATAGGTACTATAGTAAGAAAGCTGCCCAGAAAAGTAGATGTTCTGGAAGGGGAAAATGCTGCTTTCTGTGTGGAAGTAGAAGAGGAGGAAATGGACATTCACTGGTATAAAGATGGCACAGAGCTGAGGGAGACGCATCAGACCATCATTAAATCGTTTGGCAGAACTCACATCTTGGTCTTTGTTAATACCACACCTCAAGATTCTGGCATGGTCATTTTCTACGTTGGCAGATCAAAGACTTCATCTCAGCTAAGGGTGAAAGGTTAGGACTTTATTTATTTGTATTTAATCCATCTGGCAGGATTACGTCTTGTGAACTGTGTCCACATACTTAGAGGTGTAATGATATACAGAGAGATTTACTCGAAAGAGGCCCAGAGTATTCTGTTGTAACTCCCATTAAAATAAAGCGATCTGACAGACACTTCAGTGATCAAAAGCCACCTGCATGCATCAGAGAGTTTGGGTGTTGCTGCAAGTTGATGTGTGTGGCATTAGTTCTGGTACATATTATGCAGATTTGGTGGATTTGGCACACTGTGATATTTTGGTTTATAACTTGCTTGTCATAGGAATAGCCCAAAACATAATGCTGCCACCACCATGCTTCACTGTGGGTATGGTGTTCTTCTGGTTGAAGTCTTGTTTTTACGCTTAACACAACTTTTGAAAACTTGGCCAAAAAGTTCAGCCTGGTTCTCATCAGACCATATCATATTTTGGCAGAATTGATGTAGGTTTTTGCAAAATGTAGACATATAAAGAATATGTTGTTACATATTCTTGTTGAGTATGTTACAACTGTTGTCACATGCAGTACACAACCAGTGTCCAGATTTGCTTTGTGCAGCTGAACTTTGTGCACACTTTTTTTTACACATCTTTTAGTTTTTTTAATTATTATTTTTTTTAATTAGTCTCCTTTAAACAATTTTATTGAGTTATTCTATTTAATTGCAGATTCGAGGTCACACTAAAGGTGGAAATAAATCTGAAAGAATTTATTTTGGTCAGATTTTTTACATCACAAAAACCTGCTATTTTAACAGCGGTGTGTAGACGTTTTATATTCACTGCATATTATTTACCTATATTATGTTTTTATTCTTTCTCAGCGATTAGGCAATGTCCACCTAGTTGCCCTGTGGGGGTTCAGATAAACACGGAGCGTGCAAATGCAGCACTCCTGTCTTGGGTTCCAGCACAGGACTGTCGAAAGAATCCACCCTCAGGCTACATCCTAGAGAGACAGGAAATAGGTTCTCAGGAGTGGCTCCAGTGCCTCACCACTGACTCGGCAACTTCAGTGGAAATTCTTGGTGACAGTGTTCCATGTGAAGCTGATTACAGATTCCGCATCTGTAGTATCAACAAGTATGGAAGAAGTGGATATGTGGAGTTTCCTCGTGGAGTTCATCTGGGTAACGTTATGCTACAACAATTCTAACATATTGTCTGTATCGACTGCTGTGGTAATAGAGCTTCTTTGGTTTGTAAATCTGTCCAACCCAAATATGTTACACTACAACAATGAAAACTAATACCTACGACTTTTCTAGTTCCAGTAGCAAAAATACAAGCACCTCTTCAAGACGCATTGGTGCCTGAAGGCCAGGATGCCTGTTTTTCCATCGAGTTGTCTGCCTCGGTCATAGGCACTTGGTTTTGGAATGGCACCCAAATTCAAGATGATGATCGTTTTCACATTAGACGGTCTCGTACACACCAATCACTACGAATTCGAGGGGTACGAGACACTGACAATGGAGCTGAAATCACCTTCATTGCCTATGGAATTCGTGATTCAGCAGCTCTATATATACAAGGTAAGCACATGCATGTCTCTTGGGGCTCCGTTATAGATTATTTATAAATACTAATAATTGGAATACTTGTTTTTTTCTATATGCAGCTCCACTAGTTAAATTTACTCCACTATCTGAGATGGACCGAAATAAGTTTGTGGAAGTAGGCAATCCAATAGTCCTCTACTGTGAACTGTCAGACCCTGAAGTACCAGTCCGCTGGTATAAGAATGGAGTCGAATTGCACTCCGTTGAAGGTCTTCATATCCAGTCAGAAGGAACAATGAGGAGAATAGTCATCCAGTCAGCCGAGTTCTCCCATTCAGGGGTTTACAGCTGTGATGCCATTGATGATGTCATCAGGTTTAATGTAGAAGTCGAAGGTAAGTTGAAAATCACCATGAAAAATTACTAAACACCATCATTTATTGAGCTGTTTGACTTTTTGTGTCGCTCAAGTTTGTGGGTTAATTGTACAACCTGACAACATTAAGCATAACAAAAGCAGCCACTGAAACAACTGTGTTGCAATTATAATTAACACTGACCAAACCACCCATAGCTCCACCAGTGAGGTTTATAGCAAACCTGGACAAAAACAAATCCATTGAAGCTGGAAGTCCACTTGTACTACAATGTGAGCTCTCAGATCCAAGTGCCCAGGTCTACTGGTACAAAGATGAAGTAAAACTCCTCCCAGAAAGTGGATTACACTTCCAGTCTAATGGAACTATGAGGGAACTGGTAATCGAAAAGGCTGACTTTTTCCATGCTGGGGTGTACAGCTGCAAGACAAAAGGTGCTGCTGTCCAGTTCAATGTGGTAATCAAAGGTGATTAAGTTTGCTTTATGTAAACTGCGCAGTATTTGGCTAAACCACTAACACACACAGCATTAAAGTCAAACTTTCCTGTATTAAACAGCCTGCTAAAACTGTTTAACTGAAACTGTTTACATGTAACATTAGTGGCATAAATTCCCAAAAAGTAAAGATTAAAAAGACTATCATCTATAAAACATCTATAGCTGCACCAGTGAGATTCTCTGCGGGTCTGGAAACAGAGAGGAGAAAGTGCATTGAAGCAGGCTGCGAAGTCGTTCTGCAGTGCGAGATATCGGACTCCTCTGGGCAGGTCTGCTGGTTCAAGGATGGGAAACAAATTCTTTCACAGCCTGGTGTAGACTTCCAATCAGAAGGCTGCATGAGGAGATTCATTATTCAATCAGCAGACCTGTCTCACTCAGGTGTGTACAGGTGTACAACAAAAGACGACATCATTGAGTTTCAAGTTGAGATAAAAGGTGAACCTTGCAATTTCTTCTTTGTTGCTCTTCTTACATACCGTTAATACGTTAAGGTTTTATAGAATATCACTAAAGTGATCCATTTTTCAGTGTTGTCCGTGTTACAGTTTTTGTTGTTTGTTTAAGTGGATGTAAATCTTAATCATGTCTTCATGATTCACCACCTGCAGCTGTGCCAGTGTGGTTCTCAACTCTTCCTGAAGTCGAGAAGAGCAAATGTATTGAAGCTGGCAGCTACTTTGAACTCTGCTGTGAGGTAACAGATCCCACAGCAGATGTTCACTGGTATAAGGATGAAACAGAGATTCTCATGAACACTGGCTGGGACATACAGGCAGAAGGCACACTGAGGAAGCTGGTAGTCCAGTCAGCAGAACCCAGCCATGCTGGACTTTACAGCTGCAACACGCCTGATGACTCTGTGCAGTTCACTGTGGATATCAAAGGTGATTTGTGGCTTTCTGAGAAGCATGTACATTCAGTAACCCCAAAGTGCATTTATTTAAACCTAGAAGCAAACTAATGGAAAACTGTCTGTCCCTCATAGCACCGCTTTTATGGACATGCTTCTTACCTTTGCATCTTGTCTTGTGGGCAGCTGTTTGATACTACTGTTACATGTGTTGCATTCTATATTTAACTTGCTTTTTGGCAGACGGTCTGAGAGATCACAGATTAGTCAGTCTGGGAAATTCTTTCTTTAAGTTTCGAGGTATTAATGTCATGTATATTCCACAATAAGCTCCGCCGGTGAAGTTCTCAGCCTTCCCAGGGGTTGTGAAGAACCAGCTGTATGAAGCAGACTACCCCACTGAGCTACGCTGTGAGATCTCAGACCCACCAGCTAAGGTGTGTTGCTACGAAGATGTAGTAGAGCCCCTTGCAAAAAGTCAACCTCATATCAAAATGGACGATACCAGGAGAAGGCTTGCTGTAAAGGCAGAGCACCCCTCCGAGTCTGGATGGCACGGGTCTATGAGAAAGGATGATGTCATCCAGTTTAATGTACAAGATGAAGGTGATTTTTTGAATATTTGCCTCAAACTGACATAATGCTTTAGCGTGGTATCTAACAACTTTGCGCTCTGTTTAGGTTTTTAGCTGTCTTTGTGTGTTTTCGCAATAAAACGTGTGCATATTGTTGCCTATTCGCCGTTAAACGTTTAAGTTTAATTAACAGTCACAAGAAAGTGCATAAAGTATTCCTATATATATGATCATCTTTAGCTCCACCTTTGAAACCACTGGATCTCCCTGATGTTGAGGAGAGCAAATGTACTGAAGAAAGCATCTCTATTGCACAGCAATATAAAATCCTGGATTCCAGTGAATATCATTACCAACTAAAAGATGAGGATGAGATCCTATTACAACATGGAAGTAAACCTGAGCCTCAAATTAAGTTGGAGGTGCCTATAAGAACTATAAGCATTAAATCATCTGAGACACCAGACAATGGGATAAACAGACCTATGACACCAGATGATCACACCCAGTTTAATACAGAAAAAGGTGGTTTACCACTATTTTTGTACCCCATTCTTAAATAGGAGCATTAACCTAACTGAAGCTAAAAAGCTTATTGTTTTCTTTGTGGCTTTCCTAACAGCCGAGCAGTCTCACTCTGAAGTGTACAAGGGTGAGACCTATGATGACACTGTCCAGTGCACTCTGGATATGAAAGGTGATACAACTGCTACTCCACCCTAAGCACACTTAACCCAGTGCATCTGCGCCACTAACAATGGTGGTGTGTAACCTTTCTAAGGCTGTGCCTAAAGATGCTGATTTCATGCACCTTAGTTACCCATTCTTGAAAGTGCTTCCCAAACTAATCTCTGCTATTATTTCTTAATCCAACATCCAGTTGGTCTGCAAGCCTTTCTTCCCAGCTAATGATCATGTAAAATGTTAGATTTTATTCTTAACTTAACCTTCCATTTGCTTCATCTTCCTTAATGCTAATCAGAACAAGCATAATGTTTTGAAATGTCTATATAACGTCTATATAAAACATTGAACGGATGGTTTAAATGCAAATGAACAGCTGAATGGATGAGTGAATGAATGAATGAAAAAATGAATTGCTAAAAAAAAGAAGAACAAACAACTAACTTAGCATAAGCAAGCATAATGTTTTGTTCTTGTTGCAATGATCTGTGTGACTTGTTTCTAGACCATGCTGTCATATGGTCGTCTCTCTTATTTTTTCTCTTCTATGTTATAAATCTTGAAAGTAACAATCATTGAAAACAACTGTTTAATCAGCTTCTAATTAAGAAAGTGGAAACCCACTGAAACTTTTCTTTGTGCACATCATGCAACTATAGCTGAACCCTTTCCTGAAATCGCACAGACCAACATCATTATGGAACGCTTGGGTGTCGCAGATGGTTCTGAGTTTGCAAAGAGTGAGCTCCTTAAGGAAAGCCTGGGTTTCCCCCAGGAAACAGCAATTCCTGAATTGGCCAAGAATGAGGTCAATAAGGAAAGCTTAAGCTTTAAAGACATTCCCAAGCTCACAAAGAGCAAGATCATTAAGGAAAGCTCGAGCTTCACTGCAGTTACTGATTTGGCTGAGACGGACAGCAATAAAGAAAGCTTAAGCTTCACAGAACGTCTTGAATTCTCAAAGAGTAAGAACCTTAAGGAAAGCCTGAGCTTCTCAGCAGTTCCTGATTTTGCCAAGACCAAGAACACTAAAGAATGCTTAAGCGACACAGATGGTTCTAATGTGTCAAAAACCAAGAACCTTAAGGAAGGATTGAGATTCATAGCAGATCCTAATTTGTCCAAGACTGAAAAAACTAATGAAAGCTTAAGCTTTACAGACTGTTCTAATGCCTCAAAAAGCCACAGCCATAAGGAAAGCTTAAGCTTCACAGCAGATCCTGATTCAGCTAAGACTGAGAACACTAAAGAAAGCTTTAGCTTTACAGGTGGTTCTGATGTTGCAAAAAGTGATATCATTAAGGAGAGCTTGAGCTTGAAAACAGCTTCTATGTTGGACAACACAGAGATAAGTAAAGAAAGCTTAAGCTTTCCTGAGCTTACAAAGAGCAACACCATTCAGGAAAGCTTGAGCTTCAGAGCTGTTCCTGAGTTGTTGATGAAGGAGAACACAATGGAAAGCAGTCACAAGTTTCCTAAAACAAGTTCAGTAAAACAAGTTCAGCAGACAATACCAGACGCCACTGCTTCATTCTGCATCTATAAAGATGAAGACCTACTCCAACCTCAATGTGTTAAACAGGAAACAGCTTGCAGTTTTCAAGAAGACGACAGAAGTCACTTCAAAGTACAAGAGATTTGCACGGATGACGATGTTTTAGCATTTAAGGTGGATCGTGAAGGTGATTTAAATAGTTAGCTCCATCATTCAGCAAGTAATGATGAGAGCAAAGTACATCCCATTGCCAACATTTCAAGCATAATTTAATGCCATTTTTCATTCATTAACTCAATCTATATTACTTAAGAGTTGGTAAAAAATAATAAATAAATAGAGAGATAGATAAATTGCATGGCTTGCCAACATAACCCTATAGGTTGTCAGGTTTTTACTAGCTTAATTGAGTAACTTGACCTAAAACACCTAAACAAATTAATCCATTAAGAAATTACTTTCACATCTAACAAAACAAACATCCTATCAATAAAAAAAGCCCATGATCATAAACAATGGTATTTGGAATAATCTTTTTAAAAAGACATGCCTTTAATTTTTTTTTTTATAATAAATCTTAAAGCTAATTCTTTAAAGCTAGTGAATATCTAATTTAAAGTAACAATCAGCTTTGAGGTAGCTTGCAATTTTAAACGTAGTCATTGTTTCATTTTCCTTAGTAGTAATACAAATCTCTCTATATAACTTGACACACTCTAGTTGCAAAGATGAATATCTCAGCACCTCAAGACATATTGGATGAGAAGGCCTTTGAAGCAACCAGTCTTAAAGACCTGGATGAGGTCTCTGAAAAGAAAGCCCAAATCTTTGGGCATGGAGATGTTTCGATAGTCCAGCAGCAAGATGGGAAAAACGTGATGTCTAATCTGACCTCAAAGGAACAGTTTTCCCAGTTATCAAAGATACCACACAAAGAGGTGCTGACAACTGAGACAAAGAATCAATCTGTGATGTATCAAGACAAAGTAAAAGGTGACTCAAGGCTCTGTGTTTAATATACTATTAACTAGCATAATAGCAACTAACACTGTATTTGTCAGACATTATTTAGTTAAAAAAAGGCCAAATTAATCAGCACAGCTATGCTTTCCTTGAATGTGTAACTTATTTTAATACTGATTTTATCTCTCCAAAACTGAAGCACTTTTACCTAAACCAGTAAAATTTGCCCCACTTCCTGAGACTGGCAGGACTAAGACCATTGAAAGTGGTATGCCTCTAGTACTGCAGTGTGAAATATCAGACCCAGATGCCCCAGTTTGTTGGTTCAAGGACGGAATACAACTCCAAACAAAAAATGGATTAGTGATCCAGTCAGAGGACTGCATACGAAGGCTGGTTGTTCCAACTGCAGAGTTCTTTCACACTGGCGTGTACAACTGTGAGGCAATGGATGATGTCATAAAATTTAAGGTGTATGTCAAAGGTGATTCAAAACCAAGTTTAATGTTCCATGTTGAATGCGTTAAAAATAGTTTCATTCACAAACCTTACGATCTTTTTACATTACAAATTAATATTAAACTATACAATAGATTCACAAATAAAATAGACATAATACTATTTAGGAAAACATTTCCAATATTTCCATATTCACCATGACTATAGGGCATCTATATGGCTTATTGCAATTCATTAGGAATCAAATGCTTTGTTTCTTAGTGACATTTGTGCATTTAAGTGACATCTTGCACATAAAACATACCTACAAACCAAAGCTGCTTTAATTAAAACATGCTAAATTAAACTCTTTAGCTGCACGGCTGAAAGGTTCACCACTCCCAGAGACTGAGAAGAACGAAATGACGTCCTATGAAGCAGATAATGCAAGTCTTCCACAAAAAGAGCCTATAAATCATGCAGCTCAGGTCTGCTGGTACAGACAAGAGCAGCGACAAATTCAAGAGTGTCTCAATGTAATGTCATCAGAAGAGGTCAGAGCAGAAGAGATCAAATCAGCTGAGCTGTCTGACTCGGGAGTGTACAGTTACGAAACAAAGGATACCGACATCCTGAGTACTGTGGATCCACCAGGTGATTCCTCAGTCATCTTTGACATCTCAACCCATCTGATTACAATACTAACCCCTTCAGTCATGCAAGGTCACTAATAGTCATTGTGCTGACAACTTTATTTAAATAGATCTAAGGTTTTTTTTTTCTTAGTCAGTTATGTTATTTAAAATGTGTTTTACTGCAGGTGTTTAGAAAGTTAAGTTGCAGCAACAGAAAGAAAATGGATTAAGTAAGTGTAAGGTTAATGTTTAACATTCATAAAGATGTCCAGTGTTATTACAAACAGACATTAAAAAATGGACCAAGTAAAATACTTTTTATATGCTACTACACTCTTTGAAGGGCTGCCACATTTTAATGTCACACAGACCTGAATAAGGCTTTAAATTTGCAGGACCAACTAAGGAAATGTTACACCAAATATTCCAGTAATTTGCATGATAATTACGCAATACGTAAATATGTTATTTAAAAAAATGCCAGTAGTAAAACCGAAGATCTTTTTTGATTTTTTTTTGTTACCTTTCTATTACTTTGCCTTTTTGTCATCATTGTTAAGTGTCTTCAGATTTTAACAAGCTTGTATCATTTACTCTTGCGCTACTAATGTTACATTACATTCACACCATCACTGTCTGTCTGTTTTTTTTGTCTAAGATTATTTATTCATAGATTTTCCCTTAGCTTTATTTACTGTTGCTTGTATGTTCTTACTGGCATTTAATGCGCCATCATTGACAAATAACCATGGTAAAGCAATGGTTTGGCGCAACTCTTAATAATCCATCTAAGGAAACAATACATTTAATCAATATATATGGTCGCTATGGACAAGACTAACAACTGCAAATGTATTTTTCTGTAATAATGCCCATAGCACCACCAGTGATGTTCTCCACTGTCGCTGAAGCTCAAAGGAACAAATCTGCCGTAGTTGGAGAGCCGTTTGAACTGGAATGCGAGATCTCGGACGCTGCTGAATGTGTATTCTGGTACAAAGATGGAAAAGAGCTGACATCTGAAGCTGGGATTTTGCTTCAGTCTGAAGGTACAATAAGAAAGCTCTCTGTGCAGTCAGCTGAATTATCTCACAGTGGAACGTACAACTGCAAGACAAATGCTGATGAAGTCACATTCAACGTGGATATCAGAGGTGATTTTCAGGTTTCTTGATTCTAAAAATTATAATAGTATCAAAAGTTATATTTTATAAGGAAAAGAACTACTGTTGATGTTTGATACTGCCTTGACGCACAGTTGCAAAATGACAAAGTACTCAATTATTCGAGTAATTCTATTTAAACATAAAATTAGGATCAGTACTGGGGGGGTTTATAACCTGATTTTTTTTTTTTTTATGAAGTCACCATCACTAATTCATACAGATTTTACCTGATATTGAATTGGTTGTAAAAACAAAACATCTTTTTAGATTTTTTTTCCCTTGTCTATTAAGTCAACATTATTTTCTTTGTATGCTACTCACAACTATGTAGCTGCATCTCCAAGATTCAAACCACTTTCAATGACGGAGAGGAACAGGTCCATTGAATTAGATCCACCAACTGTTCCAAAATATGAGACTTCAGACTCCGACACAGAAACAGAACCCCTCCCAAACAGTGGACTTAATATCCAAAGAGATGAAAATATGAGGAAATTAACTGTTCAAACAGCTGAGCTTTTTGACACTGGACATTTCGTCTGTGGCAGTCCTGATGATGCTGTGTCATTCAAGATGGACAGTCAAGGTGATTTTCTAGCAACCTTAAAATGAAAACAAACTAAGTACAACATATATTGTAATACATACACTATATGTCACTATAGTCACATCACTAGTTTATAATTATATTCCCTAATAAAGTTTACCTGCCCTCCAAACAGACCCGGTGTCAAGTGAGGTAGTAATAGTTGAGAGCATGACTCCAACGCGTCCCTCATCCTCTTATCCTAAAAACAATTACTGAAAATAAAACCTGTTGGCAGATCATCCAGACAAATCTGAAAAGTTTTTGGACATTCAGATAAGATAACCTGCCCAAAGGTAAAAGAAAGTAATAAAAACGGGCCTAAATACAAACCATAAACACCTATTAAATAAACACAAATATATATAATAATACAATAACGGGGTGCTGCATTGCACAAAAATAGCCGTTTTACAGAGAGTAGTATAAAGTCATTGCACAAGGATGAATATAACAATAATGATGAAATGATTAAAAAAAGTGACCTAAAATCTGGAGAATTGTTGGCATGGTAAAGTTGTAGCTGATGGTGGCAGAGACAACAGTTCTACAGTAGCCAATAAGCATTATAATAATTCATCACTTGGCCCTTGTTATGGTGTATTTGTGTAACTATTTGCAGATTATTACAAATGACATGATGTGTGGCAAAAGTATAATTATGTAAGACTATAGAGTTTAGATTTCTGACATGCAACATTCACCTTGCAAAAGATTATCCTGTTCTTTTATTACCAACAATTCTGTTAACGACTTTAACTTGACGCCGGGCCTGTCTAATGTCGGGATCAGACTGCACGGATTCAGCCTGATTTTGATGCGTTTTTGTCGTGGGCGACAAATTTCCAGCATCACACCCAAATACGGGTGTAGAGAATGACGAATAGTTGTGTAGTGACATAATTAATGAGCATTGATGCGACAGACGGACGGAAAGTCTAGCATGTTAGAATGTTTGCGATTTTTGTAGTTCTCAGGTGAGGAACGTTTACTGAAACTGTGAAAAAAGTACAGCTGAACTTTTCACATTTCCTCGAGGGAGTAATGACAGAGTCTAAAAGGATAAACATTTGTGAGAAATAACAAAGGAAATTAAGTAACACAGTGGGTAGCTGGTTATGGGTTATCATTCCTCAGATCGCAAAACAGCACCCACAATAATTTTTCCCTTTTTTCCCCCCATTGCTTTTCAGCAACAAAACCTTCAACATAACTCACAGCACTTCTCTAGACATGACTTACAATTTATAACACCAGTGAACTCGCAAAACAATCGTGAAGTCTGATCCCGGCATAAAACCTTGTACTGGATCCCTTCAAATTTACCCAACAAATGTGCAACCACTTCTTTATATGCAAACTTACAAACATGTTTTGAGTGACATGACTGGTGCGTGGGATAATTCAATTGAAAATTGTACATTGACAGATGTTTCCATTTTGTATACTTTTGATACAGCAGTCACGTATATATATATATATATTTTTTCTAAATCTTAAACATTTCCATAGCTACTCTCATAAGGTTCTCAGCCCTTCCAGAGGTGGCAAGAAACAAGTTTATTGAAGCAGGCTGCCCCATTATACTTCAGTGTGAAATCTCTGAGTCAGCTGCCCAAGTTTCCTGGTTCAAAGATGGAGTGCCACTCCTTCAAGAAACTGGACTTGACATCAAATCAGATGGCACCATGAGGGCACTTATCATCCAATCAGCTGAGCTCAAACACTCGGGCATGTATAGCTGCGAAGCTGGCGATGATTCTATAGCATTCAAGGTGGATGTTGCAGGTGATTTTGAATCCACATACTTTCTCAAAACCACTAACATTTCAAGTAACGCTTCATCCACTAAATGCTTTGTCCTTATGTAAAACTTTAACATGTAAATGTATATAACCAAATTCTGAAAACCTCATTTGACAATGTAGATTGCCCTCAATGAACGACACCATAAATAAAGTAACATTAATATTTTTAAACCCAAACCATTTTAGGAGCCCAAAACCATCATAATATTTTATCACTTTTTTTACGGTTCATTATAATTAACTAGTAAATGCACCACATATTTCAGAAACACCATGTAACAAAAAACCCTTTCATAATAACAAATGGACAATAGAACATATAATTCATATGCAAATGATTTTGCTGTCATTATCCCTCTTATCCATCAGTGAACTGCCACGTAAACAATAGCAGAGAAAATCTGTTGTTGTATAAATTTAGTAATCGCATTTCTTTGAATGAATGAAAACACTCCTAGCTTCACCAGTGACGTTTACAGCTGTCCCTGAGACTGAGAAGACCAAGTCATTTGAAGCAGGCTCACCTATCATTCTCCAGTGTGAGATATCTGAGCCCACTGCCCTGGTCCAGTGGTACAAGGATGGGACTCAGCTCTTCCCTCACTCTGGAGTTTTCTTCCAATCAGAGCACACCATGAGGACATTGGTTATCCTGTCAGCCACAGTTTCCCACTCTGGGGTTTACAGTTGTAATACAGCTGATGATATCAGCGAGTTTTATGTGGACATTAAAGGTGACAGCCAAAGTTTATCTGAACCACTGCAACATAACTAACAAATACATCACTGTGTACTGTCCGACTGTCATTGGTTGAAAGCAATGGATCCATTCTGCTGCTTTTGTATAAGCTAGTAATCATTTTCCTAAAACGGATGCATTGATCCATTTGCAACATTTCTGCCATGTTTGTTGGCTGTAGTTGCAATCTACCCATCTTCTTGATGCTTTCTTTTTACAAAGGAATCAAGCAAAAGGAAAAGCATGTTTACTACATTGCTCAACTGCAATTCATCCTCATAAAGCTTCACTTAATGCCATTTCATTTTTATCTATTTAGTTTGGCTGATAAGTGGTTGAGTGGAGACCATCAGCAGAACTTAATACTGCATGCTTGTTATGAAAATAATGAGCACAGACGGACAGAAGAACGACTCCAGAAACCAACTTATATACTTCTTATTCTTTTGCAGCACCTCCTGTGACATTTGTCGACATCCCTGAGGAACAGCTCCACAGAAATGTGGTAGAGCAAGATGATCTCTTCCTTTGTTGTGAGGTGTCCAGATCTGATGCCACTACACAATGGTACAAAGATGGAGTTGAGATTCAGACCAGTAACAATATTACAATAGAAACAGAACACACCATGCGAAAATTGATCATCCAATCTGTTCAAATGTCGGACACTGGGACATATACATGTCGGGCAGGAGGCAGTGCCTTGACATTCAAGGTTAATGTTCGAGGTAAGCATAGCATGTACACATATATATGTATGTATGCAAACGTACATGGAAAGTTAAACCAGCTGAATATACAGCAAAGGAAAAATTTAAGTTTAATTAGGTAAAGAAATATTTTGTGAAAAAAACTAAAAGCTGTTTCTACTTATCATTCATTTTTAGATACTTCACAGGTTTATAACACATACCGTCAGTTTCAGAGCATCTTGTTTGTTTGCTCAACAGAGCCTCCCATAATGATTGTCTATCCCAAGGAAGATGTTCACCTTGACCGACATGTTCCAGAGGAAATTGTCCTTAGCTGTGAACTTTCGCGTCCAAATGGAAAAGTGACTTGGTTCAAGGATGGGCAGAAACTTCAAGAAAGTGAAAATATGAAACTAAAAACAGAAGGTCCATACAGGAGACTGAAGATTCCTCACAGCAGAGTTGAGGACTCGGGAGAATACGTCTGTGACACTGCTGATGACTCAAAATTCTTCTATATAACCATAAAAGGTATATAAATGTTAAAACATATAAAAACATACCAAAGTCATATATTTATTCGTTCATTCTTCCACTTTACATGGAGGTAGGGGTAAAGGTTGGGGTGGGAACAGGATGTCAGGTCCTTCAGCTCTGCCTGTTTTGCCTGGGATTTACACTGACTCAAATAGAGATTTGTTTTGAAAAGCTGAGAATCTCCAAAGACCAGGGCAGCGACTATCACTTACACACACTTTTACATCATATATATATATATATATATATATATATGTATGTATAACAGACAGAACCACTGCCCCAGACTTGGAAGTTCTGATTTTCCCATTTAGGTGTAAGCAAGAGCAAATAACTAGGATGAAAACTGCACTGTTTTTCCTAAGTTGAACTATGAGATGGAGTCTGCTCTCTATATCACTGGCATCAACAGGGTAAGCTGAGGAGAGCGATTACTTCTGAAATTGAAACGTACCCTCTGGTTGCTTTCCCAGTTTATCAGTCCAAAGGTGCTACACTAGATTTCCATGCAATATGAAGCCTTAAACAGACAAACCCCAAACTTGACCAGTGCCTTCCACATATCTGGCCGAACCTCATCCACGCTGCATCCTTAGCACTATGAAGGCTTCTAAATACTATACAAACCTTAGTTACATAAATGTACTTCAAAACACCAGAGATTCCTGGCACTTCTCCACAAAGTACTCCCTCCAACAATACCAACAAGAGAGGTTACCTGGTAAACACTTCAGCAGCACTTGCACATACTCAGGTTCCCTCTTCAAATGCACTGACAGTTTTGCATTGACAATATTAATGCCGATCGATGTCCTTTTTTTAAGGGCCTCTACAACCTCCTTCCATAACTAAGTTTCTGTTTTTGGAACTACTTTTGCTGCAGATGTTCTGGCTCTGTATAACTCTCAATTTACTCAGGAGAGCCCTCTAAATCTGAAGATTTCCCTCACCACTGACGTCCACAAGCATGTGCTTGGGTTACCTCCATGACAGGCACTGACAGTCTTTCAGCCACAGCGTTTCACAGCTGCCTCTATAATTGGCGACTAAATATAGTCCTTTGAGATTTAACATCTCTGATTTACAAGGGAGATAAAAAGTCCTTCTCATTTGCACCAAAATCCTTGCCAGAAACTCCCTAAAGCAACCCTGCTGGTCCACCAGAACAAACTCCAAATGCTCAGCCTGCCACTGGTAAGCAACTCCAGTGTTAACAGTAGCCTATATTTTTTGTGAGAACAGAGGAGTATAAGGAAGAGTATCCCGATGTTACCGAAGTCCATCAGTTGTGTGGATGTGGAGTCCAAACATATCCATGTCTATTACTAACTCAGGCTATGTATATAAAGAGGGCAGCATGGTTGTGTTGCAGGTAGTGTATGTGCTACACAGCTCCAGATTTGTGGGCTTATGAGTTTGAACCTTGCTCTAGTGTCTGTGAGGAGTTTGGTGTGTTCTCCCTGTGTCCGCATGGGTTTTCACCACATGCTTTAGTCTCCTCCTACCTCCCGAACTGGATGTGCTAAACTGCCCCTAGGTACGAGTGTGGTAGTCAGCGACAGCACCCTGCCGTGCGGGCTCCAGACAAACCACAACCCTGACAGACTAGGCAGATAAAATAAGGACTGACCAACTGACAGAGTTTAAAGGTGCAAATACCACATTTTCCAAGTGGCATTAAATCAGGCAACTTTATAGCCATCACTATAATGTATCATAATGATAGCCATATTTATACAATATAAATATTTTATATAGATTTTTTATATTAAGCCCTGAATAAAGTTGGGTGAATTTTAACCATTAACTGTTTTCTGTTACAACCCAACCCTGTTTAAATCTGCTACAGATCTATTTATGTCTGATGTCTATATGTCTGATTGCACCACACTAATACCCTTATACCCTAATACCCTTATATACAGAGAACGTAGTCCACCACACTCGAACTCTCCAACAAGGGCTCCCACACCACCTCACTCTCACACACAACCGAACTGCATTTTTGCATACCACCTCACTCTCACACACACAAACTGCGTTTTTGCGTTTGCACTAGACCCATCCAAAAGCTACATGCTTGCACATCAGAAAATTTTTTGCACATACACTGCACATGCACACACAAAGTATATATTTCTTGACTTGTACATACATATACTTAATTTTATTCTTTTTTAATCTTATTTTATATTTTAAAGATATAATTTAAGGACTATTATAATTTTACTCTACCCTTCTATTACTATTTGTTTACTTACTCCATTTAATTTCATTCTACTATATTTCTTTTACCTAATTTATATTCTATGGACGACAGTCAAATAGCATTTCACTGCAGGTTGTACCATGTATGACTATGTATGTGACAAATAAAACTTTGAATCTTGATCTACATGTTCCTACAGAACCCCCAGTACGCATAGTTTCCCCAAGCCAATCCCAAATGGAACTTTGCCAGCAAATGTCAGAAAGGATGGTGCTGAGTTGCGAAATCTCCAGAGCCAATGCTTCTGTGCGCTGGTATCGGAATGGCCTTGAGGTAGAAGAAAATGACAACCTAATTCTTGAAGTTGATGGCGTGTACAGAAGACTCATTATACCTGAGACAACAGTCAGTGATTCTGCAGAGTATGCGTGCGACACAGTTGATGACTGTGTGACATTCTTCGTAAATATTGCAGGTGATATATACTTCAAAACTGTTAATTGAAGAGACAGAAAGAAAGTATATATTATATGGCCAAATGTTTGTGGACACACTAAACACCTTTGGGATGAACCACAAAATCTGGTCGGGGATGTTCAACAAGCACATACAGGTGTTCTGGTACCTCCGCAGACTTTTGTCCATATAATGTAGCTGATGTTATACATTACTTTTGTTGTTTGTTTGTTGGTTTTCTTTTACATTTCTATTGTTAAACAGCTGATTCCAACTTCCTTTTGCAGAACCCCCAGTGAGATTTATTCGGCCAAGGAAGATGGCCTACGAAGTTGAAAAATTTGTTGGAGAAACAGCAGTGCTTGACTGTGAGGTGTCTAGATCAAATGCAGAAGTCAGCTGGAAGAAGAATGGTGAAGATATTGAGGAAAACAGTAACATAACCATAACTGAGGATGGCAGTATTCGACAGTTAACAATTCATTCATCAAGACTTGAGGACGCTGGCCAATATTTATGTGATGCCAAAGATGATGTAATGGATTTCAGTTTGAAAATACATGGTATGTTTCCTCTCAGAAATAACAACAGTAGACTACCTTTATCAATGACTAAATTTCCAATAATTTGTTGACTTTTCTTTGTAGATCCACCACTCAGATTTCTGCGAAAAAGTGATGTAATAACAGACAGGAATTTTCTAGTGTCAGATGCCATTGTACTCAAGTGTGAACTTTCCAGAGAGAATGGTGTAGTCTGTTGGTACAAGGACAATAACAGACTTGTGGTTAATGATCACATCACATTTGATGAAGAAGGGGCATTCAGATCTTTAATCATCTTAAATGCAGAGATTGGGGACACTGGTGAATACATATGTAATGCGAAGGATGATAAGATTGTCTTTAACGTCACAGTGCAAGGTACGTCACAAATTTCAGTCCGTTTCTGTTGGTGACAGCATAATACTTAAAATGTTTGGGTTTGATAAACTAATGCCTTGTTTTGTGTTCTATTTAGAGGCACCAGTGTCTATTCTAAGAAACTCTAGGACCCCAGAACTCTACTCGCTCGTAGCAGGAAACGAGCTGATCGTTGAATGTGAGGTGTCTCGAGAGAATGCCACTGTTCAGTGGCTCTGTAATAGGAGAGTACTGCAGGCAGATGCACGAATTCATATTGAAAGGAGAGGCACAATGAGAAAACTTGTGCTTTCGAACCTTCAAGTGTCCGACTCGGGAGAATACGTATGTGATGCCATTGATGACAAAATGGACTTCATGGTCACAGTTCAAGGCAAGATGGCAACATGACTTCAATTAATTATATTCAAGAGAATATAAGGTCATTACATTTAAACCCTTAGGTTTCATAAATCAATGCTAATACCCAAGTTTTATTGTTTGTTTGATAGAGCCACCACTCAAGTTCATCAAAAAAGAAGAGATAAACATTGCTGCCTGTGAAGAAGAAAGCGTGACACTGTGCGCTGTGGTCAACAGAGATAATGGATCGGTGCAATGGAGCAAGGGAGGCAAAAAAATCAGAGACGATCGTTTTCATGCCATGAGTGATGGACGTGCTCACTACCTTACTATCAATCATCTTCAGAAATCAGATGCTGGAGAGTATGAGTGTGATGTGGGGACAGACAAAGCTCATTTCAGTGTCCAGGTCAAAGGTACACCAAGTTAACATGCAGCTTATTTGTATTACCCATCACTTAACTTTAAAAATGTGTTGTGTAATATGCCAGATTACTGACAGAATTGTCCTCAATTGAAAAAACATTTCGCATATACAGATCTGTAGTCCTTTATAAATGTTAACCATATTTTTACAGCAAATTTCAACAATTTTTTTTTCTTTTAGATATGAAGATAAAATTTTCCAAGCCACTGCAAGATGCAGTAGGGCTCAAGGGTAGTAAACTTGTATTACGATGTGAACTGCATACATCCAAAGGAGATGTCCAGTGGCTAAGAAACAACCAGGAAATCACACCAAATCGGCATTTCATAATACGGGCTGACGGGCAAGAAAGGAGCCTCACAATAGACAACTTAACAGATGATGACGAAGGAGAATATACATGTGAATCAAAAGATGAGAAAACATCTGCAATGGTAGTAGTTAAAAGTAAGTATATTTCACTGTAGACGCTATTCATGTTCAAAACACTGATGAACCTAGCTTAATAACTGAACACTTACAGGAAATTCTAACTGAACTCTTAAAAATCTTGAACTGAATAAGACGTACATTATTTAATTAAGCCAAATTACACCATTTCATTAATACTGAACAGCAGAAAAGATTTTTGATTATAGTGGCAGTATATTTATATTTCTTTTGACTGGATCCAATCATTGTGCCAACCCGCTCATGACCATACATATAACAGTGTTCCTTCCGGATCAATAAAGTTTATCTTAACTGTTCTTTCTCAATCTGCTCCTTCAAATTCCTCTCTGCTTTTATTTTTAAGCCCGTCGTGTTGTGGAGTTTATTGCTGAGCTGCACAACATAACTGTAATGGAAGGAGAAGATGCATCGTTTAAGTGTGTAGTGTCCCCAGAAGATGCAAAGATGGTCTGGTGTATGAACGGCTGGCCCATTACACCAAATGAGAGGTTTAATATCTCAAGTAATGGACTGTGCCACATGCTGTATATCAGAAACTGCCAAGTATCGGACAGCTGCAGGCTAACAGCAGAAGCTGAAGGAGTGATCTCCAAATCTATTCTACAGGTTCAAGGTGAGATATCACTTATTGCTAATTATAGATGTAAAAGTATATTTTATAAAATCAATCAGATTTTACCAAGCACACCATTACTTATTATTATTATTTTCTGATATAATCTAAGAAAGCAGAACTGTTTCTTTCAAAATGTTCTTGAATTGTTTTTGTATGTAAGGCACAGGTCAAACTTTTCCATTACACTAATGAAACCTGTGAAACGGGGACATTAGATAAATTCTTTGAGAGCTTGGGCAGGTCTTTACTGCCATGGCAACATATTTGCAGTAAATAATGACCCCTTCAGACATGGTTGTTGAAAAGGTGCCTATAATGGTTTGCACTTAGCAGCTTCTCCAGTTAGGATTCCACTGGTAACTGACAGAGGCAAGTGGCCATTCTCTTGTGCACTAGAGACACAACAGTTGAACTACAGCAAGCATATACAAGAAGATTTTTGCACTACTACCTTTATGTTTAATTCTGTTTTCAAAAAAAAAAAATCTCTATGGACGGTGATGACCAATCAGAGTCTGACTGTGTACAGAGAAACAGGTGCTGTTCACAAAGAAAATGGAGTCAGTGGTGGCAGAGGAGTTTGGGGAGGCAACTCTTGAGGTGGAGCTGAATCTGGAATGTGGAGAAGTACAGTGGATGAGACAAGGTGTGGTCATACAACCTGGTCCCAAATTCACCCTGAAGCAAAGTGGCCAAATACGCACACTCACAATCCACAAGCTGGCCCTTTCTGATCGTGGGACTTACAGCTGTGAAACTCTTCATGACCGCACACAAGCTGGACTTACTGTGGAACGTAAGTCTGCACATGCTGCTGTCTGTTTCCCACCATGCGCTGTTATTCTTTGTTTACTGCGGTTGCTGGCGACGCCGTTTTAACGCTGACCCCTTGTTGCTGTTGTTGTTTGCTTTATATCAATTCAATTAACTGAGTAAGAGTAATATGAGAGCCGCATCAGTGACGCTTGTTCCACGGCTTGACAGTCAGAAACAGCTGAGCAACAGACGATTCCCAGAGAGCACTCCTCTTTATTGACATAAGATCAGATGCCCATGATAATTCAATTAAGCAGGTCAAATGAGAACCGGATCGAGGGCTGGTAAAAGGTCGTCTAATGGCTGCCTTTTAATCCCTTCGAATTGGCTGTGAAAATTCCAAAATAATTTCTATCAACACTGAATCTGCAGTAAAGAAAGGGGCAAGAGTGCTTAAAAAATGACTTCATTTAGGGCATTACTACTAATGTAGTGTTTGAGTTGTTCCCTATTACCATATTAAGCCCCATTTGTGTGCAACCATTTTAACGTATTTTCTGAAGTACAAATCTTATTTATCGGATGGACCAACGGACACAAACGCCACACGAATGTATCATAATGCATTCAGTTTCCAATTTAAATTTAATTAATTGTATACTTTCAAGTGTTGCCTGAATTGTGTCCAGTGACTCTTTTACTCTCACTGTCCTTATATTCTCCCCTATATAGAACAGACTATAATAGTAAATAGTGAGAAAGGCAACAACTTTAGACACAGCATTGGGTCCATAAAGCATTTCTGAATCAAGCTGTCATAAGATGCTATTTATTTTCTAATATGTTGCCTGTATGATTTTAAAATTTATCCAACATATTATGAAATTTTTAGCTTTTTTACTAATACATTTTGTCCGCCATCATGAATCAGTACTTAATGATGCACTCTCTACTTGAATCAGAATTAAATCAGTCACATTCACTTGTTTAAATCATCTAACATGTTTACTGCAATAAGACCAAGTGACTAAATTTGAAGCGATACAGTAATCTTACTAGCAACAACAAAAAAAAAAGTTTAACTGTGTAAATCAAACTATTTTGTGAGAAGCTAATCTTAAAAAGAATTAATGCATATAACACCTAAATGTAATGTGTTTTTTTTAGTTGTGCTCCTATACAAATAAGAATGTGGTAGGGAAATGTCAGTGCTTTGCCTGTCATTGGCACCTCTTATGAATTTGGATCTCTTTTCATAGCAGCTAAATATATGCACTGGCCTTCAAAATCTAGGGTGGTGTCACCAACCCTTAAAAATAAACCAGTTTCTTTCCATGGGGAATGCCTGTCTCTTTTGGAATACTTTAAAATATGTTGGCATAGCCTGAAACCTGGGATTTAATATAACACCAGGCAAAGAATCCAAGCATGCTGACTGTACAACATTATAATAAATTAGACTGTTTATTCCTATCATTGCACTTTCATCACTCAAGGAAAATATCTTAATATACATGTCTATGATTTTTTATGTCATTATTACTGTTTTTATTTCTATACAGCACGAAAAGTTAAAATACGCAAAGAGCTGAGCGAAATCCAAACGTTTGAGCGTGAGACAGCATCCTTTGAGGTGGAGCTGACACACAGCAATGTGGAAGGCATGTGGCTTAAGGGTGGAAATCGTATCAAAAGCAACAACCACTGCCGAATGACTACAAATGGTAATGTGCACAGCCTGACCATAGTCAACCTGACACTGGAGGACACAGGAACCTACACATTCACCACTGAAAATGCAAAGTCATCTGCTAGACTTACTGTTAAAGGTAAACATAATGATTACAATAAATGTTAGCAAATCATATGTGCTAGTGTTTGCTGACTAGTAACAGTATTGTCTTAAAATTTTCAGAAAGATTTACATGATCAACCATATTCATTTACATTGATATGATAGCTACAATACTTAGCTGGAGCAGGAGTAAGGTTCAACATTTAGCGATATTGCAAAAATCATTTTATTATAAATACTACTATTATAAATATACTACTGTACTGGTACACGTGCACAGGTAATACAAATCGGTGCAGCTGATTTAACTCAAATACTTCTACGGAGTCAGCATGATGCTGAACATGGACCTCAGGGACTGCTCAAATCCCGCTAAAGAAAGCATTGTCCATCAAACAGTATTTACACTAGGGCTTCAATAACATTTTAAAAATCAGAAATAGCTGTAACTGTAACAAGACGTTTCACTGCAATTAACTTATAAGGGCTGGAAATCAGTTAGGATTTGGTCAGCCGCAGTAGGGGGTAAGACACTGAGGCATGATGCAAGTCAACATGACGCAAGATAGTTGAATTGCAGACGGTGATGGCAGCACAATGGAATGGATTGATGGCTTTCACTACGGCTACTCCTTCGTGTCGACTTACACATATAAAAAGACCGTGATCACATGGCTAGAGTGTAGCTACCGAAACTTTTCAAGCATCCATAAAGCATACGTTGCTAGTATGTAAGGTAATCTCTTCTATGCTAAGTCACTCAATAGAGCTTATCTATTGGAGTCTGTGAGCTGTCAGTGAGGATGACAATAGATTGAAAATGCCACTGCAACAAAGGGGTCCTGGTGCATGCCTGATCATTGCCAAGTTAAGTCTGGTTACATTCAGTCCATCAATATACTAGAGACTGGATTAGCGAGATCTGGTTCTTAAGCACTTGAAAAGAGCAGTGGAGGTCAGCCTAATGATCTGTTTGCCCCATGTACGGAAATAGGAAGTCCAGTCCGCTTATTTGACATGCTCAATGATGAAACGTCGTACCTGCTGAAAAGGGCATTTTGTGCAAAAAAAATGCCATGGCCTGATTACTGCACTATACATGCTTAGGTGTCAGTTTATTATACACACCTGTCACATTTTAAATTAAAAACTCAATTAAAATCATGTGGCTAAAGCACAACCCATCAAATTATGCAGATACAGGTCAAGTGCTCACAAAGGCACAAGTGGAATTTCTGTGGTTTCACTACTGATAGCCAAGAATAGGAATCTGAGGTTATCATGGGCACAGACTCACCCAAACTGGACAGCTGAAGATAAAAAAAAAAAGAAAGAAAAAAAATAATCACCTGTTCTTTTTCCAGCCATCAACTGTCCAGTTTCAGTGAGTGTGTGCCAATGATAGCCTTAGATTCTTGCTCTTGGCAGATAGGAGTGGAACACCAGATGTGGTCTTCTGCTGTTGTAGCTCATCTCCCTCATGGTTTGTGAAAGTATGTTCTGAGATGCTGTTCTGAGTTGCACACTATGGTTGCAGAGTGCTTATTAGTTACAATAGAGTTCCTTGCAGTTTCTGAAATGCTAAAACCAGCTCATCCGGTACCAACAACCATGCCAAGGAAGGTTATAGCCAC
>JAOVVF010000047.1:21543123-21553167 GCA_028565595.1 Duopalatinus emarginatus
TTATTTTCATGTAGTTTTTAAATGAAATAAAGGTAGTTTTTATACTCTATTCTCATTCTCTGTATTTTATTTATCTGGAATTACCTTCAGGCTATAGTCTGTAATCCCACAGTGTTTGTTTTAGCCGCCCATTCCCGCCCGCAGATAAGTACAAACCACCCGTTCCCGCCAGATTTGCGTCGGGTCCCGCGGGAACCAATCCCAGTGCAGACCTCTAGCCTGCACTTTTACTGTCTTTGTACTGAAGATTCACTTCACTGACATGCGGAAAACTAGGAGTGGACTTTGGCGGAGGGTATGTGTTTTCTCCTATCGATGAAGTGGAATATATTCTTTCGCGAAGCAACAGAAACAGTGCTGGATGAACTAATAATATATTATATTAAATGTGGGGGGGTCCAGACTAACAACTATGAAATGTGAGGGGGTCTCTTCCCACTCATGTTCAATGGTGGCGACGCCCATGGCCTAATATATCTGACCCCTTGATAAGTGCCACTTTAACAAGATAGTCAATTTGATTTACCCTGAATTGTGCTGTCTAGACGTCTGGGTCAGAGCATCTCGAAAACAGCAAGTCTTGTGAGGTGTTCATGGTATGCAGTTGTCCAAGAAGGGCCAACTGGTGATCAGGCGTCAGGATCACAGTCAAGGTCGAAGGCTAGCCTGTCTGGTCTGATCCCACAGAAGCTCCACAGAATGATCTGTTGTTAACATATTGGTGCGAGATACCACCGAACACTTTCAAAAGCCTTGTGGATGCCATAATATATACATACTATTGGCCTGTTCATACTATATTGTGTACATTGCTATATTGTGCTGCTATACTGCTCTGACCCATGAAGGCTTGTAAGACCTCTGAAGGTGTGCTGTGGTATCTGACAGCAAAAGGTTAGCAGCAGATCAAGGTTAGCAGCTTTCATACATCAAATATGTATAGCACATCCAACAGATGCTGGACCTGATTGAAATCTGGAGAAGTTAGAGGCCAATTTAACTTGAATTCTTCAAATTCTCACAAGTGGTATGAACAGTGTGGTGAGAAGCATGATCCTAACATTTTGGAATATTGGTGCCCTGAAACATTCACATGTAGGCTAGGACCCAAGTAAATGACACACTTTTGGACTACACTTGATATGTTTTAATGACTGCATACACCCTATAAGACTGCTCATATTTACTTTACCTGTCAGTGTTTTTAATGTAAATGTCGATTGGTGTTTTGCAATAACGAGTTGTATCTACTGAAGTGTGTGTTCAGCAAATAAAAGTAAAAAAGCACAGGAAATAAACATAAAAATCAGTTTGTTTATATTTATTAATGCATGTTGTACAATGTAAGTAAATGCATATCATGCAGTTCTTACACTTGACATCCATCAGTGCTATTAACAACCCTGGATGTAATACTGTAAGGTATATACTGTAATGCCATACTATAATTCTCTTTAATAACATAAGCAATCATAAGATGTCCAGAGATGTCAATATATATATATATATATTATATACTGTATATACCAAATAACTTTCTAGTTGTTCATTCATTGTAGGCTAATGCAACAGTTTCTTACAAGATGTCCAGTCGGGCGAAAGACTGATCCGTTCCCAGGTTGTTCTCCACAAACACTTCATACTTTCCTGAATCGGACAGCCGTGCACTTTTGATAGTGAGAATGGTGTTTGTGTCGCCTACATCGAAAAATACTCTAGGAGAAACATGCACACTAGTTGAGTGCATAACAGTATTTTCAACCCAGTAAATAAGACATTTAGATGAATAGATTTGATGAATTTAGGTTCACCTGTCATCTTCCTCTATATCGTCTCCATCCTTAAGCCAGCCGACATCAGGGGGTGGTTCCCCACTGTTTTCCGCCTTCAGCACTACTGTGGTTCCTCTCCTGCCTTTTACTCTATCCGGTCCCTTGGTCACCTTAGCTGGGACTGCGTGTAAAAAATATTTTAGTACTCTCTTAAAATACAAGTACAAATGTGTATTATGTCGTTATATCGTTACAAATTCTACACACCCTCCACTATGATACAGGCAGAGCCGGATGTCTGACCAAAGGGGTTTTTAATAGTAACAGTGTATCTGCCCAGATCTGATAACTCTCCATCACGCACCACTAGTGCCACAACATCAGGGTCCTCAAATACATAACGTCAGGGAAGGGAAAGCGCTGACTCGGCATTCCAACTTTGCCGCACTTCCTTCCACCAGGAGCACGTCTTTTAGTTCCTGCAGGAACTTTGGTGGCCCTTTTTCACGTAACTATTTCCTGGACCTTTCAGAGATAAGGAACAACGGAAAGGACCAGGATACATCCTTTAGGGGCTTGTTTGTTCATGGAACTGGTTTCAAGACTCATGTAAATTACACCAAATGTACACTTTTATAATTTTATTTAAATGCATATTCTATCCTGTTCTTTAGTACTTTGATTTTAGCAGGTTAAGGTTAAGGTTATATATCAGTGGTATGAATATTTGAAGTTGAAATACATGCACTAACTTTGTATAGTTGTTTATTTACCTATGGCCCCGATATGAAGCCTGGATGCGGATGGCTGCCTCTTGGACTTGAGGGTCACTGATGTTGATGGTACACCCTGGTGGGGGTGCAGCCTTGACTTTTGACATCTGTTAAAGATGACACATTAAAACATACAACTTAGCAAGGTGTTAAGGCACATTGTTTTAAGGATTTCTTCTTAGAAATAACAACTTAAAATAGGCAAAAGAGCATTTTAGAGACACTGGAAACAAAGTTCAATATTACTGGACATCATCAGCAGTATCAGATTTAAAAGATTGCTTTAGAAAAAAAAAAATTAAATACACTAATTACTATGACAAAAAAGAAAGAACATACCCCCGGGGTCCTGAATATACTCACTTACAAAGTACACCCGGACTGTTTCCCTAACCCTGCCTTTATATACACACCTCCAATGGGACATGTCTGATGCCACCCTAGCATTTGTCCTTCTTTGGATCTTTGCCTGGAGTCTCCTGACTTCCTGAGGTCCAAAAAAGATATTCACCAAGTGTTCCAGAGTAGCAGTCCAGGCCTTGTATAGTGAACCAAAGGCTAAAAGACCCAAGAGACGACACAGAATGCAGCTTGGGCTTTGACTGAGGATGCCTGAGTAGTAGATGTGAAACACGAGTCCTCCCGGATGAGGGCTTCAACACAGGTGGGCTGCTTTTAGAGCATTCAGCTCTAATGCTCGGGTTAAGGCCACTTGTAGTTACATAATGGATCTTTTTGAGGAAAGTGGAAAATCTGTCTCATAAACGAGTTTACACAACAGCACTGTTGCATGCTCTTGTTGATTAGTTTCGTGTAGCAGTAATTTTGACAGTAGTGCCAGCTTCAAAACAAGTAATTATTATTAATGTGCTGCTTACACAGGGACTTAAATGGTAGAGGCTACACAAATAAATAAATTAATTAATTAAATGTTCCTTTACATTTATCTCACACAAGAAAGACTTCAGAACAAAGAACTTTACACTTTCTTCTTTTTTCACTTGTCATAACAATTTGCATTTTTGTCTCATTAAATAAAAATAAAGTAGCCTACAAAGTTGGGTTGGTAAGGGAATAACTGTTATAACTGCTATAATGTAAATAATAACTGGAACAAACTCATTTTCTGGATGTTCCACAACATTAAAAATAAAAGAAACAGCTGCACAGTGATAATTATTCATGCTTTTACATAATATATGATATTTACTTCTCTTATTTTATTAATAGATATTGACACATTATTACCAGCAGTTGTGGCTTTGACCTAATGCTTTAAATCCCACACCATGTTGTAGAATTATATTTAATACACTGTAAAAAGTCCATAAAAATGTTAGTTAAATTACAAGCAAAGACTAAGTAAATTAAACATTCTGGTACAATATTATGTATTTTTTTCTCGCAAAAGTTTAGGTTGTAAAAAAGGTAAATAATTTTGTTGAAATAAATGATTTCATAACACAGCAATCTTAGTTGGCAGAACAAATACTGAGTTAACTTAAGTTGTGTTAAATGCTAAATAAATCAATTGTTTTATCAAGAACCTCTGATATTAGAAATATACAACAAGTTGATATTTATATAAGTGTTTATTAAACAGGATGTGCTCTTGTATTTAAAATTAGCAAGCTAGCATTGTACCTATGGTAATGTGTTTTCAAATATAATTTTACATTTTACACAGTTTTCTTATAAACTATTTCCAATAAGTAGCTACTTAAAACAATGTTAGCTACCAACATTGCTGGCACACAGGCTGCATTGTCCAAAAGAAACATTGGCAAGACATATTAATGTAGCAAACAGAAAAGCGTAAAATGCACATGCTAACAAAAAAGTTTGCACTCTGGATCGTTAACTTTAATTATATAAAAAAAGATCACCAAAAAATATGTGTCTATGAAACGTTTGTCCAGAATTAGTATTTACCTTGTATAATATATGAACTTCACCTACAAACTTTTCTTTGTCTACTTCACATATTTGCATTTGTTTGAAGTCCAACCGATAGGCCTTGGGATAAATTTTGCTGATACAACTGACAGATATGGTACTCATCACATCTGACTTTATTTCAGGAAATGTTCATTTTCACATTTTCACCAATTTCTTACAACCCATAAAGCATTCAGGCAGTGTCCAGGTTTCTCATTGTTTTTAGTGCAATGCATTCCAAATTCTGGTTTCATTTCACATTAAAGGGTTTCTACATGTAATACAAAGAAAAAAACAAAACAATAAACCAACATTCACACATCAACTACTAATACCAAACAGCCTCTGATTGTTGCCATAGAGCCATTTCTACTTTACTGTAATTCTGTGTATTGGTTTCAAAGCTTATTGAACAGGTATGAAGAGGCACATTATCCTCATTACCCTTTTAATGCACTTACAGGTACAAAATTTGAAAATGGAAAGCTGGACAAATAATAAACAATAATACATTAGGCAAGAAATACAAACAGGCCTTGTGACTACAGGTGAGGTTTGTATTTTATGCAAATGAGAAATGGAAATAAGCCAGCACAGTTCAGTACAGCAAAAACAATAACAGTACTCACTGTAACATACAACAGCATCTAGGATTTTATTTTTGTACCCCAACTATTTCAACCAGAAATCTATATTCCCTTAAAAAATATAAAGATGGCAGCACAGCTTCAACAGTACTTGTTCCATCACGTGATACAGTCTAAAATTAGTACTGCTGTACAAACTGCACTGTAATAACATTTGCATTACTTGCTCATATGACAAGGAAACATTTGTTCTACAAAATAAACTGGCTACATTTAAATAAACTGTGTTTCTGAAAGCCGGATGTTTGGTAAACTTGCACACAATATTATATTTATATTGAACTGGGAGTCAAAATTGTTTTTGATATGTTGTTAATGAATAATTTCTATATTTTATGTAGACTTATTTTGATCGATTCACACACAATCAGGGCAAAATCTGCATGTGCCTTATAAATAAAATAAACTAAAATATGATCATAATATATATTTTTTCTTAAACAAGATTAAAATGAGCTTTTGCTTAATAAGTATTTCAATCAGTTACTCATATCAGCAATATCTGTACCAATGTAAGTTAACTTACCATTTATTTTAAACTCTATAATTTCATGCCAAAGTTTAAATAAACATCATAACCCATTTAAAATAATCTTTTTCCTTCTTCATTTTGATGCTTCTGGAAAACAGCATCATTTACTTGGATAAGATAAACTCAATAACTTGTAAAACCCAATGTTACTGTTCAAAATAAATTAAATAAATCTTTTACTAAACAACATAATTTACCAAGAATACATACCTTTTACATTAAGAAATATGTTTAATTATCATTATGATTATTATCAGTGTAGCAGCCACTTTCTTGAACATACAGTCTTTTTCTGTATTGCTACTAGGAAAGTAATAATCACCATTCACACACTTCAATATAAGTGGACAGCATGCCAATGGTGTTCCATTAAAAGATCACAAGTTAATCTGTTGTAAATTACAACTTGCAATGTCAAATTTTTTGGAGTTGTTTAATAATTATTGAAGGTTTTTTGTAGCAACCTTTTACTTGGTTTAAAAAAACTCTGGCTGTATCCGAAATCACAGTACAGTACATAAAAGCAGTATGCAAGAAAGGCAAGTGTGTCCAAATACATAGTATGCCGTACATACAGGATGTACTGCACCGGCAGTCGTTTTGAACGATGCAAAGACAGCACACTGTGGTCTGATAATCTATTTCATATCTGAACTGGAGCTGTGAAGGCATTCCAAGCTGGAGAAGCAAAATGGCAGAAAGGGAGTCTGCTGTTTACAACCAGATAAATAAAAATTTAAAATATTATGATTATGTATAACCTCAAGTAATGTTATGAAAAGCTTTGTGGGCAACAAAGAACACATTTTGTCTGATTTTATAACTGCAACGTAACTTCACGTCATGTGATGTTGGCAGACACAGTGCATCTGAGACTATGTGCATACTTCAGTACACACTCGTGTACTG
The DNA here is from genome assembly GCA_028565595.1 of Duopalatinus emarginatus. Taxonomy (NCBI): domain Eukaryota; kingdom Metazoa; phylum Chordata; class Actinopteri; order Siluriformes; family Pimelodidae; genus Duopalatinus; species Duopalatinus emarginatus. Next base: position 21,549,695 of record JAOVVF010000047.1, read on the forward strand.
AAAGAATCTTCTGCCTTTCTGGTTGAGCAGTGTGTACTGAATCCAATCTAGTATGTACTGTTTAAGTATGCCATTTCGAAAGAAGCCTCTGGGACCAGTTTGACTAGTTTAACTTTAACATAAACAAAACATTTCTGAAAAATAATGCCACAGTACCTCTTCTTGCTGCCACATGTAGTGAATTTTTATTCTATTTATTCTATGAAAGAAATATTTGAATTGATCACATGCTTGCACTCCACCAGTGTACAGATCGAAAAAAAAAAAAAGTTGCATTAAAAAACAAAGCCAATACACAAAACTATCTAAAAAAAAAATCTTTGATGTTTAATACATTCTAGACTATAAATGCAAAGGCATCTTTCAATACATTAAAAAATAAATAAATAAATAAGTGACTTCCAAATCCTGGGAATTACTTTTGCAAACAGTTCTACCATAACTTTTTTTTTCTTCTTTTTTTTTCTTTTTTTTTTTTTTAACAAACATTTATCTGACGTCACAGTCTGCTCAGGACCCAAATCAAGGACAAAAAAGGTCCATATTTGTTGTAAAACATCAAGTGGCACTACAATAAGAAAGTCTTGAGTGCTTAGTCATATTTAAAAGAAAATTCCAATTATTTTCTTAAAACACACACACACACACACACACACACACACACAAACACGCACGCACACGAAAACACACACACGCACACACACACACACACACACACACACACACACACACACACACACATTTTACAATGTTTTAAAATCGTTTTAGAAGTGTGAAAATATTAGAAAGTGAGCTTATAGTTTTCCACAAGGTATATAATGATGGAAAAGAATAGACATACTATTATATCCATCTTCCACCACAGCACTGTTACATGCTAATTTCTGATTGGTCAGAAAGGGCAGCTTTGGTAATAGTTCTGACATGAAGTGTATGTTAATGCATTTATTATAATAAGGTATTATTTTGTAGTAACTTTCTGTGCTATACAAAAACTGTAATTGCTGATAGGGTGACGTTGTGATGTTTACTTTACAGTTTCGGAATTAGTCTCCAGTCTCAGTGCTTTTTGTAATAGTCAAATGTCTAACTGTTACATTAGCTTACTTGGTAACATGACACTTTTGTCTTATTTACTTCAAGAGAGAGAGAGAGAGAGAGAGAGAGAGAGAGAGAGAGAGAGAGAGAGAGAGAGAGAGAGAGAGAGAGGAAATAGTTCCTAATGGTAATAGGGGGTCGCACGACCACATAACTTTGTAATTAATAGTAAAACATACAGGGAACTATACACAGTTACTCATATAACTTGTCTAAGACTATTTTACAGTAGGTAATAATAAAACTTAAAAGTAGTATTGTGTCATAGCCTGTCTCAGATAACGCTATCATTCAATTCAATTCATAGCATATAGAATTATTTTACACTATAATAATATATAATAAGATATAATAAGAAATATGTTATTCACAATTTTATATGGTTGTGCAAAATGTACTGCTGACTGGATTCAGTTTATACCCTGTGGAAGCCTATGGCTGATAGTCTTTTGTGCCTTACATAAAACTCACTCATTTTTCACAACAACAGCCAAACTGTTTTGAAACACTGTACAATATACAGACAACTTTCTTTCTTTCTTTCTTTCTTTCTTTCTTTCTTTCTCTTTCTTTTTTCCTTTCTTTCCTTCTTTCTTTCTTTCTTTCTTTCTTTCTTTCTTTTTTTTAGGAAAAACGTTGGAATAGTCGTTTAAGTATACTTTACATATATAGTGATGAATACAGTATAACAACTACCTGTAATAAAATTGTCAACGTCATAAAAACTAGCAGAAAACTCTGATATACATGTTTTTTTTTATTATTATTATTATATTTATTATTAATATTATTATTTCTCTCCACAATTGTCAAGGCCCCAGAATTATTATTATTATGGAAACACCACAAAAGTTTACATTTACAGTATGTCTAGCAAATGATGTCGTACACGTTCATGTTATCTTAGTCAAACACAAAAAACGGGTCGGAGCAAGGTAATGCGTGGGTGTGGCACGGCTGTTTGTGTGGAAAACCTTGGTGCAGGACAATGAACACAACAGTGCTGAGCATGCTGGCCATAGCTGATAGAGCTTAATGAGCTAGAATTTACTGTGTGTGCTAGTATTAATCAGTGCTGTATGTGCTTGAGGTTCTTATATCAGATCAGACAGTGGGTGTGTTTGACTCTATTTTTGAACCGTGTTACTGAGGCTGGGACTGATGTGTTTACACACACACACACACACACAAACACAAACACTCATGTGATCCAGCCAGGGCTCAGCACGGTCTCAGTCCATTATGGGCCCGTGCCTCTCTGTCCTCTTGTTCTGAGTTCCTCTGCCCTTGGGTAACATCGCTCCATCAAAACCAAGCCAAGTTCACTGAGTGACAGGAGTGGAGGCTGTAGAGGACATAGTGGTGGGTGTGGTGGGCATGGTGGGTGAGGTTGGTGTGGTGGGGGTTTGAGCAGAGTAGGAGCGCAGGAGAACTTTGTGCTTGGTAGCCACCTGAGCCCTGATATGCTGCTGCTGGCTCACGAAATCTTTGAGACGCGTTGTGGTGAAGGTGAGTGTCTGCCGCCGCAGCCGCATCAGATAGGCATCCTGCAACCAAGAGTTGTTGAAGCAGTCTTTGATGGAGGGACGCGCCCTGGAACATAACACCACACACACATACACATACAGATAAGTGTGCAAATCAGTCAAAACTCTGACATTGCCTGAGGGAAATTCTTTAGATAGATCATCTTTGGAGAAGAGAAAGTACGCTGTACACACCAAGGGTAGCTGCACAGGATCTTCTTAAGGAACAGAGAGGCACTTTGGGACACATTTTGGTATAGCTTGCTGAGGTCAAACTTGGCCGCCTGGATTCTGGCCTCTGTCTCTGTTGGATTATTCTCCGTGAATGGCAACCGTCCACTGAGCCTGAACATTATAAGATCCACAAAAATCTAAATCTTTAAATACAGACACAAATGTACCTAAAATACAATGACAAAAAAAGCCATCACTCACATGATGTATGTAAGTACACCAACGCTCCAGATGTCAGCTGGAGGACCCACAACGTCTCCTTTCAACATCTCAGGAGCTTTTAGCAGCCGGTAGAAATTTAAAAGAAAAAAAAAAGCAAATTACAGAGCACAAAGATGTGCTCAATTACTTCTATAAAAAGAGCACAAGAAACATGTACTCAAATGGTTAAGGTTGTACGATTAGAATGATTTTTTTCAAAGGGCATAAATAGAAAAAAGACACGCCTAGATTGTGTAACATTGCTTGATGTCAAGATTCATATCTGTAAAATTCCTCCTTAGAAAACAATATTTCTTTCAAGCTTTTGTGTAACCGGACATTTACATTTACAGCATTTGGCAGACGCTCTTATCCAGAGCGACTTACAAGGTTATTGGTATTACAGGTAGGCCA
>JAOVVF010000047.1:21553267-21566886 GCA_028565595.1 Duopalatinus emarginatus
TATTGGTATTACAGGTAGGCCAACATAGTGTTAGGAGTCTTGCCCAAGGACCCTTATTGGTGTAGCACAGACTGGCTACTCAGATCGGGAATCGAACCCAGGTCTCTCACATGGGAGCCAATGATGTTACCGCTGTACCACACCAACCACTATATGGTGTGGTACAGTAGTAACAGACAGACATGCTTCCTAAAAAAAATCATTTTGAGTGGTTTAAGGGTAAATTCCTCTCTGAAGTAGAAGTAGCAGAAGTGACTACAATGTTCTTTACTTACACATGTACTCCAGCGTTCCTATAGGAGGGCTGAACTGCTTCAGAAAGAGTGGGTTGAAAGTCTGAGCACTGCCAAAGTCAATGATTTTGACCATATTCGTGTAGGTGACTATGACGTTGTCAGGCTTGATGTCTAGGTGCAGGATTCTCCTGTTGTGCAGGTAGTCCAGACCCTGCAGGATTTGCACAATATAGGACACCACGTCGTCTTCAGAGTAACGGAATCTGAAAAGGAGTGAGCACTTGGTAACACTGGGGCAATAGAGAATGATTATTTAAATCACTGCTTATTACTTTAGTACAACAATATATTTGTATCTAAATTGTAGCTGCATACTGAAAAACATCTGGAATTGCAAGACAATCAAATTCTCCAAGAGTAATGGCAAGAGGAAGGAAGCAAAGTCTTAACATTCTGAACCAAACCAAGGCCAAGAATATTTCTTTCCCTATGAAGGGCACTATTGAATCAAGTCAAGACACAACAGGCACTTGTTTTGTGTAATACAGTACAGTACAGTGCTGTGTCTCATGAAAGCATATAAATAATAAAAAAAAGGCAGTAAGTCTGGAAGCCAGATAGTTTCTAACCTATCAATCAAGCTGTAAAGAAGCTCTTTGCCAGTGCAGCACTCGGAGATGAGCACAAGGTAGCGTGGTGTGACATAGGCCTCATGGAGGGTCATAATCTTGTCATGATGCAAAGCTTTGAGGATTTCATACTCCTGCAGAACACTCTGCTTGCTCTCAGGCTCATAAGGGACAATTTTGGCCATGAAGAGGTTTCCCGTGGCATTTTCTCTGCACTCTCGGATAACACCAAAACGGCCTCTGAAGAAATGATCAAGAACATTTTTTAGGTCAGTAATAGTGATAGATAACTTGGCAACCTTAAAGAAAAACTCTAAATGACTTATATAGTTTACATTACCTGGCCTTCTCATCCATGAAGGTATAGGGTTTTTGGGGCACACCCTGTCGTAAGGCAGACTCTCCTGGCTTGCCCAATGGTGTTCTCCGCCCGGTGGGAGTGACCCGTCCTGATGGAGTGACCCTCCCACTAGGGGTTATCCTGCTTGGAGTAGCACTTCCCTCCCCAACTGGGGTGAGACTGGTTACCAACACCACAGGCAGAGACAGGGAAGGAGAGGGAGTATTGGGGGTGACTGGGGTAACAGGTGCTGCTGTGGTTGAAGGTACATACATGGGTACCGAAGAAATGGGTTTACCAAGGGTGGGTGGAGGAGAAACTAATGGAGGTGGGGACACTGGGGGAGTCTGTGCCATGGGTGGAACCACACTGATAGGAGTCTGTGGTTTAGGGAGAACAACAGGGGGAGAGGGTCTGGATGGGATAGGGAGAATGGGAGCCGCTGGAGTTGTGGCAGGTTTGGATACTGTGATGTTAAGGGTCGTCTTGGCTTTGGCCAGGGTGGATGTGCTGGAGGCGGTTGTAGTGGGGGCAGTTGTGCTGGGGCTGGGGCTGGGTGTGCTGGGGGCTGGAGGGTGGATCTGAGGCCCCTTAGGTACATTATGATGCGTAGATGCTGATGTTGTAGCAGGAAGTGAGTTTACTGGAGCAGTTTTGGCAGAAGATGCAGCAGGTTTGGCAGAAGATGGAGCAATTTTGGCAGAAGGTGCAGCAGGTTTGGCAGAAGATGGAGCAATTTTGGCAGAAGGTGCAGCAGGTTTGGCAGAAGATAGAACAGTTTTGGCAGAAGGTGCAGCAGAAGGTGCAGCAGTTTTGGCAGAAGGTGCAGCAGAAGACAGTGCTGGAGTTGTGGAAGAGGCGGGTGCAGTTTTGCTTCCAGCAAGCTTTATAGGAGGTACAGTCATGGTGGAGGTCACTATGGCAGGACCTGCTGTTGATGGAACAGTCTTGACAATGACTGTCCCAGTGGATTTTGCAGGTGCTGTCAATAAAAGAATAATTCTTAGAGGAGTTACGATATTTGGATTAGTTTGGATTAGCAGGGGTTCTGAAACTTTTTAGCAGACATAAGCCCATTGAGAAAATATTTTACGTGCGTAACAATAAACAATTTATGTGTGTAAAAATAAATTTATTAATTATTATTAATAATAATTAAAATTAATAATAATACAATTATTTATTATTATTATTATTATTATTATTATTATTATTATTATTATTATTATTAGGGAGAAGTTAAAAAATGGTTAGATATTTTTTTTATTATTATATTAATAGTTTTCTTAAATGATATCATTATCATTGCTGTACCTACATTTATAAAACTAAATAAATGAACGTGTATTAAGCAATAGTAAAATACACTAAGACAGAGTACAATGTACCTGCTGCATCAAGGGTCACTTTCTCAGACAGATTGCTGTATGGTCCCTGGCCAGCCTTATTTACACAAGCCACTCTGAACCTGTAGGTGGCGCCACACGGAAGGTCTGTGACATTGTAGTAGCAGTCAGCCACACCAGTGGCTACAATCAGCCAGTTACTTTCACCTACAGAAAAATAATAAAGTGAAAAAAAAAATAGTACAAAGGTTTTTTGTGCTGATGAAAATCATGACCTAAAATACAAGTAAATACAAGCTATTTGACTGTCTTGAAAAAAAATTGAAACTAATTTTACTCTTTGGAGGAAGTTCAGTTTTTAGAGATGATCCCTAAACCTCAAGCAGAAGAAAGGAATGCATTGCAGTACCCAGTTTGTACTAATGGTGGCAGTAAAGATCTACTTGAGACTTTATATATATATATATATATATATATATATATATATAATTTTTTTTTAAATAATTTTCCACACATTGACGTATGATCCAACTGTTTGTTACATGAAAAAATTGTTCAATTGCCAATATGTCAATCATCAATCATCCACTCCACCAAACACCAAATTAGTCAATGGCAGAATAAACTGTTTGGCAATGGTAGAGAAGATTTGACAACTTTTTTCATGGGCTCAACAAACATAAATCCATGTTCATTTACAATTACAGCATTTGGCAGACGCTCTTATCCAGAGCGACTTACACGGTTACTGGTATTACAGGTAGGCCAACATAGTGTTAGGAGTCTTGCCCATGGACCCTTATTGGTGTAGCACAGACTGGCTGCCCAGATCAGGAATCGAACCCAGGTCTCTCACATGGTTACCCAATGATGTTACCACTGTACCGCACCAACCATGAGCCTTATGATTGTGGCACCATTTAAAAAGGAAATTAACAAATTTTCCAACAGTGTAAGATTTATTGCCAAGAAGCATTGTTACAACAAAGAAATAATCTACCAAACACAAATGTCCTTATTATTGTACATGTTGTACAATATACATACAGTATATTGCCTATATACATATATGCGTATATAAGTGTACAACACTCATTATTGATTCTGTCTGCAACTGAATGTAAAATTTCCTTAAGGTTGCTCACCTTCTGTCCTCCGCTCCAGGCAATAAGTACATGGGGCCATGGTGTCTGATGGACGCCACACCACCAATGCTGTGTTGTGGTACTTTTGAGGAATTTCTGGCGTACCAGGCTGGTTTGGCAGACCTAAATAAACATTAACAATGCTGTTAATACCGAATGCGATTTGAAAGTCCATGGAATGTATTTCTATATGTTTAATGTAAGAGTAAGTCTTAAAGAGTTAACAGTATTTAATGCTACAGCGGTTCAGGGAAATTAGGCCCAGGGTGGCATTTTCTATTAAACACTATAAAGGACTCATTTGTTCTGAGAAACTGCTGAAGGATGTATTTTATTTCACCTGCTAAAAATCTTTATGCGTGATTTCATTGCAAAATGGGGAAATGTGTGAAATGTCATTGCCGGCTTTGTGTAGTTAAGTGTAAAATTTCTGCATAAAAATGCAAATGTACCTAAATTTAGCAAAGCGTGTGGAAAAATAACTCGGATATGACAATATCTCACTGTGCCACTTGTGCGTGACCTCGGCCAGTTAATCAGTTCTACGGAAGAATTGACATAGAAAATGTATGGCCTGCTGTCCTGTGAGCAAATTGGTTTGCACAGTGATAAGAACCATATTAGCCTTTTCATCCAATCAAAGGGGTGGGATGACAGTCATGGGAATCAGTGGTGACATGGACAGTGACTAAGCTGCTGTAAACCCCATGCTATGTGTGTGTGTGTGTGTGTGTGTGTGTGTGTGTGTGTGTGTGTGTGTGTGTGTGTGTGTGTGTGTGTGTGCATGCATATATACCCAGCAGACCTCCCATACATTCCTGCTGCTTTACACATAAATAACCTCTCTCATTTTTATTCTGTCAAAATACTACTTCCAGTGTGCATATTGCCCAGGCCTAGGACAGACTGTTTAATAAAGGAGACACACAGACACAGACACAGACCATCTATCAAAAATAAGCAGCTGTAATGCATAATCAAAGTATAACTCATTCGAATGCAATGTTTAGCATTGCTTTAAACATACGCTATACACTAATATGAGTTAACCTGACTTCTTCTTTTTCATTTTGTGTGCCTGACTTATGCAACATTTTGGCAAACTTGCATGAACTAACGAAGTAATAACAAGAGAGGGGGCTATATATGAGGAAATGCCCGTGAGAGCTCTTAAGATCAAACTATTTTACAAACATGGGAAATATTAACTTTTCAGATGAGTTGCAAAAGATACTCAGGCCCACAATAGTAAACCCTCCTTAACGTCTCTTCCATACATGGGTAGCCCCGCCATGTACATACTGTATGTACATATGTTTGGCTTTGCATGTACTCACGGGCAAGAGAGAGTTTACAGGAGCTGCTGACAGTGGCTAATGCGTTTGTGGCCACACATTCATAAAGGCCTGCGTCTTTTTTGGTGGTCTTCATAATCATCAGCAGCTGTCTCCCATCAGGACAAGAGATGACATTCATTCTTGGGTCAATCTCCAGCGGCTTTTTATCTAAACAGGCACAAGGGAATACAACAGTAAAGCTATGCAATGTTTTTCATTTCACTTCAAAATCATATTAACTTTTATCGTCTCAAGCAGCCTCCTAAATCACTGTGTTTTTGCATTCTCTGTAATGTAGTGAAGTATGACTTTGTGCTGATATTATGCATTAGAAAAGTGTTAGACTATAAATATATCCAGTGTTTGTGACAATGTCATCCCAAACTCTATTTATAGGTTCAGTGTTTTAGGCTAGCGATACAAGGAGGCCACACCTGTTAAAAATGGGATTCAGTACACATCAATTGCCCCAGTTCTATAATATATAACAAATATGTAAGAAATATATGACACATATGTAAAGTAATGTAACATATGCAATATGTAGACTTGGTATGACCGCTACATAATATCTATTAAAGAGTAGTTGTACATTAAAGGATGTAATTTCCATTACTTTGTGAATACTCTGGGGGGGGGGTCACTTAAAAAAATACACTATTCGTTTTGTGGCATTTTAAAATGAGTCAAATAATCAACAAATGCTAATATGTTACATTCAATTGGTTTCATACCTTTCATCCATGCAATGCGTGGGTGCGGACTGCCAGCAGGCAAGCAGCTGAGAGTGACTGGATCTCCCTCAAGCAGAACATGGTCCCTCAGTTTAATATGGAATACTGGAGGGAAGTCTGTGAGATACGTTGTAAACAGTGCATAAAATAATCGTTATTCCTTTGACAATTCCAAAACAATTATCACATATATAATGACAAAAGCCTGTCTGAGTGACAAGTCTGGACAAGGCATAAAAGATAAAGTTTCTGGTTGGAAAAAGCCAGGAATGAGGAAAAAGGAAAACCTGAGGCTGTCCGTGAATACTGGCGAGAGCGAAGTGAGCCATTCTCTCTGGCTATAGCAGTGGGTATGTCTGGCTGGGATATGGTCTTATCCCGTCTCCCTCTGGTTAGGCCCCATCGATCCCATCGTGACCTCCGCTCAGTCTCTGTGCCTTAGAGAAAATGAACACTCTGAGTCAGTCCCATAACAATGTCCATATAGGGCAAGCTTTTGTTGGAATGGATCATTGTACACCTGATTCATTAATTGATTAAATTTCATAGTTTTTATTCATAAAATCATTTATTTATGAATTATGATTATTAAGCCGGACAACATCTTTAATTATAACAAAAGCTTGGACCCACATCACAGTCTCAATCAAAACTAGTTTGTCAACAACTTCACAATAATCTTACAAATGTCTTAAATTAATTATTATGTAACATACTTTTGACAGCTGACTCTGACTGTATGCTGGACATGGAATCCAAAGACTCAGATGAGGCCCCACTGCCAGTCTGCGAAGCAAGCTGATTCTGTGGGATGCCCATCCTCTTCAAACTGCCTCCCTCTGAGGTAGATCGGCGCAGTATAGAAAGTAAAGGAGTCTTCTTAGTTTCAGTCTTCTCGTCTTTTTCATCTTTTCTTTCCTCAGAATGGCTCCTGATCTTCATTGATATGCCAGCCATTGTGTTGCTGATCTTTCTGCGCATGGCTAGCACAGGAGACTCATTTGGCTTTTTGGTCTCTGGCTCCGGAGGTGCCTCTGGTCCTCCATCCAGTCTCATCATTTCAACTTCTTTTTTATCCTGTGACCCTCTCCTACCTAAAGCCCAGGATAAACGACGCCTTGGGGCGCCGATATCTTCTTCTTTGGGCTTTTCATCATTCCTCTCAACCGAAGGGGACCTCTTTAGGCGCATGGACAGTCTTCTCATGAAACCTGGGTCTTTTTCTGCCTCACGTAGATCCTGAACAGACTTGGACTTCTCCTCCAGTTTTCTGTGTACAAACTCTAAAGGAGCACCAATTGGTCCTGGACGATACATCTCTTCTGTAACCTCAGGAGCAACTACTGCAGGTTTTTCTTCTGTCTTTTGCCATGAAAGAAGTTTCAGTCCACGAGTGAGAGATGACTCACGTTTCTTAAAGCGAGCCTCAAAGACCTCCTCAGAGGCAAGATCCTGGATTTGACCTCCAGGAGAGGAATCTCTCTTTAGGGAAGTAAGTGTAGGAGTCTTGGGTGGACTTGGTTCCTTTGCTGGTTGTTCTACTGAGGCAACTCGAGAGAAAACTGCAGGATGTTCAGTGGTTTGGTGAGTGTCTGACTTGGATGATGGTGTTGTTGACACAAGAATTGGCTCTGAAATATGTTTGGACATTGCAGGGACAGGCCCAGTTGGGGAAGTTGGGGCTGTTGACATATTTGTAAATGTAGGGATGGTTATGGGTTGGGTGGGTGGTTGCAGTGATGGGACCATGATGGTCTGCATGATACTTGCATATGCAGATGTCCTGCCATCTGGAAGTACAGTTAGTGCTGGGGGAGTAGGGGTCAAATATGTTGAGACAACACTCTGAGGGGCCACAACTTGGGCATCCTCAAAGGAGCTAGTGGGTGTAATAACCTCTGATGATTTAACATGTGCTACTTCTTTCTCAAGTTCTTCATCCTCCATCTTAGGAACAGAATTTTCCCGCTCTATTACAGATTCTTTCTCCTCTACTTCCTCCTCTTCTTCAATCTTCTCTACTAACACTCTTGGCACCATAATAGGTGTTGACCTACTTTGTGGGACTTTCTTAGGTTCTGGGGTGGTTTCCTCTAACATGCTCAAATCTTTCTCTTGAACTGCATCAACACTAGACTTCTGATCAACACCTTTCACTACAGTAGCACTGTCTGTTTGCTTAATGGGAATTTCCTCATGCTTATATTCCCTGACAGGTGATGGTTCCTTGTCTTCTATCTTTGCTTTTGTCTCATGTCTGGTTGGTTCAGGGGTAAGCGGTTTTGGGGTAATGGGGCGTGAATCTGGCTTGACTGGCTCTGCAAGAACAGACATGGACACAGCTTCCTGCAGGCGACGTTCTTCAACCTGGGCTACAGGGATCTCCAGAGGAGCCCCCATCCTCCGGTGTAGAGGCATAGGCTCAGCATCACCCTGGCTGAAGGAAGCACTCTTGCGGAGCACTTTGGTCTTTGGAATGTCTTCTCGAGGAGAATCACTAGATACTGCCCGAACTAATGGGGGGTTACTTAGACGAGGTCCTCGTATAAAGCACTTCTCATCACCCATGCCCAGGGTCTCCAGCAGAGGACCTCGAAGGCCACTCATCTTGTTGTCCACAGCGCCTCCTCTAAGAAGCCTTTGTCTCATCAGCTCCAGTTTCAAGGCATAATCCTCTTGGCTCAGCTTTGCTGCTCCAGGACTTGGGCTCCTTCGTGGCAGTTCCATAGAAACAGACTTTTTCAGTATTCTTTCTTCTGCGGGACACTCCTCAGCACCCTCCTCTGGCTTGATATAGAGTTGTAGGGCACTATCTGCTGAGCTCCCTCTACGCAGTTCACCTCTATGACGAGCTCCCTCCGACTTTTCAGATTCCATACTTGAACCTCTTCGAAGGGGCCTTTTTGTCTGCTCTGCTCTCTTGGACAGTTCCCCAGGTTCTTCATCAGAGGAACCTTTTTCATCATCATGTGTTGTTCTCTTCCTTGCTCTTCCTCGTTTATCAGTATCACCAGCTTCATCTAGTTGCTCACACTCCATGGGCTCTGGCTTTTGAGCATTTGGTCCTGACCTTTCAAGGTTGCCATTAGTCCTGGCTATCATTTCATCATCCCCAACAATCTCATTCAGTGACATTCTGGAGCCTGAAAACTCCATATTCAGTGGCATGGGTATAAATGGCAGCTCATCAATATCTTCATCAGAATCTGATGAAGAGGATGGTGGTGGGGAACCTTCTTTTAAATGCCTTGGAACAGCTATAGAAATATGGCTTGAAGAGTCATCCAGCAAAGCTGGTATTGACCTCATGACCATTTTGGACTTGTAGCTTATAAGAGACCTCTGTAAATGATTTAGGATTTGTTACTATAAAATATTATATACTGCAAAATGAAATAGAGACATGTACATAAAACATCTGTGTTTCTTTTCTGACCTGCCATTTTCTTCTCAACAAGAATTTTTTGAGGGACTCTGTGCTGATGCTCTTTCCTTTATTCAATATCTGAAAAAGACAGATATCTGTCAGGGAAATTAATTGTGAAGAATGATTCATTATAAGGAATAAATGACAGTAACAGCCATTAGTACATCATTATTAAGGCATCACAATGTATCTTTGGCACATTAATTATGACTGATTAGAATAATAATGCTCAATGTCAGTTAGATTTTTTTTAAACTAGGATACCAAATTAAATAAATGTAATTAAACATTTAATGTTTGTTAATTAAAAAATATATTTATCACGTTATAATAAAGAAAAAATAATTACAAGAAGTAATAACATTTATCTAAATTAAGATTCAAATGTATTGTATTTCCTCTCTGTGTTTTGTGCTTTCTTTTTAAATAATTAAATTAATTACAATTAAATAAATGTAATTAAACATTTAATGTTTGTTAATTTAAAAAAATATTTATCACGTTATAATAAAGAAAAAATAATTACAAGAAATAATAACATTTATCTAAATTAAGATTCAAATGTATTGTATTTCCTCTCTGTGTTTTGTGCTTTCTTTTTCTTTGAGTTTTTGTAAAATAGGAGATTTTTTTAACATTTGGCTTTTAACATTTGTTTTCTGCTGTTATTTATCTACCTCATACCTTGAACCATGGATGACGAAGACACTCAGTAGCATCTGGCCTCCTATAGAGAATAAAAAGTCACATAATGACATTAAAATGCAAACTGTTCAGTAAATTTAGAAATAATTCACTATCACAGATTTAACAGCACTTTGTGGACTCACAGCCTGTCAGCCACCAGTAATTTAATGACAAATCCTTTTGCTTCATGGCAGAGATCAGCAAACATGCTCTCCTCAAAAGCCACATTGTAATTCCTGATGTTGAGGACGGAGGTTCGGTCATTTTCTCCAGCAAATGGAGACACGCCAGTTATACTACACAACAAAAAGGAACCTGTGTTTAATATAGATCGTTTTTAAACACTTTGACATAAAATTCACAATTTTGTACCAGATAGCTCGTAAGAAGTCAACCTACCACAGATAGGTCAAGACGCCAACTGGCCTGGGGAAGGAAATAATAGAGTTAGCATATTCAATTACGTTCTTGTATGTACACTAAATTTTTATGCTGAGATGTCAGTGCCAGGTGTTTTACCAGATGTCAGTTGCCTTGGAGACTGGAGTCTGGTTAACAATCTCTGGGGCAATGAATTCTGGAGTACCATATTTGCAATATTGTGCTTCACCAGGTGTGAACTTCACTGCGTTTCCATAATCACAAATCCGGATCTGATCACTTGAATGGTCAGCCATGAGGATGTTGTCAGGCTTGGAGACAAAAGTCAAGTAGACAGGATAAGGAGAAGAAGAAAAGTGTTTTGTATATTTTAAAAAATTGGAAGGAAATGGATAATACAAGAGGAAATACGGTACAGTGTATAAGACTAATAATATACTATAAATCTGAAATGTAGTGTGAAGAATGTGTAAAATTGTGTCTATAAATAAGTTTTGTTATAAAGCAAATAAAAGTCATACATCTGCAATAACAACAGAAGCTCAGACAGAATTTTTCTTTTATAGTTTATGATATCAACAGCAAGCTAAACCCTAAAACAATGTAATGGGCAGAGGCATCAGTAATGGCATGTAGGGTTGCTAAATAGTATATACAATACAAGACTCACCTTAATGTCCAAATGCAGAATGTCATTTTGATGAAGAAAGTTAATTCCCTCCAACAACTGTCTTATACTGGAGCGAATCTGGGAATTAATAGAAAGCAAGTCTTAAAAAAAGCATGCGTCTTGTGCTGCATCAGGTAAATTCAACTCTACCCCTGGAATATATTCTTTCACAGAATTTATTTCTACATTTGTCACTTATATGCAAATACTGGAAAGGGCAGGAAGGTATCCGTGGCCTGAAAGGTCGCGGTTTCGATCCCCACCCAGGGCAAGACACAACTGAGGTGCCCTTGAGCAAGGCACCTAACTCCCCTAACTGCTCCCTGGGCGCCGTGGTTTGGGGCTGCCCCCCGCTCTGGGCAAGTGTGTTCACTGCCCCCTAGTGTTCACTGGTGTGTGTGTTTCATTGCACGGATGGGTTAAATGCGGAGGTCACGTTCCTTCTGTGTGCAAAACACAGTAAGGCAAAATAGTTTCACTTTCATCACTTACCTCTGCCTCATTTACTGTTGATTTCTTTGATAATCTATCCAGAAGTTCCTCGTGACATCTTCAGGTAACTGTTAAGGATAAACACCAGCTACTACCGATGAGTATATGTGTGTATGTATGTTTTTATAGCTTGCTGGGGACTAAAAATCTCAACAACTTTGACCTTTGAGTCGCCACTTTTTTTAGTTAAGGTTTAGGATTAGGATTAGTTATAGCATTAATTAGCCATTTTAATAATTATGGTGAGTGGAAGATAGTCAAAAGAATAGCAAGACAACACCGTGTGTGTGGGCGTATGTGTGTGTGTTAGTGCAACATTGGCTGTGATTCCAGCTAGCTTAGCAACAAATCTATAACCAGATTATATTACACACACAACTGCTGTAGCCTTCGTGGCACCAGGCCAGATTCATTAAGAAAAGTAGGACTACAGTCCTTACACTGTGGCCAATAAAAGGCTATATTGTGAACAGTCAGCTTTTTTCACATTATATATTTCAGCCCAATCTTATAATTTTTTACTGTATATAGCACGTTTTAAATGTTTTAATCTACTAAGTAGTCACAGTTACTGCCCGCAGCTAATTATTTACCAATAACAGCACATCCTGAAGTGTGATATGCGACATATACAACAGAAATATTTAACAAAATGTCAACGAGCAAAAAAAAAAAATCAATACATAAACAAAAACGAAAACAGAAAAAGGAGGCAAAAACAATTTTACAAAGCACTGGGACTGGAGACTCCTTCCATAAAAGTTGTATCTAATCTCTAATTATATATTTTCAATATATTTGTTAAATAAAAACACATTAATGAACTCTATACTTACTCATTTATAATAATAATAAAAATAATAATAATAATAATAATAATAACAATTATTATTATTATTATTATTATTATTATTATTATTATTTAGCCTATATTCATTATTATTAATAGTAATAATAACAGTTGTCTCTCCGTAGATAAATAATAAAAAGGATACAGCTCAGTAATGATTATGACAGCATTCTTTTTCTCAAAGGCATCATGGAAGTAGATGATTCTTTCATGGTCAAGGTGAGACAAGATGTTCATCTCCCTTAGGGCTGAGGCTTTTCTCTTTGCTCGAGCTGAGATGAACTTGGCTGCATACTCTCTTTTTCCCGCCTTGTGTGTCACACGCTTTACATACGAGAAGGCACCTCTGGAAAACACCACGTCCCAGACACAATTAACATAAAATAAAATAATCACAAGCTTAACATTTCTGTAGAGACATATTTGTGAGAATATTAATACTGTTTTTACACCTGGTCTATGAACATGTGGGAGGTGAAATTAAAATCTCAGCCGCAGATGGAATACATCCTGTGGCTTTAACATTAGAAGTCGGTTGGGGAGTTTCAAGCAGGTGAAAGGATATGTCAGTGATGATATAAAGGTGCTGTGGAGGGATGGAGGTGAGAATCATTCAGTTTTAGCCTGCAAATGATCTGTGATGTCTAAGAAAACAGAACGTCTCTCTCCGGGGAAATACACAGCAGAAAAGAAAGATCACTGAGCCAAAGAAAAGAAAGAAGACATCACTTCATATATGTAGTCTAACAATCTATATACTGACCAATATAATGCCATCAGCATGATGAATATGTCAGACTACGGCATGATTATGTAAATTGCTTTTGTCTCAGAGATCGGAATATATTTACAAATCAGCGCTTATCAGATGACACAATCAAGCCAAAGAAGAATCAAATCAAGGGAATTTGCAGTAATCCTGTGCTTTTACAATCAGTTTAATGGTGTGTTCTATATCAACAGACCTAATGAGCTGTCCCTGGTTGGTAGTTGTCATGTGATAGGAGAGAGCTGGGAGATGTGGGAGAAAGCCTGGGTGTTGTTTAGCAGGGGAAGAAACTGCTGGGCCCTTGAGCAAGGTCTTTAACCCTTAGTTGGTTAGTTATATCAGATAACTTAGATAAATGTAAGTCGCTTCAGATAAAAGTGCCTGTCAAATGCCTTAAATGCCTAATATTTTACTTTAACCTTTTGTATATATATATATATATTAGCGCTGTCAAACGATTAAACATTTTAATCGTGATTAATCTCAGAATTTTATATAATTAATCGCGATTAATCACATTTTTTAATCTATGTAAATGAATAAGGCTTTAAAGTGAAATGTTACAATTAAAATGGT
>JAOVVF010000047.1:21572542-21606796 GCA_028565595.1 Duopalatinus emarginatus
GTGTTTCACTGCACGGATGGGTTAAATGCGGAGGTCACATTCCTTCTGTGTGAAAAACACAGTAAGGCAAAATAGTTCACTTTCACTTATTTGAGTTTGACACTCCTGTACTAAGTAAAGCATACGAAGAGATATGAACTGAATAATACAACCTAAGTGATAATTCTTAAAAATAAATAAAATAAAGAATAAAAGCCAATGCAGCCTGTAATCAGGTATGATCCTGATTTAAATAAAAAAAAGGCAAGTTTCAGTGGCAGTGAGTAATAGAAATGACGCTTCAGAGCTTTGACTCACACCACATCCTGCCAATTAAGCTTTTCAGGGGAACCAATTTATTTTCCATTTGAGTTAGTCCTGAAATGACTTACAAGGCAGATCTTTAGAAGTAGCTTTATAGACCCGAGGCATATTTGTATAATTGAACAGATAACTCACATCTTCCAGGTAACAGCTGCATTGACGTGGTTCAGAGTGACTGTGATGCTGACGGATTGATTCTCCACCACGTATACCATGTCTGGCTTGTCAGTAATAACTGGGGCCTCCTTGAGATATGGACCTGCAGAAAAAGACGCAACAAATCATAATCATACTGATATAACTTGGCTCACTAATATATTTGTGTGTGCTTACCTCTGTCTATGAGCTGTACTGGGTCAGTGGCTGGAGACGGCTTGCTAAAGGCTTTGCTGGTGATTGATAGAATCCTAAAGGCATAGCGGACACCCTTGGATAGTGAGGTGACAGTGTAGGAGGTCTGCTTTAGGCTGGAAGCAATTATAGTCCATTGTATAGAGCCCAAAGCCTGCTGCTGGACAGCGTACATCAGGGTACTGGGATCTGGGGCCATGAAATGGATTAAAACAATATTTTCAGGCTTTCCTTTGACAGACCATTAAGTATATGAATAGAGTAGAATAGAGATGATGAGTAGAAATAGTACCAATTGATGGGTCTAGCCGTTTGGGCTTCTTCCAGCTAAGAGTGACAGTCTTGCCAGTAATGGACTCTATTACTGGTGCTCCATCTGGAGGATCGGGAAGAACGTCTACAAAAGAGATAGGACACACGTAAACCCAGGCATGTGGTCTATTCCTCAAATGAACTGACAGCCTTATCTCTTAGTGAGATGCAGAGAGGATTGAGCATAGATTTTTAGGGCTGTCTGTTTCATTAAAAGATTTGGCTCTAGGATGTTATAGAGATCAGGGTTCCTCCTAGAGATGATAATCAGAGGATCAAGGCCAAGCTACAGTTGTACTTTTATGGTATTCGCATCTCAAGTACATTTGCGTGTAGTAAATCATGAATTAATATTTTATCAGGGAGGATTCTTTTACAAATTAGAAAGTGCTAAAGCTTTAACCCAGTCAACATTATTACTGAAAGAATGCTGATACAAAAATCCTGTATAAAAATAACTGAACAGTATTTATCACATCCTGGTAGATGCGAACTTAATGTTCTAACTGCTCAACCGACAGTTATTGTTTGTTATTATTATTATTATTATTATTATTATTAATAACAATAATAATAATAATAATAATAATAATAATAATAATTATTATTATTATTATTAATATTATTATTATTATTATTTTAGTTATTATTAACATTTATACATCTTTGTTGTCAATTTTGTTTTTCCTAACATAAGAAACACATTTTTTTTGTGGGAAATTATAGACATTAGGCTACTAGACAGTGTATGTTCATTTACAGTGACAGATAGACAGGTTCTACTTAGATATTTTGGAAAACGGAACCAACAAATTCCTTAGAAAATGCTTCGGACAAGTACAAACAAAAATAATAAGTGCATGTAATCCTACATGCATCTCTATTTCTTTCTGCTTTAAGCTCTGCCCATTTCAAATGTAACTCCAAATACAGATCCAGATGTGAATATTTGGAGCACCTCAATGAAGATAGAGATAAAGGTATTGCATTACATTCCTAAAAAGTATATTAATGAATTTTATTGCTATTATAGTACTGAATAAATACGATAAGCCTTACTGTGTGTATTAAAGGTAAAGTAAACTCTTTTTCTCCCAGTACTCTTTCTCTGAGCAGTAAGCATTGCTGATCAGTATTCCCTGCCATCCTCCTACCCCCCGGCAGCAAATTCACGGGATATTCAGCAGATACCAGGCATATACTATTGAATAAGTAATGGCATTTCTCTTACCTGTTACATACAGATGAGAATAGCATGTGGCCTTGCCCACCTTGTTGGAAATAACGCTCTTGTAGACACCACCGTGGGCATGGCAGACAGAGCGAATGACAAGACTGTGGATATCTCTGACTGCAGACGAGGAAAAAAAAGAATTAGGAGTGCTTAACCGAGATTAAGAGTTAAGGCTGTTTCAAAGAGAAACGAAGCCTGAGGGTACTAAGAAGGACATTCAAGCCAGCATGTAGAACACTCTGTATATTTCACTCTTAACTCCTGACACTTTCATTTTGACCCGAGACTGCAGACTCAGAGTTTCACTGACACTCTGACCTCCATGCTGAAGACTGAAATACTGCAATGACTCACACTGTGTCATCTTCCTGTCCTCAGTGCTTTCAATCTTCTTGCCATTGTGGAACCAAGAAATGGTTGGATACGGCAGACCGGCAACTTTGCACTTCAACACGGCTTCTTTACCCTCGACAACATCCAGGTCGTACAGTGGCTTTACAAAGTCAGGCATTGTAAAACGCTCCACCTCGCTCTCAGGAACTTCTGGCTCCTCAGGAATGGATGGCATCTTCTCTAACTTAGCCCTAATGGATGAGGGAGAGTGAAAGATTAGAATCGAGCAGAACATAAGAGAAAAAGCATGAATGAACAGTAAATATTTAATTGTAACCGAAAAACAAATATCTGTTGGCGTTTGGCATGCAGTATAAACACAAGCAGCAAAAATCAAACACTAATTTGCATAAACTATAGCTGCCCGTTGAAGATAACGCTCTTCGTTAAATGGTATTGGACAGCAGCATAAACAAAGTAGCAGTAAAGGGTTGTGATGGAGTGGAGCTCAGTGAACTTTGGTGTAAGTCACAGTGTACGTACGTGTTGCTAAGCTACAGTTCTATAATTAGATGGAAATGCTAATAATTTCTAATACACTCTTTATGAAATTCATTTCACTACAAAATCTTAGCACCCCGGAGTTGATCATTTTAATTATTGCTCATCCTTGTTGTAGAACAGCTGTGAAACAAGTTTGTACTGTCATTATGGCAGCTCTAAACATTGTTCCATTATGAGCCTCTGTTATTTTTTTTTTTCTATAGCTTGAAGTTAACAAGACAGAGAAGACTGTGAAATCTGAAGATCTTCTGTTCTGAAGACTCTCCTGTGATGAATAATAATCACCCATATACTGGCAATTGCATTCATGGCACTGCTAATACAGTCATGCAGAAAAATAAATAAATAAATAAATAAATATAAAATATATATATATTTTTGGTTGGCATTGGTTCACTTTTTCAGCAGTCTGAGACAACTTCTCAAAAACCAAACTCTAACAGAAGCATTGAGGTTGTTTTTGCTACAAAGCCTCTAATATCTCCATAGGTCTTATGTGCTTGCCAAGCTCATTACCATATACAGCAGCAGACATGGCTCAAGGTAACTGGACAGTTGCTGGCTTATTCTCCTGTACCAAGACATGACTGAAGTGCCCTTGTGCAAGGCACTGCTCCTGGGCCACCATGGACAGGGTTACCTCCTGCTCTGGGCAAGTGTGTGCACTGCCCCCTTAGCATGTGCATTCACTAGTGTTTGAATGCTAGTGTTCACTACAATTGCAACCTAACATAAAAACTTCCACTATGTACCTACCCAGTAATACTCCTATTCTGTAATTGCACGTTGACGATGTTGAACTGATTCCCAAAGATTCCTATTCTTCCCTGATTTCACTATCAGAGCAGACAACGTCATATCCAGGCTTGAACTCCTTCACCAAGCTGGTCACTGGTACCCTCCAGAATTCCTTTTTCATTGCATGCTACACTACTTAGACAACATGGCACCCCAAGCCATTTCCCAACAGCCTTATTCATGATTCATGATAAGAACTAAACGGTGAAAGAATGTCTCTAAAGCGCCAAGTGCAATAAATCCTCCCGTACTGCAGTTCAGCCACTGTAGCAAAGGTTCTCATTAGTCTCCTTAGACATAAATTTACACACACTCAGAAGCTCTCGTAGGATATAAACATGAAAAAATATTGTAAATGCTCCCTTTGATAAAAGGGTTCCACTCTTGGGACCAAGAAGAAATTGCTATCGCGACTCCTAATTTCTAATTAAATGCCTGCTTGTACATATAATAAAGCACAACAAGACAAGTTTACATCTGAGATGACATAGCTGGCCGGGGTTCCTGTACGTAGAGCTCTGCTGAACATTCGGCGTCTCCATGTATGTTCTTGGCCACCACTGTGTAAAACCCCTCATCATCACTGCTCACATGGGAGATAACTAACGAGTGCCGGCCACCTTCCTTCAGGACACGGATGTCCTCACTCTCTACCAACGGATTGTCTAGGAGAAGAAAACACACACAGGTTTAGTCAGGTGCTTGACTAATTGATCAGTTTTCCATGAAAATGATAATAATAATTTTTTAAAAAATTACCGAAGTGAGTCCAGATGACTGTAGGTGGTGGCGTTCCACTGACCTTGCAGTCAAATCGTGCATTTCGACCCTCAATCACCTCTAATACATCCAGCTTTCGGGTAAACAGTGGCTCAACGGAGGCAGTGACCTTCAGCTGGGCACATGAGGTCAGTTCCTCTAAAAAGGACAAGTGATGGTAATCAGTATGGTAATAAGAGCAATTTTATAGTGAAAGGCAGTGTTTGAGTGCGAATGATGACCACTTTCAATTCTGGAGAATCACGGCACTGCAAAGATTATACCTCTTATAAAAATATTGACGAAATATCCAATTTCACCAGCAAAATCTGAACTGTTAAGCAAAACCGATACAAATCACCTTGTTACAGAACCCGATAACATCATATACAATAGAGAAAAAGCCTGCATGCCCTACATTTGTCTATTTTCCCTCCATGATGTCATGGCTGGAGATGCTCACCTTTGGCTGTGCTCAGTTTACAGGTGTATGTGCCACTGTCATCCTCATGCACTGAGTTGAGCAGTAATCTGCACCTTTTCCCATCGAAGTGCATCTTACAGTTCAGAAGTGCTGGCTGGATGAGCTTCCCATCCGAGAGCCAGTCCACGTCCACATCCTGTGGTCCAATCATATGACATTCAAACAGCACCGACTCTCCCGCCTTCACCATTACATCCCTGAGAGGCCGCACTATTGCCAAGCCGGGTTCTACTGGAGCAGCTGGGAGATGATAAGAGAGGATACAAGAGATGACATGTAGGAGATTTTCATTTTTGAACATTAATTACAAGTTGGCATGGTGGGGTGCAGGTAGGGTTTGACACCTAGTAGCTTCAGGGTTGGTTTTCTCTAGGATCTCTGGTCTCTTTCTATCTCCATACGACATTCATGTAGGTGGTTTAGCTTTGCTCAATTGTGCTAGATATACATCAAATGTACATCAAAACAAGCCAAGACTTGAACTCAGTGAGCCCAGCAACCTAGCAGAATACATGGGCGTTGCAAGTCCATGGATAATTTGTCTATCATAGAATATTGTCCTTGTCAGTACAAATGGAGCTTGGCTAAGAGCCTGAAAACTGTCAAATACCACAGCAGGCAAAGTAGATCTGGTATGCTGATAGCCTGTACTAATGACCTTGCTTTGAGATGAATGCATTTATGTGACATGTGTCTGATTTTTTGAGAAAAAAGGGCCCTACATTTTTATTAGAGGTATCAGATTTAAAATAGATATATATTTTGTTTTTCTCCCTAATGACAGATTTATCATATAGCACAGAAAATGTACATACCACTATGTTTTTGAGGGTGTTGGAGAAAATCGGCAATCCCCGAGGAAACCCACACAGGCATGGTAGAACATGCAAACTACTATACAGACCGTAACCCAAGCTACAATTTAACTGCAGCTGTATAGAGCCAAAACATGCTGTTTTTTTTTTTTCTTTTTAATACTTGGACTTGAACAAAATATTATATACTTCCCATACTAAATGGAATGTGAAATAAATACAGCACCATTGGTGTCGTTTCTGTTTGACATATTCAGTAAGTAGTTATCAGGTTGAGGTGCAGTCTTGAATACTTCCTGAATGGTTATTGATTTGCAACTCACACAGCAGTAGTTGTCTGGAGGCAAGCACGAATCACATTACTTTTGCAAGTTGCTTGCTTGGAATATAATATTTCTAACAGAGAGGACTTCTGATTCCCAAATTTTTTATGCAAGCTCTTTATATATTTATTCTGGCATAAGGATATATACTGATTTCAGGCCAAAAATAAAGATTTTATGAATTTAATGGAATTCTGAGTCCATTGTATTTTTTTGTTGTTGTTAAACTTATTTTACCTGGTCTATTTTTATTTTGATTAATGGTTTCTTCCATTGCCCACAGTGCCATTTGACTACCTGCTTATAATTGAGCCAGTAGGAACTAACCGTTGCTTAAGCGCTACCTACAGAGAATAATGCTGCACCGGTTTGTTTTTTATTTTGCTCTTAGCTCTTCTTCTGTTCACTCTTCTCAAAAATATCAGGCTCCAAATCTTTAACTTTTATGGCATTATTTTCTTGTTAATACCATCATGAAAGTAACATAAACTTATTAACTTTAATGCTAATATCATCAGTGGCATCATGCTAGTCATCCACTCTAGTGCTAGTCATGCAGTCTTCCACTTCTGTGTAGGATTCCTCATTAATATGATAATGGACATTGCTGGAAAATGGTGAGTGATAAAATCAGCTGTATGTTCTCAAATCCAAACCTGACCCTTATTCCTTTATGTCTGACAATGTAAAATTATTTTTCTTTTATTAAACATCACTTAAACTTTTCTGCAAGTCTCACCAACCAGACTGGCACCAGAAGTACTGAACATGTCACAAATAAACTATATATCCAAAGTTTTTAATCACCTTATCACCTTAACATTTATATAAGACCCAAAACCTGCCCAAAAAAGGAACCAAAACCTGTACAGTGGCCAAGAAATCCCAACTGACAAGGTTGGAGTGGAAGAACTTGAGTGTCCTGCACAGTCCTCAATCCCACTGGGGCAGCCGTGGCCTAGTGGTTAAGGAACTGGTCTCATGACCAGTCCCAGGTTCGATCCCCGCGCAGGTCAAGACACAACTGAGGTGCCCTTGAGCAAGGCACCTAACTGCTCTCCAGGCGCCGTGGTTTGTGGCTGCCCCCTGCTCCGGACAAGTGTGTTCTCTGCCCTTTGGTGTTTACTTGTGTGTGTGTTTCACTGCACGGATAGGTTAAATGCGGAGGTCACATTCCTCTGTGTACAAACACAGTAAGCCAATAGTTCACTTTTACTTTTCACTGGGGACTGGGATGAATTTGAATGTTGACTGTGCACCAGACCTCCTCAACCTGACCTCACTGACTGATGCTCTGGTGGCTAAATGAGCACAAATCCCCACAGTCACATTCCAAAATCTAGTGGATAGATTTCTCAGAAGAGTGGAGGCTATTATAATAGAAAAGAGGGAATATTTGAAATGAGATGTTTAACATGCACATATGGATGTGACAGTCAGGTTAATGAAAGGAGCCTCTATACTGTAACGCCTCTTTATTTAAAATCAACTAGCTAATCTAGTGGCCTAAGTGCATGAACACACAAATGTGTGCTTTTCGTGGCCTCTATTTAAACTGGAAACTTAACTGGAGTTAAAGACAATGCTTCATTACACCCCTGAAGTTATTGAAAAGAACCAAAAAAAAAAAAAAAACTATCGGTGCATCCCTAATACAAAGCATATCTTTTGACAGAAAGTCTGAAGAAC
Source organism: Duopalatinus emarginatus (assembly GCA_028565595.1). Classification (NCBI taxonomy): domain Eukaryota; kingdom Metazoa; phylum Chordata; class Actinopteri; order Siluriformes; family Pimelodidae; genus Duopalatinus; species Duopalatinus emarginatus. The sequence goes on from JAOVVF010000047.1 coordinate 21,580,508, forward strand.
ATCATTAAAATATCTGTGTGCAGAAATCTATGAGTAATGAAGATTCAATGATCATTATTCTAATCAGATGGCACTGTGCGAGACAAAAAGTCCTCATTAAATTCTAAGGCCCTTCAGTGCAGTTTTGATGTAAAGTATGTGTTTGGGAAGAGAAGAGGCTCTTGACCTTACTGCACCACAACCTGGAACAGATTGGCTGTAATTAAAGCAGTCACGTTCAGAAGGACGCCTTCTTCACATCCCCGTACAGACACGCAAACAACTGGTCTGTAAAATATGCTCAACCTTATGGTGCAAATCCACAGCTACTACACACGGGTAAGTAACAATATTCAGCTGACACCTTTCGGGATCTTGTTTATGCTCTTCAGTCTGCGGGTGACTATTTTAGGAAGAACATATGCTCCTATTTATTGACCACAGACATTTCAGACCTCTGTGATTATAATGATTGATTATAATTCCATGTCAGTGGTGTGCACATGCTTATATCATCAGATAAGGACCTCACCTTTCACCTCTAATTTGGCCTCGCACTGTTTGGAGCCGTACTCGTTGATGATCTTGCAGGAGTACACACCAGCATCAGACCTCACAGCTGATTTGATGATCATCTCACAGTTGCCGTCTTCTGTCTCACGAACGATATGACGAGGACCTGTTTTGATGGTTACTCTGTCCCTTAACCTGGATTTAAACAGGAAAAGATGATTTATATGTTGAATTACGCAACACTGTGGCACGTGAAGGATTTTTACATTCATATAATTCATATAGCATCAAAGACGGCCAATGTTGTAGTGTTAATATAAACAAATGTCATGAGGGGCATTTTGTCAAAAATAATATCCAGTTAATAAATATTAGAGCCCGTGAACCTCAAACCTGAAGCCTCCACTGTATTTCTAGCTCTGAATTTGGGTCAAATAATAAAATGTGAATATTTCATACACAGTCATACATGCTTGGCCTAGTGCTTAGGGAACCGATCATGACAGAAAGGTCCCGGGTTCGATCTCCGCACAGGGCAAGACAAGTCATAGGTGTGTGTGTGTGTGTGTGTGTTTCACTGCACGGATAGGTTATTCGTGGAGCTCATGTTCCTCAAATGTGTTGCAATTAATTATTAATTTTTGGTAATGTATATAGATATACAGACATAAACATATGATAAAAGGGATGCACTATTGAATGCTTGTCAGAAACAATCATAGATAGACTGGGAACCCTTTTAATGCAACAAAATAGGATAAATAGGATAGTAATGCATAAATTGGATAATTTTACTTTTATGCAGACAGTCTGATACGAACACTAAATGTATTAAAAAATTACAAATAAATAATTAAATTTAATTAAAATAAAAACTTTGTGAATAGAATAGAATAGAATAGAAAAATTAACCATTTAAACTTGTGTTGACCATGCCCACTACCAGTTTAACCATAGGTGAAAATACACAAAGTAGGTTAATAATTTTTTGAGTATAAACATATGATTACAGAAGATATTTATACAATTAAAATAAAAAACTTTAACTAAGCTTACAAACATTGCAGCTGAATATCTTCAATTAATTGAAACAAATTAAAATGAAAATTTAAATAGCATTAAAATACTCTCATCTTCAAGCAGAACACTGAACTTTAAACTGCTATCTAAACAAACATTAAGTTTCAGATTTAACCAGAACCTACCAGTAGAGCATTGGTTTGGGCTGGCCAGTAATTCTGACAGACATTATCACTTCTTGTCCTTCGATGACTGTCTGATCTCCTACTGTAGCCTGGAAATATAACAGAATTACACTGGGACATATTTCATACTGCATATATCACAACAACTTAAAAATAACCTTCCTGATGCTACAGTCTTGGATTATGTTTAATGTGCACACTTTATGTTTTGTTAATTTAATCCTGGATTATATTAATTACCCAGAGCTATTACGACTATTCACCTGAAAAGTAGGGGGCTCTTTAAACCGAGCATCTATGATTTTCCTGGGTTCAGGACCACGGTAGGGTGATCCTACGAAATCCATGGCCTCCTCCAGGGGGCTGAGGTACTCCTCATCTGAGGTAATAGGGCTACTGATGTCCATAGGAACACCAAGGTTGCCTCTGATGTCTTGGCTAGGCTCTGAGGGAAATACACATCAATCTGAGATAAGTTCTTGTTCAAAATATGGTTAAGATAATAAAACTAATAATAAGGCATTTTATATTAATAACACCTTTCTAACACATGGTCACTGTACAGAAAAAAAAGACTACAGAGAGGACCAAAGACTGGCAGAAAAAAGAAAGACAAATGTCCTAGAAAAAAAAGGTATGTTTTAAGTTGACTCTTACAGGCGAGGACGACGTTAAGTCAAGAGATCTTATGGGAAAGCATTTCAAAGTTTGGGGACTATAGAAGTATAATTGAAGTACAGGAGCAATGTGTGCTGAATATATTTTGGTATGAGGTTGCTAGCTGCTGAATTTTGAATATGTTGCGGTCTACTGAATGTTTTAGCAGAAGTACCAAAGAGAAGAGAATTGCAGTAATCTCAGTGCAAGGTTTGGGGCAGCCGTGGCCTAGTGGTTAGGGAACTGGTCTCATGACTGGAAGGTTGCGGGTTTGATCCCCACCCAGGGCAAGACATGACTAAGATGCCCCTGAGCAAGGCACATAACTCCCCTAACTGCTCCCTGAGTGCCGTGGTTTGGGGCTTCCCCCCGCTCCGGGCAAGTGTGTTCACTGCCCCCTAGTGTTCACTGGTGTGTGTGTGTGTGTGTTTCACTGCACGGATGGGTTAAATGCGGAGGTCACATTCCTTATAGTTCACTTTCTTTCATTAAAAGAATGAATCAGGGTTACAGGATCTTTTTAACAAAGTAAGCGTCCAAGGCGGCCAGTGTTGTAGTGTTAATATAAACAAATGTCATGAGGGGTCTAAATGCTCAAACACAAGCATTTTGTCAAAAATAATATCCAGTTAATGAATATTAGAGCCCGTGAACCTCAAACCTGAAGCCTGCACTGTATTTCCAGCTCTGAATTTGGGTCAGATAATAAAATGTGAATATTTCATACACAGTCATACATGTTTGGCCTAGTGCTTAGGGAACCGATCGTGACCGGAAGGTCCCGGGTTTGATCTCCGCACAGGGCAAGACAAGTCTGAGGTGCCCTTGATCAGGGTACCTAACTCCATAGGTGTGTGTGTGTGTGTGTTTCACTGCATGGATAGGTTATTCGTGGAGGTCACATTCCTCCATGTGCAAGCACAGTAGGCAAATAGTTCACTTTCACTTAACTAATACATTTATAAATTGCTTCATATGCATACAGATTTGATTACTCTTCAGTGACCTTCTACTAAAACTCTTACTACTATTCCCAAATCGCTGTCAGGCAGCAAAACTCATTCTAGCCACACAAGTTCACTCAAGTGTAAAATTCACAGGGATTGTTCCGAATTCTATCCTGCTTCTGTTAGACAGGCTTTTGAATCCGATCTCGGTAAAAAGAAAGGTCTTGAATAGAAGGAAGTTTAGGCTGAAATGGTTAAATAAAAAGACGTTCCTATGCATTCCTATGCATTTTGGATGGTTGAGGATAGTATAAATCAGGTAATGCCAAATTCAATCTCTCGGTGCGACAATGTGGAGATTCAACTCAGTACTAGAATGAATCATTGTCCCTCTTGTAGGAGTCAGAGATGACGAATGAGTTTTGGGGATATATTTTACTGTTTTATATTTTTACTGATGTACTGTTGTACTAGCTGTATAACCCTGGCTTATTATTTCATTTCCTGTGTTGTTCATATATCATTGTAATGAATAGCAATACAAATGATATGTTTCACCAGAATGGTAATATTAAAATAAAATGAAATATTGACATGTAGTTATAGCAATTGCTAGTATTCTGTAAAAAATTAAGAAAAATTGTATAGGCCACGTATAATTTGCGTGCAACACTATGAAAGCAGAATTAACACTTGAAAATAGGGTTTTACAGATAAATGGTCTTTAATGGGTATATTACTACTATAAAGCGTAGGTTTATGCGAATGTTTCATGTAATGGAGTAGTCATACAATTAAATGGTTGGTTTTGCATTTTGCCAAGATGTTCCATAACACTAAATCAGTGCTGAATAAGGAGTTTATTAATATTTATTTATGAAAGCATTAATGTATTAATGTAAAAAACTGATGTATTATAAAACTGGAGGCAGTTTTATGATCTGGGAATGCTTTGACTCATCAGTTCACAGCTTTAAAATGAACTCGACTGTGGACCTGAATGTTTTGAATTACCAGGTTATACCAACAATAGAGTTTTTTCCCCTTTATGTCACAGCCATAATCCAGGACAACAATGCCAAGATTTATCAGGCTCAAATTGTAAAAGATTCAGGGACTATAAGAAATCATTTTCACACATGGACTGGCCACCACAGAGTTCCAATTTAAACCCCATTGAAAGTCTCTGGGATGTGGTGAAGAAGAATTTAATCAGAGTGACCCAGAAAGACCCAGACCAAAAATTAATGCAACAGAGATGCTTGTGACAACAAACAACTCTTTGGCATTGCATAAGATTCCATGACAAACAATTTCATGACATTATATCATTATATTGGAATGTGCAACTTATTTTTGCTCAGGCATGTGTGTGTGTGTGTGTGTATATATATATATATATGTATATATAAACTCTATGTCAGTAAAGGTCTTGTGATGCTGAAAATTTTACACTAAAATGATAGCAATATTCTGCTTATATATTATAATTAATCATGTTTACAAAAAAAGAAATAAAATAATTAGTTAATTTAATTGTGTGTGAAGGGGTTTTACTGTCAGAAAGCTCATGCTGTTGGGTTCAGAGCAGATCCTGTGAGCTAGCAGTGGGAATAAATAGACATACAGTATGTACAGGGTTCTGCTTACCACAGTATATATTACAGCAACCAGCATAAGATTCTCACTCCTAAGCTAGATTTGTAAAACATACAAGTACTTACTATGGTAATAAATAGTAATAAAAATATATATACATAAAAAACACAAAACAAAAACAAACAAATAAAAAAAACCTATATAGTATCAACTGTATATTCTAATTATATAACATGAAATTCAGGTCTCACACTTACCTGTGCCAAATGCAGTGCTGTGGTTAAATCCTAACACCATTTACAACAATGATCTCATTTTATCTTTGTGTTCATTTTAAGAATCACTTGCCAATGTCTTTCCATGCAGCCATGCATACACACAAACACACTGTACACGCAGAGCTCCTTCTGGCTCCCATTAAGGACTATTTCAGTGGAAGAAACAGCCATACCATGTCTCTCATAGCAACCATCCTATTTATACATTACAGTATGCAGTTCAGTCCTAGCAGAGGCAGTTTGGTGCCATTTCATTATATTACTACTAATGTTTTAAAAATATATGAAAGGACTATGTTTCGTTATGCTTTCATATGCTTGGGGGTGAGAAGGCAAGCCGTACCATATATACAGTGGCACTATGTGGTGTCTACTACATACAAACTATCATTTCACCTAAAAAATTAATAAGGTGTCAAATTTACTTTTATAAAAAGGGAACCATTAGTGCAACATAATCATCAGATTATTACCTGTATTAACCAGACGTTATATAAAAAAAAGTGAAATGCAAATAGGAACTTCAGCCTTTTAAGAGATTCTAGCCTTATTTCATCCGATTTTATGTAAATGCTCCAGCAAGCTATTATTCAAAATGGGCTTGATATACAAATGACCGTGACAGAGAATGAAAGTTGAATTTTAATAAGCAGATGGATGAATTGTATTTCAAATCCGGTCAGGCAGAATGGCTATGCAGATGATCATGACCACATTTCCTGACAATTTGCAATTTTATTCCATTTCGAATCCATTTACATACTCGTTATGAACGGCTTTAGCTTTAAGCGCCACCTTTTATCATAAATACTGCAAACTGCATCTTAAAAGCTATATAATGAATTCATTTTTGCTGTAGGTAATTAATGAGGACTGAGTACAGATGTCATTTAGATGACACTTTGTAATAAGAGCTACTGCTCTAAGTGCTGTGGCAGCTTCTGTGGATCAGATGAAGCTTTTGAACATCCAGGCTAAATGAGTACTACAGACATGTAGCATCGGTCGGGGCGTTTTCCAATTTGTCCAAAATATCAGCAAACAGCAAACAGTAATAAAGTGAATGTTTAGTTTAAAAAAAAATTACTCCGGGCGTGGCTGTGCGATCTTTAAACAACAGTCTTTTGCTATGGTTGCTATGGTAACTACTGCTATGGAGCTGAGGTTAAAGAGTGAGGGGAAAGAAGGAGGGGATGCAAGAGATACACAGATATAAGTGTAGAAAAAGCAAGCAAGCAAAGGGCTTTCTTAAATGGAAACTGTCAGTAGGAAGATAAACAGGAAAGCATTCAATCTAAATTAGTAACCAACTCCCTCCAGGGATGAGTTTATCACCAGCACTGAGCTGCTAACCCAGACCTGTAGGAACGTAGGTTGGCGAAATGACTCACTGCTTCGTCCTTTAATCCCACTGAAATAACCAGAGGTGCTAAAATTTCCCACATCACCCTCCAAAATTCCTCCCCCTCAGCTGGGAATATAGAAAGTACTGAACTCTGAGGATCAATGATGTAATGCTATGTCACCTTTCTCTGCCTTTCAAATAGTCCTTTCCATGAATGCACAAGAAAGAGCAAGAGAGAGCAAGAAAGTAGAAGGAAAAAAAAGCGAAATATCCTTTAAAATGCATTTCCAAAGACAGCTTCTCAAGGACGCTAAAAGAAGGATTAAAGATGGCATGCATCTCTGTGGAGCTCTCAATAAACATCAGTGTCAGACCTTCTAAATATATTAGCGATGAGATTCTGACTCCAGGCTAGTGTCAGAAAAAGGCCTCGTAATCATGTTATGTTCTGGACAAGTCACATCAGAATGAAGAATTTAGTTTAGGATAGGATAATGTCTTTGCCTTGGCATCAGAAAACACAACTTCAGTGAGTGACACATTATTCCTGACAGGCCTGGCAGGCTGCCTAAAGGTAAACACTCACCTGGTTTGATGAAGAGGGTGGCGCTGCAGGAAGCCCTGCCCACCTCGTTTGCCGCCGTTACGACGTATGTGCCAGCATCACTTGGCTTCGTCCATTTGATAAGAAGAGAGTGCCTCTCGCCCTCCACTTTCACCACGTGTGTGGGGCTGTTCTTTATTTCCACATTGTTCAGTGTCCATGTCACTAGATAATAAAAACTTATACATGTAAACCTAGTTGTATTCAGTGACTGGAACAGTTTTATTCAGGATAAGACATCAGGATAGGACTAAAATGCAAATCTTCCAGTGATGCGACTGTATACCATTCAGCGGTTGCATTAAAATACTAAACGTATATAAGAAATTAAATAGCCTGAAGTCATGTCAGACATTTAAGCTTTTTTGGTACTTTCTGAAAGGGTAACAGGAAATCTTGCCTTCAGGGAGAGGATTGCCAGTGATGATGCACTTCAGCAAAACCTCAGCACCGGAGGATGCTACCATGTCCTGAAGAGGAAACTCAAACAGTGGGGCCTCCAGAGGGTCTTCTTCTGCTGACACGTAGGAGTCATCTGAAGATTCTGCAACAGAAATATATATATATATTTTGCGTTTGTATTTATTAATTTAGTAGACACTTATATCCAAGGTGACTTAATCATGGGCAGCTTGATGGTGCCAACACTTTCTCACTATGGACAATCATCTTTTCAGATGTCCTTTAAGATTTGTCGTTTTGGACAGAGCTTGTAACACAACATCTGATCCGTATTTAAGGATTGTTCCCAGTTGGTCTATTACCACAAAGTAATACATTGACCAATTGCCAGAACTTGTTGGGGATCTTAATAGATGAGACTTTGTCATCGTCAAATTTGTTTCAGTGTGAATAAAAGGATGTAATGGGAAAACAAAATCTTGTCAAGGCAGAAATTCAATATCTCACTGAATGTTATAACTCAGAATAAGTCAGAATATGCCATTTAGACATTTAATATTTTGAATCACAGGCTATTGCACACACATCATTTTGTTAAACAGAAATCAGTCATGTATAAACACAACACACCCACCTAATTCAGGAGACATTGGTCTTTGTTTACGTCCCCTCCCTCTCACTCGCTGAGGTTTTTCCTCTTTGGAAGTGGCATTTTTAATAGTTTTATCACCGTGTGCAGGTACAGAAGCTTCCGTCTCCATTGGCTCTTCTTCAACAATAATCTGTGGGATAGTGATCTTCAGGGCTGGTGCTAGAGGAGTCACGTCTATTTCCATTTTCTCTTCTTTAGAGGAGGCGAGTGAAACCCTAGGAGGTTTAAGAGGTGCTGGCTGGACAGGACCCTCTTGTGCTGCCCCGATTTCACCCTGCACAAGAGGACTTTCGGGTCTTCTGTCCAGCTTTCTCAAAGTGATCTCTATGGGTGTTTTTCTTTGTACAGTTTCATCCTCTTTGTGGACTGGTGTGACTTCCTGGACATGACCTACCCTCTTTACGAGTGGGCTTGCAGGTCTCGGTTCCACCTTGCGTAATGTCATCTCCAGGTTTCTGGATGGTGACTCTGTTCTTGTTCTGTAAGGTGAGTGTGGATGCTCATCAGTCACAGATGTAATTTCCACAATTGGAGATCTTCGAGGGTTCTCTGCAACTGGACTAGGTCCACGGATTATTCGTGGAGACCGTTGTCCAGGTAACTCAGATGGAGACATACCTTCTGGAGGGGAAGTGTCCTCTCCAATTTGGTTCATTGTTTTAGTCGTCATGGGTGACCTCTCACGCACAACCTGCTCATGTAACAATGATTCCTTTTGCTGAACCTGCCGTCTTTGCACCTGTGGCGATTTGTCTTTGGTTTGTTCTTTTATTCTCTTCTCTTGCTCCTCCTGAGCACGTTCCCGGTCCTGTAGCTTTTGAAGCACTTGAGGTGGGATGGGCTCCAGTTTTCTCAAGGGCTGCCTGCCTCTGTGAAAAGTTGAGAGCTGTTCAGTAGAGAAGGACTTTTTCATGTGTGGTTTTCCCACAAGCTTCTTGATTCTCTGGAGCTCCTCTGTGAACTTGTTTTCAATGTCTTGAACTTTCTGTGAGTAGCGAGGTCTGTCCTCCAAAGAAGCAGCTCTCTGCCGGAACACAGATCTTCTCTGCTCTGCATCTGCCTTTAAAGCTTCATGAAGGTCCTCCTTGGAACTTTCTCTCGAGATCCCTAAACGACTGCCTCCATCATCAGAGTCAATGGAAGGAGCTCTGTTAAAACCAGCCCAAGAGCGTCCAGAGATTGACCCCTCAGGATTGTCAATGCTTCTTCTGCGCTCTTCAAAAACTCTCACCTTTTCGAAGATCTTGGAACTCGGACGTATCAGTTTAGGAGAGGGACGGGGGGTCAAGTCCTTCCGGGAGTAGTCACTGACAGGTGTCTGGGGTCGAGAATCCTGCGCACTACTCTGGGACATGGCTGAAGACTTGGGTTGCTTAATCTTCTCCTCAAACTCCCCAGGTACTGTGTCTTGGTATTCACTCGGCACAACCACTTTCTTGCGTGGGGTCAGGGGTGTGGGGGGGCCTGAGCCAGTTCGGCCGAGCATGGGAGATGTGGCGGAACGGACTATTTTAGGGGAAGGGGGAGGGAGAACTTGTGGGGGAGACGCCCTCAAAACTTCCTCAGACTGGCTCCTGAAAGAAGGCGATTAACGGAAATGTTCTGTTAGACTATTGGGTTAAAAATGGGGAGGAGCCCAGCTATTTGGAAGAGGACAGGGGGCCAGAGAGGCATTTTGTCTTGGGAATACAATGTATGTGAGGGGAAATTTGCGGAGGTTTGTTCATTTCATTGTCTCTGTGTGTTTGTCTTGAGAGGAAATATTTGGGTTTAACTTTTTCCCCAATTATTCTAAGTGAGGTAAAGAAACAGAAAAGGCTATCTAGATCAAGCACCTGGTAATCAGATATACTCTAATTTGTTTCTCTATATAGTTTGGGTCTAACTTGTGAGTGGAAGAAAAAATAAAGATAAATATAAAGAAATATGAATACCTCTTACATTGGTCTTGGGGTGACAGTCAAGACCAAGTCTCACTCTGGCCAAAAAAGTGACTTATCTTTCATCACAGTAGAAACAAATGAAATCAATTCAATTCAATTTAGAATAAATCTAAATGTGTAGGTTTGGAAAAGCCAAATTAAGTGGAGCCTACTAGCCAATTCCTTCCAAAAACACTGGACTAGACCACCATGTATAACTGGATATACACATCTGTAGGTCACATGTCACTGCCATAGCTGAGAAGGAAAAGTTGCCAAGTATTAGTTAGAATAAGCAAATAATCCTTTAAGATGTCTACATCAATGAGGCAATGTGAATTATCTCTGTGGTTTATCAAGAGTGAAGAAATAAAAGTAAATATTGCTCCTAGGGTTGTCAACTTGCAGTCACCTGACTGTGCTAAAACAGGCTTAGTGTAAAAGTATTTTAATCCCCGGGCTTCCTTCCCAGCCTGCAGATGTTTAGACTTACTTCTGTATTAAATATCCAGTGTAAAGGACTGCATGAACATCACCCAAGCAATGTCCAAACCATGCAAAGGAACATGACCGTGCAAGAATTTGAAAAAATAACACTCAGATGCTCTTTATTAGTGGGTTGTGTTAGTGCAAAATGAAAAATCCAGCAATTAGTAATGGTACCCTACCCATTTGGGCTGTTTACTCTGGAAAAATGTCCTTGTTCAGCAAATTTGAAACTATAGGCCAATGACACTATGTTTAATTAGTGAAAAAAATGAAATAGGCAAATTACCAAGATTTGGTTGTTCATTTAAAACTTTATTTCAGATATCAAATTTACAGTCTTATGATGACTATGACTATGTTCGGCAATGCCTCTATTATTTTGTGCTTCATCAAAAATCAGAATAATTACTCAATAGCTATATAAGCTGAGGGATCCATATATATCCATTTGCATCAATATTTTAATTACAACATATGTAACTATGCTTATATTTATATATCATAAGTTTGGCATAATGTGCATGCAAGGAGTCATGCTAAAGCAATTCTTCAATAAAAAAGCATGCAGAGAAATCAGAGAACCTAAAAGGGCCGATGGCACCTCACACAAGCAATATGATGCAAATAATAGCAACAACCACATGTTCATTTTATTTTTGCATCTATTGCTGTGGAGGTTAAAAAAATAAAAAATAGGCAAAATAGAAAATGCACATAGAAAATGGGGGTCAAAGGAAAGTATGAACTGAAAGAAAATAAATCTAAATGAGGCACAGAAAAGGCAGTAATCGTGGGCAAGGGAGGTGGCAGTTAATTTAATCAAATATTTATTTTTGTTTTGCTAGATTTGTTATTCTGTATTGAGTTATAATCTAATGTGATGAACATGGAAATGCTAAAAACTGTATAGCAGACATCTCACTAATTTGACCTGATGACAATTTTTTAAGGGTCATTATAATATTTATAATATTTATAAAGTTTTTCATTTGGCTGCAGTGCAATGAGATAATACATCCACCGGGCCAGCAAGAAAAGGGCACGCAACCTCCTTATAGAATGTCAGCTGGCACATTACATAACACAGATCTGACACTGGATTATTGGCTGGTAGGCTTAAAGGCCAGGTCTGTAGCTGGATGATGAACAATAATTTCTCTGTGCCTGCCAAGGTCAACTTTAGACAGTAGACAGGAACATGACCAGCCTGCCATCATCATTTCACTTTCTTGAACAGCCAACATGCTCCATCGAACAAATGGAGAGGTGAAAAATGAGTATATAATGAGAATATATATGTATGTATGTATGTAACAGAAACTAATGGATGAGCATGAGATTGGAGCTAAATTGCTCAGATCTTACTAGACAGCATGGCCGAAACACTGAGTAAATGTACTGTGATGAAATTTACATATTTACTGAAAATATTACTGTGGCCATTAAATGGATTGTGATGTTTAAACTTACTTGAAGTTTGGCAGGAATATTAGGAGTCCTAGGTGCTGTTGCATGTATTCTTGGCCCTGGCTCTAACATGGCTGTGGGGATGGTGCTGAGGAGGGACAGACTCAGAAAATCCTCTTTTTCTTCTTCTTTCTTTTTCTTTCGTTTTATTCCACGCACCATATAACAACTGCAAACCGATCTGGCACCCACATGAAGAATGATTTGAGCTCAGAAGCTCTGTTTTGCCACTTTCTTAGCAACACTTTCAGGATTACATAAGGGTGAGATTTGCAGCTGAAATACAAAACAGCCTCAGCGCACTTGGCTTGCATCGCTGCAATATCTGTTCATTCCTACATTGTCATTGTCTCAGTTTACTGAACCTCCACCTGTGAATGAGTCACATCTAATTGTAATAGGTTTGGCAGCTCATGCTGCTTTCTCGCAGTGGGCTGATCTGAACATCATCCAAATGTGGAGGGCCTACTTTCTTTCCTCCTTTCTCTCTCACCCTCTCTTATAGAGAGACCAGGGAAAGAAATTAAGGGGTCACACCCTGGACTCTGGTCTGAGTCACTTTCCCTCCTCAGCACATACACACAGGGCTCCATGTCACAGCAAAGGCCTCCTGTGGCACTAGGACTGGAAAAGAGGGCTATTTATGGATGTTTTGCAGGTTTTTTTTTTTTAAATAATTATTATTATTATTATTATTATTATTATTATTATTATTATTCGCTGTTTATACTGTGGGCTGCTGGAGTTAGGAATAGTTTGCGCTTGGGAATGCTTTGTATTACAGGGGAATAGAAAAAGTCCTTCCTCTATAGAGACTGAACGTGCTACCATAGTAATCGCTAGCTAAAGACACACTTTCCTCGGACCCCCACACTGGCCGGGACAGATTGGCGCGGGACGCCCGGATCAGTGGCTCGACCCCTAGGTGCCTGATGTGGGTGGCCGTCGGCTCCCGGCCGGTTCCTTGCCTGGCGGCCTGTGGCCCCGCTGCTCTTGATCCCAGGGACTGCACCTCTCTCTCCACCACCGTGTTCTCACCATGACCACTCGCACCTGGCATCACATCCATCATCCGCTCACCTGCAGAAATAAGAAAATAAGAAAGGCCACTTGAGAATACCTTAATGGCATTAGAAGGAGCTCATGGCCCAGTCTCTTGCAGCTTGACAGTAATACAAGTTGTAAGTTTTATATTGTGCTAATTCTACTATTATATAGTTTCACCAGCTGCTTACACAGGGACTTGTGCAGTAAATGTTTTACTATTATTGTGTGTTTTTGTGTTGCTTCTCAGCCAGAAGACAAGTTGCATTTTTTGTCTTATTAACTTCGAGAGAGAGAGAGAGAGAGAGAGAGAGAGAGAGAGAGAGAGAGAGAGAGAAAGCGAGAGACAGGGGTAGAGAGGGGGTAGTTGTTGAAGAAATGCCTTAATAAAAACTCAATTGTTGGCAAATTCCTGTAGTATAAGATGAATAAAACTCTTTGGGACATGTTGCTATTGGAAACACTGGCGGCATAACAATAACGCACCTTACCACGTTTTATTCCTCGCTTGAAAAACACACACAACAAAACTCTTAATAAGGTCCACCACCATCTTCTAACTGAAGCCATCACAGAGGATGATGAGAGTATATTTCTGGTGACCTGTCCAGGATGTTTCTCTGCCGTCTGCCAAATAAGTGTTGAAATAGACCCCAGCACTGCCTATGGCCCAGTAGTAGGATAAGCTGCTCAGATAGTGGGAAGATAGTGGTAATTATGGCACTTGCATCACTTTGGACACCTTACTATTTCAGTATTTAGTGACACACCCATTTGACACAGATATCACAGCTATAAAACTCTCCGTAGCCACATAGGAGTCTGTCTAGTCTCACTCTTCCTTGTAGTGTTCCTTCTAGTTCTGAGATATTCTTGGGCTGTCTCACATCAATAGCATTTTTAAGGGGACTCTAAGGGCTAAACCACAAGCTTTAGCCTTTTTCATCACAAAAACACATTATAACATTGCGGCAGATTAACTTTATCAGGGTTGTTTGAAAACGTTAAGCACTGTTTACCCTGCTGGTTTTCATTTTCACTCCATGAGCTCCATCTTCATGAGATTTCTAGCTAGTCTTTACAAGCTTTGAATCTTCACTCAAAGAAGCATGCACATTTACTGGTTTGGTATAAAAATAAATGGACTGGTATTACGCTAGTATATATATAGGCGAATAAGTTTATGGTATACTGTTATATAATTATGCCGTGCATTCATTATTAACTAACGTGTATTAACTAATTTTATACTCAGGTAGAGTCAAACTTCCCTTATTACTAAATGAATGTGTGCCCTTCTATGTTTGCGGAATGGCAATTTAAAAATGTGACCCTGTCAGGTAAATATGGAGCAGCTGTGTAAATATTGACTGGGAAATCTTCTTTCATTGCTGTAATATACAATTAAATTGGTCTTTTACGTGATGTTTTAATTCCAGCCTTTCAGCTATGATGAAATGCTCATGTTCATTATTTTGCATGTAAATGATAACCTCAGAATATAATATGCAGACATTCTATGGCAGGAGTAAAAATGACAATTTTATCACCCTATTATTCTGCTTTATCACAACGACACCTGCAGAATAATCCTTTGCCTTTTATGCCTAGTTAGATAAAACCTAAAAAAAATAACAATAAACGGTTAAACCGCTTAGAAAATACCATTTAATCCAGGCCAGGGCTCTGTCATTTTACAGAGTTCATGAGAACTGGATTGCTCGGATTACAAGCAATTTGAAGCTAGTGTCAAAAGAAGAAGACATCCGGATGCCATTTGACATTTCCAGCAGGCTCTGTGGTAGACAGCATGCCCTCAGCAGGAATCGGTTCCCTCGCAGCCTGGTTGGTTGCGGTGGGCAGAGGCAGATCGGTGCGGGCAAAAACAAGAGGCAAAATAAAGGGCAAACATCCTTCAGAT
This sequence comes from Duopalatinus emarginatus, assembly GCA_028565595.1. Classification (NCBI taxonomy): domain Eukaryota; kingdom Metazoa; phylum Chordata; class Actinopteri; order Siluriformes; family Pimelodidae; genus Duopalatinus; species Duopalatinus emarginatus. The sequence continues at coordinate 21,595,532 of JAOVVF010000047.1, forward strand.
TCAGAGACAAAACCTCCACCCACCGATCCACCATCCTAATGCATCAAATCAATCTGATATGCATCCCTCCACAGGAAATCTCTACGCCTGACACGTTTATTCCCTCCATATTTCTTCGCCTGTAAATTGTGGGTGTTCATTATCTAGACAGGCTTGAGAGGTGGTTTTCATAGCAGTCGGTGTTAGATAGTGAGGAGACAATGCATCCCATCACTCAATATTGAGCTTACTAGAGGAAAGCCAATTGTCAGAAAAGGAAGCAGGATAATGTGATTGTTTACTAAAAGAACATACCTTATTAAATACAACAATCCAGCAGCTCGCATATTTATCCTATCTACTGTACATTTCCATGATCTGTTTGTTTTTTAGTTCAGGTAGTGAATTGCTATTTTCTTTTTTTCTTCTGTTCGGTAATATAAGAAATACGTATTCCTCCATCTGAACGCACCCCAAATGTACACCCACTCCTTCTCCCCAGGGGCTGCTGGGACAGCTTTTCTCATAACATACAACGGCAGCAGAAAGTGCCACTGCCAAGATCCTGCAAACTGACTGTACGGAATGGCAGAATAAGCTTCTCGCTCTTGTCCTTCTAAACATGTAAGCATTCCTTCTCTGTAGAGAATAACAGTCAGAATCAGTAGCATAAGGGTTTTTTTTTTTATAACAAATGTTACCGTTTGCTGAGAAGCTGCATGCCTCTGCACATGCTGAGAATTAAGAGGCGGATGATTTGATGATGTGCCAAAATCTATTTATTTTGTATACTGTAGCTGATTTGTAGTAGAATGTAGATATAGTACACTATAGAAGTGAGGAATAAAACACAATAGTGTGTGCTGATATAAGAAAATAATCAACCACTACAGAGTGTCTTGTTTCTCTACAGTATCAGTTTATAGTTACATTTAATGTAGAGGAACATCCGCAAAAGTTCCTCTAATCGCTTTTTAAATAAGAGGCTATAATAAAGAACGGGACAGCACAGCGGTGCAGTGGGTAGCTCTGTTGCCTCACTACAAGAAGGTCCTGAGTTTGATTCCTCAGCCAGGAGACCAGGGTTTTCCTTGTATTTTTTGCATCTTTATCCACAAGATTCAATATATATTTAAATCACCTACTAAAGGTTCACAAGATCTAAACAGTTTAAAACATAAGGCTAGATGTACAGGGAAATTCACTTGAAAGTGGCCCTTTTGTAATTCCTGTTGGAGTTATATGGTGAGCTATGTCTTGGTCGTGCATCTCAGACTCCCATTTTCTTTGACACCACAACTCTGTTGTGTACCTGGACATTGTTGAACACTTTGTGATACAACTTGACAATTGTGAGTTAACGGAAGATTGCTTCCAGCAAGGAGCATGGCAGAAATTGAGTATTATATGGTATGGTATAATTTTTTTATTCGGATTGCTTCATCCAAACTGGAGGAACAACAGAATATTCAGGTTACAGAATATTCAAGTTAATCTCCCTGTATATAGTTATATATTTTATATATTTTTGTTATATATTTAAATATTTATAAATATAGTTCTGGGCACACAGGCTGATTGGATAAGAAGCATTTGTTTTAACTGAAATAAAACAACATAATTAATTAAACAAAATAATGTGAATAGGAAATGAAGTAGAATTTGCTGGTCTATGTAAGGAGCTGGAGAATGAGCTACAGGTTGTACACTGAGTGAGTGGAGTTTATTACCATTAAGTAGCAACAAGCAGTAATTTGGTCTAAGGAAATGCTACATAAGAAAACATATTAAATGCTATGTTCATGGCTTATTTGATTTATTTCATACTTTATTTATTTTCCAAACTGTATAAAAGCAACAAAACACAAAAAGGAGTGTTTTGTTTAATAATATTATGGCTTGTACAACACTTGCCTTCAGCTCCTGTCTGCCTCATCACAGCCATGCTGTTATTAAACAATAACACACAACTTCGAGTGTTCCATTGCTTTAATAACATATTTTGGGAAGCATGTTAGGGTGAACAATCTGGCAAATAGATATGGGAGGAAGCATGTTACAAAATATCCAAATGTACCTATATCACAGAATACAAATGCAATCTTTTGAACTGATTTGCATTATTTTATTTTCATCCACTATTAACATAATTACTAATTTTTGATACTGGTTTTCATCTGGGCATATTCTATCGATTTAGCTGCAGACATGGGGGTAGCAAAGCAGCATGAATAAATCGACCTCAGATTCTGATATATGTGTGAGACACTGTGATAAGACATGGTTGGATATTTATATTGCTTTAGGGCTTTCGAGATTCTGAGGGTTAATCTAAAGCTTGTGTGCAGAGAAGATCAATTGAGGCAAGCATATCTAAAACCAAGCGGAGGGGGTGGGGGTGGGGGATACAATTCGATACAATACGATACAATCTCACCAAAGTCAGGTTTTTTTTTTTTGGCTTTGACATAAGACTATAAAGAGTGACAAAGTAAACAAGTTGACAAAGTGAATGTAACTATATACTGTTGTATGAATACTCACCAGACAGGAGAATCAGCTTAGATAAATAACATCAAATTTCTTTAACTGAAACTGTAATAAACCATGAAGATCTCACAACAAACATAAACAAAAATCATATACGTATCTACACATTTCTTGACTTATTCATCTCTGTGTTGTGCTATGCTACTATATAGGCAAAATACATAGGTTGGTGGTGGCTAATCCATAGGCTGGTGTGGCCCATATAATGGTACAGGGTTTACTTAGATGGCACTCTACAGGACCCCTGGTACATCTACAAAATTCTCGGTTTATGTGCTGCATTAATTTTGATGCCTGTGGACTTGTCTGAGTTTGGATTTCCCACCCAAGTCACCAGATCTCAATGTTATTGAAGACATTTGGGATGCAGTGCAACGTGCTGTGGAACGCAGAAATCCTACACCTCGAAATACAGCAGAACTGTGGACCGTTCTGCAGGAAGTATGGTGTTCCTTACCTACAGAATATTTCTTTAAGGGGGAATCTATGCACCGTAGGGGACCTACCAAGTATAAGACAGTTGCAGGTGTTTTTTTGGCACTTCAGTGTAGTCTATAGTTTCCTATCCTATTTCAATAGCTTGCTGTGTGCCATGGCCAGACATTGTAAATAAGAATTTATACTTTGTCATCGCATGCAAGGTTAAATTAAGGCTAAATAAAAAATAAAATTTGTGTGTGTCTGTTGTAAATCGAACAGAAGGTGCAGGGCGGGCTGTGTGTGAAGAGTGGAAAGTAACAATGATGTACGCGCAAAGAGTGTAATTACCTGCAGGAACCCGCTGGGAGGTCTCATCTGGATCGCCTCTGCCTCCGTCTTTGGTCTCCATCTGAGGCTCAGCTGCTTCGTCCTCCGTGGTTTCAGAGTCTGCCGGCAAAAAAAAACAAAAAAAAAACAATCACACGGAAATCCAAAACCTGCCAGGCTGAAGTGATGAGCGCAATCAAAGTAGGAAAATAGCTCCAACAAATAAAAATTAAATCCACAGCTGACGCTGCGCTGCGTTTCTGTGTGGAATTTCTTTATCGAGTAGGTGATATTGTCCCAGTTCTCATGAGCAAGAACGTAATGCAGAAACAATAAAATAAATATATTTAATAATAAATATATATTATATGAAGAAAAGAATGTAAAAAGAAACTTGTTCTACGAAAAACAGGTCAGTTGGAACCTAGTGAAATAATGAAGCCAAAATATAAAAATGTAATTAATAAGTGAGGAAAAAGGGCATTACCATAACTCTGTTTCCTGCACGAGCGAAATACTTCGCTTCCATAGTGGCAGAGGGGAGAGGAAAACAGGAATGCACTGTTACTATAGAAACCAGTCCCACCCCCAGTGAATCAGTCACACACACTCCAAATCCCTGGTTTATATATATATATATATATATATATATAAAAAAAGTGCTGAGCATGCATTTATTTCCTAACAACTCTGTCACTGATAGCCTTCAGGTAGACGCATGGGGGTTTGCACCAGAAATGTATAGATACATACATATACGTATGTACATATATATATATATATATATATATATATGTGTGTGTGTGTGTGTGTGTGTGTGTGTGTATGTGTGTGTGTGTTGCATTGGAGGCTACAGTGCATCCTCTCAGACATCAAACTCATGATGAGATATTTCAAAGGAACAGACCACGATGTAGAGCTCAATCGATATAAGCAGCGTATCGCTGGAGTTATGCTGTTGTTTGTTACACTGGTAGCAGATATGAAATAATAAAATGTTACAATGCTTTTATAGTCCACTATAAAGTTTTAGACGATTCCTATCAGTACTATGGCTTGTAAAGGAGGAAAGACTCTGAACTACTGTGCACTTTATGTTAAGGGCTGTTAAGGTCACCATAAAGCAAGATAAAGCAATGTAAAATTAATTAGACTATTAATCGGAGGGATTTCATTGTGTAAAGGAGCACCTTGTGTTCCTCGAAAAGAGAGCTGATAAAGTGCAAGTCACTGTGCAAAATTTTTCACTATTCATTATTAATTTGGCCTCGGATGCGTCGGCTAAATTGAGGTATTGTCAGTTCTCACTTAATCAGAGCTCTCTCTGACAGATGCCAGAATTTTCTCTGTCGCATGACTGCCCTCTCTCTCTCTCATTCATACACACATGCACACACACACACACACACACACACAAATGCAATGAGGCACTAACATAATAATAACAACCCCATCCCCATAACATCACAAGTACAACACAAACAAAAACTGATCATTTAAGCCAACCAAAAAACAGATTTATTAAAAATACATAAAACATTGATCATATTACTATGACATTTCATCAGATAACACAAACATGGTCGGCAATTAGATGAAGGATGCTTGCTGGAGAACGTGTATACATGGTGAAGCTCATTCGGACGGACAGATTATATTATTCTGAATTATCCTATAATCTGCTGTGGATCTGTATTATAGCAGCCTATAATAAAAGATAGGCAAGTAAAGGCTTTCCATTAAGTGTACAGATACAGATAAGATATATAAAATATAATAAAATATTCTTTTATGTTTATGAGCTCATTTATCACAGTGTATCATAAATCTGATACTAAAAAAGAAGAATAGAGAAAGGTCTGACCCCTTATTAAAAAACATATTATTAATGTGATTATTCTGGAGTAAATTCAAACATGATCTTAAGTGTGAACTAGAGCAAAACAACAGACTCGAATGCTTCTTTCCACCCTCCACCCACCCCGTCCCCGTCCCACTCCTACTGAATCAGCACATCCTCTCATTATCAAGCTCTTCACATGAGCTCCACCAGGTAGCTGCTTTGCAGAAAAACATAGGAATTGTAACTGTTGTGTAATACCACTCGAGCTCCTTGTTTGTGTTTTCATGGACAGTATTTACTGTCGATCTAAAACGCATCCTCAATCTCAATCACAAACCAGACTCTACGATCACTGACAGACTTTGTGATGTGATTGTAAAATCTCTTTTTGTAATAACCTGTTATCTATAAAACCAAACACACCATGGGTAAACCGGCCAAATGTTCGGTTTGAGTGTCCGGTTTTCTGAAAAATAGAGAAAAAGAGAGAGAAAAAACATTTCAGTGAACACAGTTCAACACGAGGAATATCAAAATGTTTTACGCAAACCATGACAAATAAGATGACTGGAAGAAACAAGTGCATGCACACATACACAGAAGAGCCTTGGATAAGTATGCACACCATTTACCTTTACTTACTATAACATTTATAGTGTTACTGTATAACCAAGAACAGACTTTAATAACGCTTCATGAAATGTGATACAAACCACAATCACTGATTTTCCAAAACAGATCCGTTAATCTTAATCATGCTGCTTGTTTAAATGTGTATTTATATCAAGATCATGTGACTTAATTACACACATTTTAGCTCAATGCTAATAAGTTTCTGAATTCTGATGGTAACTTGGCATCGGAACGTAATTTAGGAGTAAATACCTATGCAAGAATTTCATGAATAATTTCTGAAACTACATGCATTTTTCTCACCTATTCCACTTTTGTGCATGTTTTATATACAGTCACAGGGACGGTCCAAGCCTTTATGGGGCCCTAAGCAGATTTTCATTTGAGGCCCCCCTATACCCCCTCCAACCACCTCTGCATATCGCTCAATTACCTTTCTCTCTGCGCCAGAAAAAACAAAACAAAAAACAAAAAAAAAGTGGAAGGCCTAAAGCGGGAGCTGATTTTTATTTATTTATTTATTTATTTATTTATTTATTTCAATTTTATTTTATTTTCTTAGAGCGATTTGCCCAGAGAGAGATATTGTGCAATACGCTGAAGTGCCCGGGCTTTTATCGTCCACCCAAGTGGTGCATATTTGTGTTTGCCCAACAGTGGCAGCAGCAACTGATTAACCTATATATAGGTGTGCCAACTATGAAAATAAATAAATATAATAATTCATTTTACCAGTGTAATACCGTTTTGTTTTATTACTTAATGCTATTTTTAAAATATATATATTTTTTTATCATGATATCTTGGTGCTCTTGGGGGCCGCCTGGTGGCAGAGGGGCCCTAAGTGGCCGCGTATTTTGAGTATGCCTCGGGCCGGCTCTGTACAGTCATGACATACAACCTCTGTGAGATCAAATTAAATTCAAGTTGGGTATACCACTACAAAACATGGATAAGTTTGGGTGGGTGTGAATTCTTTAGCAAGGCACTGTGTAAAAGCTACCTTCAGTTTTTAAAAAAGGTTCAAGCAGATTATGAGCATGGCTTATACTTTGTTATGGGTCTGTCATTGTCCTAGTAGCCTAGATTTAAATGGGAAAGTGGGCCAGTTGGTGACCAAGAGGCTCATAAATTGGGTTGATATTTGGACCATCTACACCTACAGTGTCTCTTAAAAAAAAAATCCACGTTCCGACTAGATCTGAACATCCCAAACGTTTTTAATCACTGTAATCTGGAACGTATGGTGAAGAAGGGGAATGGTAGACTCTGAGAAATAACAGTACTGACCCATTAGGAAACAACCCTTTCTTGTGGTACTGTCAAGGATACACCTTTATCATTTATCTTTCACATAGAAATGTGGCTCCAGTCTATATTTAAAATAATTCAACTATCATATGGGTCATTTTTAGCTTAACAGACACAATACACTTGACTTCAGGGAAAAGGAATGGTAGTACCCTTAGTATTGAAATATAAAGTATATTATAAATATATTGAAGTAGGTGCACTGGCAGGATGCTAAAAGGTTTAAACAAATGCTTTTCCTTTTTTATCTTGTTTGTCTACATCAGATATGTGGTTTGTGGCATATCATTCTTCTTTTATTTAAATGTATTGTGTATCCTGCCTCTGCAAATCTCCTTCCTAATACCAATTTGAGGCAATAAATAAGCTGATACGGAGGTTGTGGCTAAGACAGAGGGATACGGAGCCTGGGATCGGCATGCCTCCTGTCACTCCCAATTCATTAGCCACGGAAAGAGATGCACTCGCGATGCCCGTAGCATCCGAGATTTCTGCCCTTCTACCGAGAATAAGGTTAACTAATAGCATTAGTTATGGATGGCATCTGTCAGAGTGGCACAGGCTTATGGATGGAGCGGCAGTGCTAGAGGGCATTAGGAGAAGAAGGAAAGTAAGGTAAGCTTGAAATCAGGAGTCGTACATCAAACAACTACAGAAATAAGTTTGTTATGAGCAACAGGGTGGCTGGTGAGAGTCGTGAATGTTCCCTAGAACTTCACATCCTGACACGTGGCTTGTCAGGATTTCCCGATCACATTACAGTGTTTGCTTTTGTGTAATGGGTTGATATGATGCACGTGTAATCTATTCGGATGGGCATTTATGGGCCTTCTCTGAATAATTAATAAAGAGAGTGAGATTCATATTGATATGTTACAAGGTAATTTTTCATCATCTTCAATGTGTGCATCTTTATGAGGGTGAAAAGCCAAGTAGCACTTGAGAGAGCAAGTAGCATGCATAATACACGAGAGGCATTCTTCCGGCGCCTCGATTAGTTCAATCTGCGAAACAAATAATGACATGCCACATAGTTCGCGATGGTGACTCAGATCATAATGCGAAATACGCACGAAGGAGTGCGATTTTCAGATAAGCAGCGCTGGATTCTTTTTATTTTATGTCTGTATTTGCAGTTCACTCTTACATCATTAACAGAGGATGTCTACCCTGCAGCTGTAGATTCTTTTATTTTCAAAGCTCTAATGCGTGTGAACTGCTGTATATGGGAAATAATCATCATTTGTGGCTCAAGTCATCATTGACAAGTATTTTGTGATAAATGATAAATGATGGTGATGATCATGATGATACTGAGCAAACGAGTTATTCAGTTATTCTTTATTCAACACTCATCAAGCCAATCCATATCAAACATTATTATAAGACTCAGATAGTTATGAATTCTAAACATTTGCTTATTGATGATAACTGAGAACGTCATCATGTACTTGGTGTAATAATGTGGTGGTGATAATGTGTGAAACTGAGGGCTTGGATGACGTCAGTAAAATGACATTGTATCTCTGATTCATGTTGTTCTGAAATTGTTCCTTTGTCCCAAGCCATCTCACAGAGAACGACTAGCTCCTGTTACATTTTCCAAGCTAACACCAATCTAGTGAACACAGCCAAAGACAGACAGGCTCAAGAAGCTGAGAGCTGGCCGCCCAGCAAGGATCTCCAGCCTGCCATCTGTGCCACAGAGAACACAGCCACACTTGCCTTTCTGGGTCAGGTATGAGTAAACACGTCATGTCCACTATATGGTGTTGACGTTCAGTCACAGAGTACTCGAATGCACTGGGGAAATGGCTACAAGAAAAGGACAGTTCTGGCTAATTATGTACGGTATTAAAACAGCCCAGAAATTGCAGTAAACTATTGAGCCGCCGTAATTGGGAGGAAAATCTGAATAGTGCTAACAAGATGAGGATGAAAAGTCGAACAGGCTGTGGCCCAGGAAATGAAGAAAAGAAAATTAGCTTTGGGGTTTAGTTGGGAAATCGGTGGACCGTGTGATGGTGGGCATATTGGACTTTGAAACAAAATAGTGTGCTTGGTATTTAATTATTTAGCTAATTGCGGAGCATATTCTATTTCTTGGACTAGATCTGCACTATTGCACTAGTTGTTGTTGTTGTTTATTCTGTTTAGGTTTTTTAAATTACACACTTTAATTGTCAGTGTGTAATGTAGCACTGAAGGGGTCACTACATCATTTTGTAATCGAAATGCATAATGAGACTGAAGTTGATTTTGATGCGATTCTCTATAATTGCTCTGAATCTATTCAAACACATTAAGAGGACCTATTCTACAGAGCTTTTATTCTGGGTAGCGTCGCAGTAGGGAACATCCATATTGAGTATGATATCGCTATAGGGTCTGCCAGTTACTGTGCTCATTTACATCTAAACTTGTTCTAGCTTTAATGATCGATGTCGATCACTGACATACTTTTATATGTAATTAATGACGTCAATCAAAACAGACTGTAAACTGTTTTCTATCTGTTTTCTATTTCAAGAGGAGGAATTACATTACAAGTAACCTGATTAAACATCTTGAACAAAACTAAGCATTAGGAATCTATTTATCGCTGCTTGTGGCAGCAAACGCTAACTACGTAATATGCTAGCTAGCTAACTTATGCTATGCTAGGTGGTGGAAAAGAACCTGACAATAATATAAACGCTTTGCTTAGAGCTGTATAGACACACTTTCTGGAAGCTCTTTTACACTGCAAACCAAACTAGCTAGCAAGCTTGCAATCTCCTGCTAGCTGGTTATTGTTACTTGTTTAAAATCAGCTAGCTAATGTTATAAAAATTTAGCCTAGTATAGTATATGCAAGAACAAGCTTGAGGTTTCAGTAGCTATTTTGTAAGTTTGCGGAAGTAGAGCTAAATACTAGAACTTAAGTTTCTTATTTCAGTATCAGTATTGATACCAAACAAGTACTGATGGTATCGGTGCATCCCTACTGCACATTACATTTACTGATGTGTTACATATTAATGATGCTTCCTCTATAAGTCACGATGACTAAAAAACTCATTTTTTTCTTAATCTAAGACAGGCAGTACCTTCGGAGCCCCAATATCATAGAAGTTCACGTTTGAGCTTTGCCCAACAGAAAAGTTGGAAAATGTGTGAATCCTTGTGGTCTCTGATCACTTGTTAAAAATATCATTTCAGGTGCGTATTTATATGACAGCTATATAAATAGCTTGAACTCGATTCTCGGGCGTGTGATGTCTCGTTTAAATTCGGCTTCAGAAGCCCTGTAAGCCATTTCATTCTTGTCTGACCAACTTTCATCACACACACAGCTGCCATGTGGTAAATGAGTCACTTCACACTTTGGAGTGCACGTCCCCCGCAGTCACCCAGGGTGCTTGCTCATTGTGGTTGAGCTCGAGTCAGCGGCTGAAGTTAGCAACGGAGGCCAGACTCTCGCTCATATCACACCCTCTCCCTACAGTTATCACACACTGTTGTTCTTTATGGATTTCTCGCTGGGTCTGATTATGCCAGCAGGTTTATTAACGGCCTATCAAGCCAAAGATGTACATTTTGGTTAAATTAGAGGGGGGGAAATGGCTTGTTGACATGTTTATTTTTGAGCTAAATCATTTGGACCAACTGGGACAGGTTGTCTGTCATCAGAAAATGCTACTGAATTGACTACCACTCACAAGTGAATATCCTTATGTCTGGATCTATACAGTTTGAGTGTAGAGTATCTGATTTTGGCAGTAATTCAAGGTGTTTCTTTTCACTTCTCAGCAGTTATCAGTAAAAACTGATGGTAATCTGATAATGGGAAATTCTAGGTCTACATGAGTCAGTCAGTGATTGGATTTCTTTGTAATTACATGACATATGCATCTCTACAGTCTCGCTGCAACTCACCAGCAAACCCATATTGGATGGTTTTATTCCTATGGTTTTGGCTTATCTATAATTTGTAAAAGGTTTCTGGCAGCATCGTTTAAATGTAAGTAGTAAACATGTATGTAAGCTTTTTTATGTTTTCACATTGCTTCTGTCAGAATCTTATATTGGGCTGTTTTTGTTGGGACATTTTGCTTTTCACTATCTATCATTAATTTATTTGTACACAGTCTCTAGATATCACATTTATGGTAGGACTACTAGAACACATGCACTGAAAACCTGATTATTATGTTCTATAT
>JAOVVF010000047.1:21671606-21683747 GCA_028565595.1 Duopalatinus emarginatus
CACACACATACACACACACATACACACACACATACACACACACACACACACACACACACACACACACACACACACACGTCCTTACCTCGTGATATATAGATGGTTTGGATAGTGAAGGAATGGTAAAAGACAACAGCTTGCTGTTTCCTTCTTTGTCTACAATCTCCTGCAACACATAAAGGAAACACGTATGATCAGAAAAACACGTAACTGAACACCCACTCGACTATGTTGTAATTATTCCGGGACAAACTGGTGTGCTGACATAACATACAGAGTATACCAACATTACATACAGTACATACATGTTGGTTCTAGATGTTGTTTTGGTACTGTGTCATCCAAATAACCGATTTGAGGGATTCTCTAGCGCAACGCTTAGTTCAGTTCGACTAGCCCTCTGTACTTATTACGTGCAAACCCTTCCTCTAATCAAGAAATTTCTAACCCGGGAACTCAACACGGTCTGCTCAACTCAGCAAGACGGAGTTCGGCAAGTGACATCAAATCAAGATGTTCTCCTCTCTACCTTCTCTAATCACTTCCCATTCGGATGAGCTACACCTGATAAGGCACCGGGAAAACCAGTGACCCCGATTTTTGATTGATTCCTTCTCTTCCTTCCCAAACCTGCCTGATCCACTCTGACCTCCGCCCTATATCTTCTTGGAGTCTCATCCGATCCCACATGGACATGGACGGTCTATGGAACAGCACTGTGGCTTTGCTGATTTGCTGATATTTGATATTATGAGGGCTACAGCAAGGGGCAGATCCATCTCTTATAGAGCCACATCTATGAAACCTAGTGTTCATGACTCGGACACAAATCTCATTCTTTAAGTCTAGGCTGAAAACATATCTGTTTAGTCAAACATATTCTTTATAATTTGTCACAGTTTAAGGCACAGACCTGGAGGGTTCATGGTCAATACTCGCATGCTTTCACTCAGGTTTGATGGCGGTGAAGTGTCTGGCTGCTTTGTGTCCCCAGGGCGCCCTTATGTCCGCGTCACCTTCTGGTTCTCCCTTGTAGTTATGCTGGAGTTTAGATTTTATTACATAAAAGATCATACCTAACTCTCTATGATCTCTTCTCTACCCTCTCTCTTTACCTCCCATTATGGATGCGTTACACCTGATACGACTGAGGCACCAGGAGATACCAGTGACCCTGATTTCCGATTCCTGCTGCTCCCCAAATCTGCCTGATCCACTCCGACACCTCTCTTATCTTCTTGGGGTCTCATTTGACCCAACATGGACATGGATAGTCTATAGAACACCATAACGAACTTATATATTAACCAGGAATCTGATTAAAGATTTATAACTATATTTGAACTTTGATTTATAATCTTTCATTAAAATCTGTGTCACCCAGATGAGGACGGATTCTCTTATGAGTCTGGTTTCTTTCAAGGTTTCTTCCTAAAGTCATCTCAGGGAGTTTTTTTTTTTTTTTTGCTCAACAGGGATAAAATTTCTACAGATGTATAACCGGTTTCTGTCATTTCTGTAAAGCTGCTTTGGGACGATGTCTAATATTAACGGTGCTATACAAATACAATTGAATTGAATTGAATTGAATAATACACTGATGTACAAACCATGAATCAGATTAAACACTTATAACTATAACTGATTCTCTGGTTACTTACAAATACAACAGAATTGAATTGAAATTCAAGATGGCTGGTCACAACCAGTAGCACTTCCTAACAAAGCATCACTTCCTGCCTTTAAATAAGTTATGCTTTATACACCAATCAGCCGTAACAGCTCTGATCCATCGAGACATGGACTCCACATGACCTCTGAAGCAGTTCTGTGGTATCTGGTATTGAGATGCAAGCAGAAGATCCTTTGGTGTATTTTCTGCAGGATTGGGCCAGGCAGGCTTGCCTTTTGTAGGAGTTTTAGGTGCCTACGAGCCTGTCGCCAGTTCACCAGTTCACCAGCTGCCTTTCATTGGACCAGTTTTGGTAGGTATTAACCACTGCACCTCACAAGACCTGCTGTTTTGGAGATGCTTTGACCCAATCATTTAACTATCACAATACGGTTCTAGATAAATTTACTCAGATCCTTACACTTGCCCATTTTTCCTGCTGCCAACATATCAACTTTGAGAACTGACTGCATGCTTGCTTAACATTTATTTGCCTCATATACCTACCCTTTGACTGATGACATTGCAATGAAATAATGTTATTCACTGCACCTATTAGAGGTTTTAATGTTATGGCTGATTAGTGTTTACAGCTAATAGGTTTAGCTCAATCAACATACAAACATATTCGCTTGTTTACATTTACATCTATGGCATTTGGCAGATGCTCTTATCCAGAGCGACTTACAAGGTTACTGGTATTACAAGTAGGTCAATGTTGTGTTAGGGGTCTTGCCCAAGGACCCTTATTGGTGTAGCACAGACTGGCTGCCCAGGCCGGTAATCGAACCCAGGTCTCTCATATGGGAGAGCACCACTGTACCACACCAACCATGCTTGTTAAATCTACAACATTAACTATTCCTTACACCTATACACCACTGATGACTGTTAGCTGGCTAGCTTCAGGATAACAAAAGATGAACATGACCTTTCTCTCTTTAACTGGAAAGCACAGAGGTTGGACATGGCAGTTCCATATTCCCACTTCAGAGGGAAGTCACATGTAGCTCATGACCACTTGCATGACCTGAATGCAACGAATGCATTACCATGCATGGGCACTTTGGTGTGCATACGCAATCCATCACTGAGGATGTATGTGTGTGCGTGTGTATGTGTGTATGTGCATGCATACATGAACACTGTGTTCTTCCACCATGAATCTTATGTGCCCTTGAATGCTGTTCCACAGTGTTAGCATTCTAGTTATAATAATACATCTGCTTTAACACTGATCTGCACAAAACACACACACATTACACTATAAGTCTCAGTCTACAGCTGTGACATGACCCACTGATCATAATGAGGTACACTTACACAGACATAGATATCGATCGACTCTTAATGTTCTAATGCAACCATTTGCAACTCCGTAGGAGAGTTTACACCCCCGTGGAGTGTAGTCGGGAGTCGGCACACGTGATTTACACACACAATCAGCGCGGTGTCTGGCTAGGGGCAGGAACTGAGCAAGGACAAATTGTATATGCACTGATTAGCCATAATATTGAAACCTACATAAAAATAAATAAATATATAAAAAAATCCACTGTACTAGAACCTTCCTATACATGACATTATACCAACTCATGATATAATAATAATAATAATAACAAAACAACAACAACAACAATAACAAAAAAAAACAAAAAAACAACAACAACAGCACTAATAATAATAATAATAATAATAATAATAAATATATTGTACTAGAACCATCCTATACGTGACACCACTACTACTCTATAACAATTCATAATAATATTATTAATAATAATAACACCAACAATAATAACACTAATAATACTAACCAGTCTATTGTACTACAACCATCCTATACATGACACCACTACTACTCTATAACAACTACTCATACTCACTGAGTGCACCTTCAGTTCTCAAAATTGATGTGATGATAGCAGAAAAAATTAGCAAATAATAAAAATCTGTGTCAAAGTGACTTTGACAAAGGCTAAATGTGATGGCATGACAATAGGGTCTTATGGGGTGTTTCTGTTATGCAGTTGTTAATGAATACAAAATGCGGTCCAAGAAAGGACAACTGGTGAACAAGCGACAGGGTCTTAGGCGTTCGAGGCTCGCCGATGCATGTCGAGGGCGAGGATTAACCTATGTTGTCCTTGTTGATGCTGGATCTCTAGAACACCTTCAGACGTTTTGTGAAGTCTGTGCTACGACAGGCCTGAGCTGTTTAAGCAGGCGGTTATACTATTATGGCTCTACACTGGATGCTTACCATCCTGTCCAAACTGGAAAGATTACGATGCATGAGAATCTCAGATGATCCAAAATACTCAGAGAATTTTTTTTCTATCTGAGGTGACTGATTTAAGCTACTCACTGAAATCCATCTGCCATCCATCCGCCCACTCACTTAGAACTGATTCCTATATCTGCCTTCTGCTCCTTCCAACTACACACGTTCTTAAACGTCCTCAAACATTCCATCTGTTTATCCATTTTTCTACCATACTGCACACCAGCCACCCCTAGAGCCACTTCAGTTCCACCATTCCACCAGACCATCCCTTCATCCCTCCATTGCTACCCACCAGGTTGTAGATGCCCAGCAGCAGAGCCTCGATGCAGCCGTTAATCTGGCGCTCCCTACTGGCTGTGGATCTCAGGTAAACCCACACCAGCTCAGGCAGGAACTGCAGGGTGAAGCGCCGCAGGCGTTCATCTGAGTTCCGGTATAGCTCGAACAGCTGATTACACACTGGCTCCAGAAGCTGCATAAAAAAAGAAAACAAAAACACAACACACACACACACACACATATTGGTTAACATAGTTGCATAATGCAGGCTGGATGAACCAGAATCTGAAGGAACGTTTTGTTAATGGCGGTCATTAGCACCCAAATAAATAAATAAATAAAGGTACACCAGTCTAGTACACAGTAGGTCCCTGATGGGGCATAAAAATTCTGTAGGCAATGAAGACCATAGTTTATGCAGAACGGTCCACAATTCTGTTGTATTAGGAGGTGCAAGAATTCTGTGTTCCAGCACGTCTGTTTTTCAGCACGTTACATGACATCCCACTGTAAAAATGAGTAGTTCATTGAAGAACCTCAGATTACTCCAGGAACCTAGGGGCTGCTCCAAGAACTTAAATGTTCCTTGATGCTCACAGAGGTTCCTGGAAAAATTTTGGGATTCCTTAGTATAAAATCTGGTTCCTCGAGGAACCCATTAGAATTTAGATTCCTTGAGGATCTTTATTTAAATATAACTTTGGATATAAGGTTCCTCAAAGCACATTAAGAGGTTCCTTCACAGTTTTAAACTGAGGAACCTTCAAAAGTTCCTCTGGGTTCTTCTCCTTTAAACAGTGTATAGATGTGTTTGATAACATTGAGATCTGCTGACTTGGATGGGAATGGCAAAACTCCCAAACTCAGAAACCAGGCATGAATAGTGTCACCCGTCAGAGACGTCTGTGGACGTACCAAATCTGCGTCACAGAACGTCAAGAAATTTTAAATAATTCACATTTGGCATGCATCAGTCGACTGATAGAGCACACAATCCATGCAGGGATTAAAGCAATGCTCCAGGGTTCCAGTTGCAAGATTTTACATTACAACATTCCAATATGGTGGGAATCCTAACACGGCCTGGAAAAGGACACACTGATAACTAGGCCAAACGGTGACTGCCTGCTGCCTTCAGAGAGATAGCTCAGTGGTTAAAGCTCTACACTAATAGAGGGTTTTGATTTTAAAGCCCCATGACCAACTGAGAGCCACAGTTACACAATCCGGCGCCTTCTCTCACCTCACTGTTGGGGTCCTGGATGACTTTGTAGAGGGCCGGAACCAGATTCTTCTTCCGATAGAGTGAGCTCGCATAGCTGGAGAACTGAGACTCAGGTAATGTCTGATGGAGAGAGAAGAAATGATTACTACACAGGCTTTGGGGAGAGAGAGAGAGAGAGAGAGGAAGAGAGAGAGAGAGAGAGGAAGAGAGAGAGGTAGATATTATTATTTCTGACAGCAGATTCCTCTTGTAGCTGCCCTGATTTCATTGTTTTCTGGGAGTAGTCAGAAGTAGAAACTGTACACAGAGGCAAAAAGCAGTGAGACAGAAAGTGCAGTCAGACAGTTGAGAGCACTTTGGGCTTCTCAAGGAGACGGCTGTTCCATCCTGTCTTCACCAGATGACTGGAGTACACACTCCTTCAGTTACCACCTGCTCTTTACTTGACCATTCAGTTCTCTTCTCTCTCTAACTCTCTCTCTCTCTCTTTCTCTCTCTGTGTGTAGGCGTCAACACAGACCCGTAGCACTCCATTCATTTCACAAATCACATCAGGTACGTTTACTTGCAGCCTGATAATCCGTTAATAAACTGACTAACCGCTCAATCTGAATAGAATACGTCCATGTATACACCTCAATTGGAATAGAATACGCCCATGTTCCGATCGAATGAGGTGGGTAATCATTTAAATAATCTGTTTAATAGAAGTATAATAAGCCATGTAAGCACCTGTATCCGATTACACTCCCGAACTGAAAGTTTATCTACATTCTGCACAAGTTTACATCATAACGGAAGCTTGCGATCTTTAACATAGCGCCAGCGAAAATATTCAGCAAGGTGGACGGTTGTAAAACTCGCAACACTGAGCTGCTCAGACAGGTATTTAAGCGAATGCAAATTACTCGGGTAACATTTTGCGCCTCCTCTCTGATTGAACTCGCGTGAAGCTTGTCGTCATGGTAACGTGTACAGTAAAAGTTACTCTACGCACGGCCGTTCTATTGGATCGGATTGCTAGTAGCGTGCATGTCGATGCGCGTAAAAGTAGCTACATAATTAGTATGTTAATGCAATTATGGATTTCAGCCTTCAGCATGGTGTAAAGCACACTAGGCTCGGGCACCTTGCAACATGCCCGAACACGACTGTACCCCCCCTACCCATCCCACAGCTCTAAGCTCTAAGTTCTAATCAGACGGATGAGTAGAGTGTGCATATAAACACCTCAATCTGCATCTGTACAAGGCCACGGCTGCCCGGGAATAAAGCCCTCAAGGGGCATGCTTTTACGGATAAATAATTAACGATGCAACAACAAATGAGGAACAAGTCACTGTGGATTATTTCCTATAAAAGCACCAAGCAAATTGTGTCTTAACATTTATAATTCAATATTTATTAAATAATCTTTTTTTTCGTCAATCTACTGAATGATGATGTGGAACGTCTGCAAAACAAGTCAGTTCCTGTCTCTTCCTGGCAGTGGAAATATTTCCTAGTGTGGAAATAAAGCGGATGATGAACCTGAAGAGCTGAAGAACGACTCACCTTGAATTCTGAAAGCCATTCCTCCACTACTCTCCCCTCCCCCAGCATCCTAGAAAACGATAGAGAGAGAGACAGAGAGAGAGAGAGAGAGAGAGAGAGAGAGAGAGACAGAGAGAGAGAGAGACAGAGAGAGAGAGAGAGAAAGAGAGAGAGAGAAAGAGAGAGAGAGAAAGAGAGAGAGAGAAAGAAAGAGAGAGAGAGAGAGAGAGAGACAGAGAGAGAGAGAGAGAGAGAGAGAGAGAGAGAGAGAGAGAATATTAATAAGATGAATGATTATGTTTTTCTCAAGGCTTCTCTTTGCTTTGACCTTTTCCTCTTTGAGGGCAGACCGTCTCTAGTGTGTTAGCTGATATCAAACCGTGCAGTACGGCTGAAGCTTCACCTACATGACTTTTAACTTTGTTTTGTCCACAATTCAGCCATTATTGGGAGTCGGATCACACTTTTTAAGCCAAGATCTAATTCTAGTATGAAGTGATCAGTATTAAATGGACGGGGCATGGAACCAATCACACTAGTTAAACTAACCGGCCTTTGGGTATTGTACGGATATTCTAGTGTGAGTAGACTAGACTAGACACTAACCTATACCTAACTGCCAACTGCAGAAAACATGTGGTGTTCAGGATATAACCTTTAAGGATATAAAGAATTCTGAAATGGATAAGGTTGTTGTACAAGATCGACAAGCGTCTCCAGTGTTGTCAAGTTGACTCGAACCCTGGTCCATTTGTAACCACACTGCCATTCATTTGGGCAACTGGTTCCAGATTACCAGAGCAAGGTGGCATCGCCGACTTTCAACAATCTTTACATAACCAAATCTAACCACAAGACGCCCTAATAAATCTTTAACAGGACGCGAGTTAGATTTCAAAATCCACCTTGCAGTTATAACACTGAAAAAGTGTTGTGTGAAAGGAATGTGTCTCAATTCTTAGATATACACCGTAACAGATTCAAAGAGACAAGTAAAGAAAGGCAATTGAGCAAGAGTGTAGCCCGGGGATTTTCCCCCGGTCGTGTCCTGAATAGCAAAACAAGAGCAGTAGAGAAATCACCCAGTTCAGCCTTCAGACGAAAACCTCCACCTGTGCTCAGGTCGTCAGGCGTAAATAAAATGAAGTAATACATCAGGGAGGAATTGAGTGTACAAGAGTGTGTGTGTGTGTGCATGTGTGTTAGGGTTGATTGATACTTCCAGTGTTGGAATAAGGTGTATACCACTGAGGCCTGACGTCACCTACCCCCACAGCAGGTCATAAATTGTTACTGCCTATAAGCTCTGCCTGTAAACACGAGTGCTATGAAACTAAGAGCTCCCAGTTCCAGATGGAGGACGCCCTGATGTTTCTCTTATCTCAGGCACCAGACAGGGAAGAGCAAACGCGCATGTAAGCGGCGACATGAGGTGATGAGTCATTCCATGCTAGGCGTGCTTGTGTTTCATCCATACATCTGCTGTGAATTAATTATAACACACCTACACATACAGCAAGGGTTTGCGTCCAGATGGGGATTGATCTAATACAGAAAAGAGCATGAGCCTAAACACTATTGTATTATATAGCACTGGGTCAGAGTCTGGTATCAGGCTATAGACAGAGCTCTGATGTCAGCATCGTGTTGAAAAAGACAACGGAACAGCGTCAGAAAAACTGGTACAGACTGCAAAAACACCTGTAGCAGCTGGTGGTAGATTCCTAGGGATGCTGAAAAATCGATTCTTTGAAGAATCGTGATTCCTAGTCTTGGTGATTCTGAATCGATTAAAAAAGCCCAAAAATCGATTTCAGAATGTGTTTAAGTTTTATTTTTTGTCGCTCTTGGTCCTGAGTGTACTGTAAATCGTATTACATGTCCACTTGGCCACTGTAGAAGGCGGCCATCTAGGCCACCGTACAACATCGTACTAGTTAGCTTATGCCCTATTAAATTATATATAAATATAATTTATATAAATTTATATAAATATATAAATCCAGTAATGCAGTAATGGCTTTAAAGTCTGTATTTTATTTTCATTTTAAGGTGAATGCACGATGGCAGACTGAAGTCTATGTTTACTTTTGTATTAATATATTGTATTAATATATTTTGAGTTTTGCTGATTGATAGATTTATTTATTTAAGGAAAACCCAGGCAGCTAGGTTCATTAAGTGAACCTAATACTGGTCATTTAAGTTACAGAATTTTATCAAAATCCTATTCCTGGTATGAATATAAAATTATGCAAAATAATTTGATACAGTGAGGAACCTAAAAGTATTGTTTTAAATAAATGTTCTATTTGTTCACATTGTCTTTTTATGTATGAATAGAAAAATCGTTCCTAAATCGAATCGTCACCCCAAAAATCAGAATCAAATCGAATCGCCAGACACAAAGATCCGCACCCCTAGTGGCTCCATAATGGTACAGGATTTGTTAAGCTGGCATTTCATAGGACCCCTGGTACATCCATGAACCTCTCTGACAGGTAACCACCATACTAAAATTACAGTTACAGGAACACTCATCTGAGCTTGGGGTTTCGCCATTCCAACGCAAGTCAGCAGATCTTAACATTATCGAACACATCTGGGATGCCATGGAACACCGTGGGATACAGAAATCCTACACATAAAGAAGATGAAAGAAAGTGAACTATTTTGCCTTACTGTGTTTGCACACAGAGGAATGTGACCTCTGCATTTAACCCATCCATGCAGTGAAACACACACCAGTGAACACTAGGGGGCAGTGAACACACTTGCCCGAAGAGGGGGGCAGCCCCAAACCACGGCGCCTGGGGAGCAGTTGGGGGAGTTAGGTGCCTTGCTCAAGGGCACCTCAGTCTTTTCTTGCCCCAGGCGGGGATCGAACCCACGACCTTCTGGTCACGAGACCGGTTCCCTAACCACAACTCGGAATACAACAGAATTGTGGCGCATTCTACAGGAGGTATGATGATTATTGCCTCTAGAATATATTTGTATTTCTGCAGTCCTACACTTTGGTGGAGAACCTACCATGTACTAGACTGGTGTACCTGTTTTCCTGGCACTTCAGTGTATGTTCATTTCTTCATCAAGGCCTTCAGGTTTACAATAAAGCAACATTTTTAACTGGTGTGGATAGGGATACTGCAGACACTATTACTGTCAAGGCTGTTTTAGTCACGCTTCTAAAATAAATAAATAAATAAATAAACAAATAAAGTGCCGCACTGACGTTACAGCAAAGACCTGAAGGACGTTCTTAGAAGGTTGCTTTGCTGGACTAGGCAGTTAAGAGGGCTAAACTGATCATTCCAGCTCTATATTGTGTGCTTATTATAACCATCATTGTCCATTGTCCATCATTACTGTACACTGAAATGCTCGAAAAAACTGGTACACCAGTCTAATACTTGATAGGTCCCCCAGAGGGCATGGACTTCACAAGCTTGTGGAAATATTCTGTAGGCGATAAACACCATACTTCCTCCAGAACGTTCGACAATTCTGTTTTATTCTGACAGAATACCATTATTGAGCCATCAACAGCCTACACATATGCTTGTTTTTTTTTTGGTTTTTTTTGGCACGTCACTGTATATCACTGACATAATAAAATGTTACCAAGTTAAAAATCTGGGAAAAAAAAAAAGGGAGGGTGGTCATGGTTTAAAGTCACAGAAAATTCATAATATCTATTTGGGGCTGTTTGAGAACCCCCTGGTATAGGCTGATTAAAAATTCATGACCTTTTAAATAACTTATATTGCATATTATTCACAAGAGGTTTATGCCTAGGGCTGGCTGGATCTCTGCTCTATTTATCATTTCTTGTGGTTTTGTGGTCGGTGAGTCACCATGAAGGTCAGAGGTGAAGATACTCGGGGACACAAGTATCAATAATTCTGCTTCTCAAATTTTAGGCTGGACTGGAGAGACTTCGACTTTATACGGAAAGCGTTGATAAAAGTTTTAGTATATCTGGAGTGTGGATAAATTTTGACTCACCCTCATACTTTGTCAGGACAGAGTAAAGCATATAAAAAGTGACTCAATAGCAAAAGCAAAAACGACTCAATGGAACCAAAAAAAAAACAACAAAAAACCAAGAAAACGACTCAATGGAACCAAACAACAACAACAACGCCAGGGGGCAGCCATTTATTTAGAATGATGTCACATTTCCCTGCCTTTTAACAATCGGAAAATGGATCAAATCAATCAGACAACATGCCCTGACAAAAGCAGGGTAGGGCATGGAAATAGAGAACTGATTTGAATGTCTGGAAATGCAGACCATGCAGAGATCACAATAGTGGTTGTGTATGATATCAGTATATATTGTTATATATGCACATAGCTCCATGCTTATCGGTTCACATTAAATTGAATTCAACTGACCAGTTGCTGGTTTGTTATTAGCATTTCTCATATCTCGTATAATGAATCATGTGGTGATATGAACCGAGAGATTTATTTGCTGGACTTGACAGTCGATAGCACAGCTGTGATACGACACCCACTCTGAATGCAAATGCTTCAGTCTCCTGGTCTGAACCGAGCCGGTACGGTTTCGCTTTGATTACAGTCTGTTTCATTTCGCTCTTCCAAATCCCTGCTGTCAGTTTCACTTGTCTGATGTCTTCATTAGTCACTCAGGTGCTGTGACAATAAAGCGAAGCGCATATTGTACTTTCTAATTGATATTTATATCCAACACGCTGCATTGCTATGCAGGGTTGGTTTTTTATTTATTTGCATTTTTATTGGTACATCTATATCTTCCTCTTGTGCCACCTTGTACCACAACAACTGTCAAATCAAATCACATGTGAACTAGATATAAAAGAAGTTTTATTGTTGATTGATTAAAACTGTCATCATTTGATTTGGTTAAACTGCCCATGCTAAAACACTCTTCTGATTGTAACCTTTATACAATTGATCTGCGATTGCACGTCTTGGTTAGAAAAATGGATTTCAGCTTATAAACTCACTGCTTGTAACTTTCAACTGAACATATAAGTTGAAGTTGGTTATTTTTACATAACAGCACATCCTAAGGTGTCCCTGAGTCCTGATTCTGATGAGCTACACCTGCTACAGATGAGGCACCAGGAGATACCAGCAACCCTGAGTCCTGAT
>JAOVVF010000047.1:21693648-21705489 GCA_028565595.1 Duopalatinus emarginatus
CACACACACACACACACACACACACACACACACACACACACACACACACACACACACTGTGTTCACGCAGGTCTTTGATGCAATATAATAAGAAGTTCCGTTTTTAGAGAGAGAAATAAAGTGTGTGCATGTGTGTGTGTGTGTGTGTGTGTGTGTGTGTGTGTGTTATGGTCCTGCAAACAGACTCTGTCGGCGTGTGAATTGTGAATGTCAGTCTGCTCTTTGTTGTTTAATTTATTTCCTGTTCAAACGCAGAGGAGGCGGCCCGGCTCAGGGCGCCAATCATTAATGTGTTATAGTTAGTCCGTCCCCTACTGAGCACAGTCTGAAGAGAGGCCCTCACCTCTCCCTCACCTCTCTCTCTCTCTCTCTCTCTCTCTCTCTCTCTCTCCCCCTTTCCTTGCACTGTGCTTTAGAGGTGTGTTTAGGTGGGATGTCACCATTCATTTACTGTAGTACTCTACATTCAGGTGTATATTAGAGCAGTCTACTATCCCAGAAGTGTATACATCATTTTTTTTTATTTTTAATTACCGAGGAGCCATATTTCTCTCTGCCTTAACCGATTCAATGCCACCAAAACTCTAAACAATACACTTCTCCAGCAGGTTGTCAGGTTTACTGAGGGAGGCAGAAACACCTCCCACATGTGGACTAGTATCAGATCAAATAGTTCGTTGTCCCTGGGATAAGCTCCAGATCCACCACCAACCTGACCGAAATGAATGAGTGAATATAATTTAAACATGATCAGCTTGTCCCCCATCAAGCCATGGTCTCCACAAGATACCTGAGAGTATTTTCTGGCACAAAGATGTTAGCAGCAGATCCTTCTGTGGATCTTCTGTGGGATCAGACCAGATAGTCTAGCTTTGACCTTCGCCCAGGGTTCATCGGTTGTCCTTCATTGGACCACTTTTGGTCCAGCACTTACCACTGGATACCGGGAACACCTCACAAGAACTATTACAATTTGGTCCTTGTCAAAGCCATTCAGATCCTTACACTTGCCCATTTTCTTTGCTTTCCACATATCAACTTTGAGAACTGACTGTTGTCAACACACTTGTTGCCTAATATACCCCACCTCGTGACAAGTGCTTGGTTTTAATGTTATGGCTGGTCAGAATTTATTTATATAATTTCACGTGAATAGTTTTATATCAGTTATGTAAGCAGCCACGCGTCTGTACTTAGTGAATATGATTTTTCACATAGTATTGATATTTCTCCTAACATATTGACTCTCTAATGATGATAATGTTTTTTTATTTGTTAATGAATAACGACATCTTGTGCAAGATTTCAGTAGTTACATTATACACTGACGTGCCTGGAAAACTGGTACAGATTGGTGGTGGCTTAAGTAACTATATGGGGTTTGTTTAGCTGGGAATTTATAGGACCCCTGGTATGTCTACAAACGTCTCTGACAGGTAAACACTGTGTGTTTCATTTCTTCATCTCCTGCATTCATTCTGATGGCTTTGGCCTCTTTCACATGTCTAGCGATGGCAAATTACAGTTAGAGGAACACTTATTTGAGTTCGGGGTTTTGCCATTCCCACCAGATCTCAACATTATTGAGCACATCTAGGATGCCATGCAACCCACTGCAAGAAATCCTTCACCTTGGAATACACGGAATTATGGACTGAACTGTAGTAAGTATGGTGTTCAGTGCCTACAGAATATTTCCACAAGCTTGTGGAGTCCATAAAGGGCCCACCATTTTTAGACTGGTGGACAAGTTTTCCTGGTATTCCAGTTTATAAGTGTCTGTTTGGGAAGGTGTTTGGTGTTTTGGGGGAGGGCAATGTGGGCCATGTTTTTATACCTTGGTTGGGACCAAAAAAATTTCTACATCCCCATTAGGATAGGAATATCTGATCACTTTGAAGAAAGCTGTTTTTTTTTTTTTTTTTGTTACTTACCAAAATGTATTTATTCATATAGCTGATACAAGTGTGTTTGTGTGTATGTGTGTGTGTTCTTTTAGTAGCCCGAGTTCCCTTGAGAGTTTATTAGAAGCCTGGAAAGCTTCATCACAGAGATATACAGGTTCCAAGAGACACCGGCAGCAAAGTTTTAACTGCATACTGATTATATATAAGTATCTGTATTTTGGCTCTGCCCTACACGTCCTTCATGGCATTCTGTGAGATCCACGTTTTTGTGTCTAGATCTCCAGTGCCAAACAAGCCCAGGGTGTGAAGGATTATTACTGAATTAGTTTGAAGAAAGAAAAGAAAGGAATTGTGTTCAACAGAGGACGTGCTCTTAAAAATAGACATGCAATAAATAGTCACAGTTTAATTGTAGTGTAAGATCTCTAGGTAGCACGCTGTACTAATGCTTCCACGTCTAATGAAACGACTTCTAAAGTGTTACTTTAGAAAGTTCAAAAGTGCTGAAAAACTCCATCATGGCTCTTATCGTGACAGCTAAGCCCCCCTGTCTGCCTCTCTCTCTGTTTCTCTCTCTCTCTCTCTCTCTCTCTCTCTCTCTCTCTGTCTGTCTGGGTCTCCATCTCCCTGCCGGCTTTGTAGTGTGGATGCAGACGTAATCCTCAAACACACTCAAATTCCTCCAGAAAGACTCTTGATCCTGAATCCACTCGCTTTTCCCTTTTAAACGGCTCGGCTCTGAAGCTGTGCCGTATTTCCGGAGCGTTCGCGATCGAAAGCTTCTACAAGCGGGTCGTCCACCCCTCCTGTCTCCCAAAGCCGGGCCGGATCTACGGAAAAGGTGGGAGCTCTCATTAAACGGTAAAGCAGACAGGGACCAGACGTCAATCAAGGACTGCAGTGCTCTCTCTTGCTCTCTCTCTCTCTCTCTCTCTCTCTCTCTCTCTCTCTCTCTATGGCTCTTTCTCTCGGCCTCGGCCTGCCTGTTACTTTCTCTCTCCGTCTTTGTCTCTGTTGGGGGCTGTTATCATTTTCAAAGCCATAGCAGGGTCCCTGTTTGTTCTGAGCTTTGGTCTCACCCACGCACTGTGAGCCTCACTCCTACAGCTTAATCTGAAAGAGAGAGAGAGAGAGAGAGAGAGAGAGAGAGAGAGAGGCTGTTTGTCTTTGGTTTGTTTGTCAGCCTCTATTTGAGCGGAGGGTTGACTATTAACACTAAACACCCAGAGCATGAGTGGATATTGCCACCCGGCTCTCCAGATCTCTCTCATATTGAGTGAGCTCTATATTAAGAATATTATTTGACTCTAACAGACTTTATTAATACGATAGTTGTGTGTGTGTGTGTGTGTGTGTGTGTGTGTGTGTGTGTGTGTGTGGATTCTCTCTCTCTCTCTCTCTCTCTCTCTCAATATTTCTCATTACCTTTCTAGATTTAACCTAATTTATGATATCATATTAAGAATTAAGTGCAGCTCTTATATAGGGAAAAAAAAGAATCTCGGGATGTTCATTTCCATCCAATAGAGAGGGATTTATTTATACTTCAAAATAGAAAACACACTGTATACACACCAAACCTTCACATCGACTTTGCTACAGCTAATAACCTGATAACCGAGTGTATTTCTCTAAGTGTGTCTACCCTTCACCTGCTGATAAGGATGAGTCCGAGGTTGAGTCATGTGGGTAGAGGGGTGGTATAGGATTACTTTGTTGATATGAGCATGTCAGTGAGACTGTGTGTGTGTGTGTGTGTGTGTGTGTGTGTGTGTGTGTGTGTGTGTGTGTGAAAGTTTACTGGACGTAACGACCCCAGTGTTGCTCTCTCCTCCTCTTCCTCCTCTCAGTAGGGATGCAGTGTGAGGAAAGAATTCTGGGATATTTTCTGTTGGCCCCACTTATAGGGCTATAATCACTCCTGTCCTCTGTGGGATACACAGAATATGAAGATGATAACCATTAACAAAAAAAATCTGAATATTTTCTATGCATACAGAGTTTAAAGTCAAACTGACCCTGCTTCATATCTACATTACAGATCTACTATTACATCCCTGCATCACTTCAGTCTGTTCATTCATTCATCTTTAATAAGTGTTTTAACATGGTCAGAGTGACGGTAGATCCTGGGAACGCTGCATGCAAAGTAGAAATATATCCTGTATGGAATGCCAGACCATTACACTTGTCCCCTGTATGAATAATCACCTCTAACCTCCCATGAAATGTTACTATTGTGGCACAGCAAGAAGCGCCTGGGTTCGATTCCCTGGATGAGCACCCGGGTCCTGTCTGTGTGGAGTTTGCATGGGTTTCAATTCATAGTTCAAAGACATGCGGTCAGGTGAATTAGGGATGCAAAATTACCCCTATGTGTAAATGTGTCTGTGCATATGTGTACCTTGTGTCTGCACCGTGATGTACTGGTGACCTGTCCGGAATGTTTCCATTCCACCCAATGAGTGCTGATATAGACTCCAGCTCCCCCAACCCTCCCACCTCCCTGTAACTAACTGACAGGCTCTCAGGGCTCACTGGATGATTTGATGAGAATGTCACTGTTGTAAATCATATGCTACAGACTTCACAATCACAGCCGGAAAAGTTTAAAGTGAAACAAATACCGTTATCAATTCACTTAATGAGGGAATATCTTTTGGAGCAATGGTGTTCATCCTTCAGCACACTTCTAGGGAATCCCTACCACTAAGCACTTGAAAACAAGACGCTCTAAGACACGTTTAAATTTACGTACGCATACAAGAATATTTGGCATGAAGTAAAAGGAAGTGAGCCACTCATTGAACCCTGTGCTTGTACATACACAGAGGAATTTCACCTACACATTTAACTCATCCGTGCAAGTCAAACACACACACTAGAGGCAGTGAACACATTCTTGTCTAGAATGGTAGGCAGCCTTATCTACAGTGCTTGGGGAGCAGTTGGGGATTAGATTAGCTCAAGGGCACTTCAGTCATGTCTTGGTGGTGAATACGTAAAAAGACAAACATGCCATTACGAAGACGTCATACTGACTAGCATTTGCTTGCTCCTAAATGAAACGAGCCGCAGATGATTCCAAACAAACAGTTTCCACTGCCATGTTTGTCTGTACTGCACTAACAACTGATGGACACCATGGCATTAGAAGCTGCCGGGAGGAACCGATATAAGAAAAGACTGCAAGTTGGTACAAATCAGTCCTCTAAACACGGTGTTCACTGAGTGCCCTAGTTAAAGTGACCTACCCAGAAAACATGCTTGAATGGGACTCTAAGAAACTCACTGGAGACTGCAGGCCTAGTTTGCTGCACGGGTGACTTTCTAATGGCATGATGCCCCCCGAGACGGCGTGCTGACACGGGTGAAACAGAAAATAAGCCAAGAAAACAAGCAACTAGAGAGCCTAAAGAGCAAAGGAAGCAGGAAATAAAGTGAGTGTCTAAGATTTCCAGGAATCTCAAGCCCATGTGTCACGCTGGAGTGCAGGAGTCCCTCGGCTTCACC
Source organism: Duopalatinus emarginatus (assembly GCA_028565595.1). Classification (NCBI taxonomy): domain Eukaryota; kingdom Metazoa; phylum Chordata; class Actinopteri; order Siluriformes; family Pimelodidae; genus Duopalatinus; species Duopalatinus emarginatus. The sequence continues at coordinate 21,699,069 of JAOVVF010000047.1, forward strand.
GTTTCATGTCCCAGATTAGATTGAACCGAGGGCCGTGGTGGAGGATTGGAGGTGCCACAGGGGTGATCAGAACTCCTGGAGGACTTCGTGGACTTTTCTCAGATTGTGACAAAAAGAATGAAGCTGGAAATGGATTGTGTGTTGTAGGATGCATGAATTTGTGTAGGTTGAAACGATGAAATCAGCATTAAAATATATAAAGTAGTGGGCAAAAGTGTTAGGCACATGCAAAAAAAAAAAAAAGTTTTTACTATATGAAAGAAAAACACCACAATGATCAGTAAACAGTAATAAGAAAATAAAAAAAGTCAGGATTTTGTCTACTGTGCTTGCACACAGAGGAATGTGACCTCTGCATTTAACCCATTAGGATTAGGTGTGATTACTCTTTGCTTTTTTTGTTAAATGATCGTCCAAGGTTAGGATGATGATGATCAGTTTTACTGAGTATCTTGGAAAATCTGTAACACTCACTTTCTTTCTTTTTTTTTATTATGTTTTTTAGCTCTTATTTAACCGGTTGCTCTCTTTACTGACATGCATTTTGCTTCTGTAACATTATTATTATTATTATTATTATTATTATTATTATTATTATTATTATTATTATTATTATTATTATCATCAATAATAATAACAATAATCCTTGGAAATCTAAAATGTTGTTGTACTGACTCAATAATGCAGAATTCTTGAAATAAATGTCTATAAAAATTTACTAAACACAATATAGGGTGTCTAAAATGTTAGCACAGAACTGCACACAAGCTGAAATTGTGTCTGTTAATTGATTAATTGGCTCAATATAAATGTAAGTGCTAGTTAAAATGCAAAGCCATGTTGAAGTAAGATGATCATTTCTGTACTGTGATTCCATCACACATGTCCACAGAGTGAGTTTAAAAGCTGTCCACAGAACTGTGTGTGTCTTTGAAGGTTTCTGGCTCAAAGACAAGCCTTCTCCATCATGATGCCGAGGCTCTATGTTTAGTCCTATGAAATTGCGGCGTGTTCTTCGGATGTACTACTTTCAAGCGTGATTATGTGGGATGTACCCGAGCTGGTGTATGACAAGTACATTGCAAATTTCCTGCTGATTTGTAGCCAATGTCCTTGACTTAGAATTACTATTACAGAGTTACTGTCACAGGATTGTTAGGATGACAATCGGAATTTGCATCAAAAATGTGTAAGTGTGTATAGCTGTGTAATTGTCAGGGCTGCAACCTTTCCCAGTCAGGACTCCGTTTCCCAGAATTCTTAGCAGCCACCTGAAATCTGTCATTTCCATGACATAAAGTCCTTTTCCACTTATTATTAGTCCCCATAATACAAGTTTGTGTTTTTCCCACCTGTGATGTGTCTAATTCATTAGTTATTTGTGTGTTAGTATTTAAACCCAGTTCTTTCATTTGAATGACGCAAAATAGTAGGAAACCCAGTTAACCTGTACCAAGCCATTTATTACCTTTGCACTTGTAGTTTAGTTTGTTTGTTCAAGTCCTTGACTTTGACCTTGGCCAGTGATACCCCGGTATCATAACGCCTGACTTCTTGTCTGTTTACGGATTACAATTTTGGATTGTGTTTTTGGTAACCTGCTAATAAAACACCTGCAAATGTGTTAGCACACCGTTCTGGCTAGTCTGTTTACACATCATCATCATTACTGTAAACTTTCAAATGAATATTTTAACTAATTCAATTTTATTTAACTTAATCTGGCTTTAATCTTCCCATCTAAGCAAGTTTTGAGCATTTCTTTATTTCTTGTACAGAGATTTTTTTCCTCCGAAATTCTCATTCTTTAAACTGTGGTGGTTTGATTAAGTTAAAAAATGATGGACTATTTCTTTAATAAGCAGCCATGAGTCATTTTCTCCATTAACTTTACTTCATATGGCCTGTCTGTCTACCACATATGGCTTGAAAGATTTTCCTTCTGCCTGTAAACAGTGATTGGTGCAGAATGAGCTTCTTTATTTATACTGCATTTATTTAAAGACGAAGAAAAAAAAAATCTCCTCTCTTGCATTTCTCATGACTTTGTTCTATCTCCGTAGTTTAGTTGTTGAATTGCACAGATTTCTGCATAGTTGGCATGTGTAGTTATCTGCCCTGAGCAGCAGGCACTAAAGACCCTCCATATATCACACCGGCTATTCAGTGAGCCCGGTACAGAACATGACCTGTCACACAGTTTTTGTTTCGAGTCCTGGGAACATTCTGCACCCTTCAGGAGTCTGCAGTATTTCCTTTCTTTTCATTAACAGGATGGAGTAGGGACATAAATAAACATACACTGCAAATTAGTTTCGGTAGATGTTATACCTGTTTTAGTGATGCCTCTAGTTTTGGTCACCTTACATTAGTCAGTTTAAAGTATATGATTCAGTAACTACACTGAATGTAAAAGAAGGAAAAGCAGACTAGGAGCATATCAATATTACCTTTTCAAAATTGTGAAGCTCATCCTAACAGAGGTGAACTAATCACTAATCACAGAGGTGAGTAATCACTCATAGTGTTAACTGAATCATAACAGACTAACTTGAATATTATAATTATAATAAAAATGCAAATAAAACAATTTTGTTGACAACTAAAACTGTCAATTGTGCATAAGGCAGTTTTCCACAAGTACTAATTTACTACAAAAAATACTTTATTCAGTTTTAAAATAAAAGGTAAAATAATGAAGCTTTATCTGTAAGGTCGTGATAAGTCCCCCCCCCACCCTAAAACAAACAAACAAAACAAACAAAAACAATGAAACAAGCAAACAAACAAACAAACACACACACATACACACAAACAAAAACAAACAAACAAACAAACAAAAAAAAAACCCAAACAAACAAACAAACAAACAAAAACAAGATTTACAACAGCATCCAAAAATCATGGTCAGTAAGAAGCAATGTGCAAAGGGAATATCAGAATAAAGTATCACTCAACATTCTAATATATCATAATATATTTCAACTCCTGACATGTTTTTTTTATTATTATTAACAATTGCATTAATAGAAAATATCTGTCTTCATTGCAAATACAAGTTGGACTTAGAGACACTCGTTGTTTATTCTGGTGAAATAAACAACGCTCTGGTGCTGTTTTCTGATGCGTAGCCTGGTAAAGGGAAAAGCAATATAACTATATTCTGAAAACGTAAAAAAATATTTTAAAAACATTAAAAACAAAATAGTTGTTTGGCGTGACTGGATAAGAAAAGCATCTGATGGTTTTGCTTGAATACATGATTAATGAATTTGATAAGTTTATTTCCACTCCTTTATGTGAGCAGATCTTTGATATTAATGCCAACCGCTATGCTACCCATGCAGAAATCTGGTTGGCCTTGATAGAGACTTTTAAGAAGCTGCATGAGCTAATTTTGAGCTGGACAAATTTGCTGTCCAGTCACTTTGATTTACGCTCTGATCCATGCTCCCCATTGACAACGAGCTTGATGTTAGCCTCTGTTTTTAATGACACAGTGTAGAAATGGTTGTATTGGATTTTGAAATTCAATTGGCTTCCCGCACTGATCATGTTAGGTTGATAAGGAGGAAGTTTAACAATCTTTGCTGTGAAAACTGTAGGTAGTAGGTTATGTAAAGGTTATATAAATAATATTATGAAGATAGGTGGTTCTCATTGTCATATTGATTATTCATTAAACGTTGAATTAGATTAATATATAGAAAAAAGTCAGTTGAATTGGAAATGTATCTTTAAATGTGATTTTCTCAATTTTGGGTGTAATCAGATTTTAACATGACGTTCTTTTACATATCATGCACTGCATGACCACTGCATTTCTGCACATATGAACTGCACATGCTGCACAAACATTTTTTACATTATACCCCTGCATACATTGCACAGGAAGGCATTCTTTTGCATTCACATTCTCACATTTTACACATTATACATTATACATTTTAGATTTTTCATTTTTTTTTTGTTAGATGGGTATATATTCCTTTTATATCACTATTCTTTACTTAATTTTATTTTATTTTATACTAAAATTACTTTATGTTGGCAAATTTCACTTCAGGTTGTACTGTGTATGAATATGTATGCGACAAATAAAACTTTGAAACTTGAAAATGAAACACGTTATTAATATTTATCCAGACATGGAAAGTTCAGCAAAGCTTGTGGATTTTAGAAATGTACATTTTTTGAAAATGGCAACATTTATAATACGAAACTCCTCAGTGGCATAAACGGATAATTGGAAGATCGAGAGTTTTACATTTTGTACCTACTTGTTACAAGTGAATATTTAAGCAAATTAAAATTTCAGTAATAAGTCTGCTCATCCCAACTTTTAGATAATTACAAGTTCAAAAAACATAAATAGTATTGTTGAATTAAAGGATTACTCAACACAGTAATGTTGGCAAGACAAATGCTGAGGTAACTTAAAAGGTTCTGTCAAGATCGTGACCAAACGGGTCTAATTTTTTAAATCAAGAAACGATCTGATAAACGATATGAAACAAAATGATATTTAATATTAACAAGTACAGTATTATTGTTAATGCTATAATATTTAAACCTAGTTATCAGGCTAGCATTGAAAAGTCTGGCTTCCAGAAGCAATCAGTGAATTATTTTCGTGTACCTGGCAAAATAGGTTTCCAAATATAATTTTACATGCCACAGTTTTCTTTTATATATGATTTCCAACATTAGCTACACATGAACAAATTGTTAGCTAGCTATCTTTAACACTTGCAAACAGGTCAACTGTGGATAAGAAGCATAGGCTTGACCCTGAAGAACCCTGGGAAACCCTGTAGGAAACTTAAAATGCACATGTGCTAATAAAATGTTACCTTTTTACACCTCATCATAAAGGTACATCATGGAACCAAGAGATCCATTCTCTCTCTTTGTCTTTCTTTCTATTTCTCAGTGACATGTGAACCCATGTATGTAAAAGAGGGCAGATATGAGCAGCATGAGCAGCAATTTAAAAAGAGGCATGTGGTCATCAGTGGTGGACAGTAACAAAGTAAATTGGTAATTGGTAATTTGTTACTGTACTTAAGTAGTTTTTTTTGTGTATCTGTACTTTACTGGACTATTTTTATTTTGGGGAACTTTTACTTTAACTTTACTGCATTTGAAAGTCAAATATCTTACTTTTTACTCCACTACATTATGAAAAATCTGTCTTTACTTTTGTCTCATGCATGCATAAAATATTTAGCATTTCAAAATGAAAGAAGCGCGTAATCACACCAATCAGGTTACAGCACGCACTTTGTTAACAGTGGGTTGGGCTAGACATAGTTATCTCATCAGTGCAGCAGCGTCGAGTGCCAGCGGGAAAGAAAATGGAAGAAAATTCCAACTTGTCACAGCACCCCTGGCCCTATTTAAGTGACTTTTTTGAAATACACAAGAAGAAACAGGAGTCATTCGTGTTTAAGTGCCTTCTGTACCTGCCTCATCCCTATAAGATCTGCGCTTATGAGAACTCCCCGTCCAATCTAAGGAAACACAGCCTGAAACACAGAGCAGCCTGATTTTTTATTTTATTTTATTTTATTTTATTTTATTTTATTTTATTTTATTTTATTTTATTTTATTTTATTTTATCTTATTTGTGTGTGTGTGTGTGTGTGTGTGTGTGTTGTTAAAATCTGATCTGACATTAAAACGATCATTGTATGTATGGCTAGTTAATAAGCTACTGAGCATTGGTGATGCACAATCGAATTAGTGAAATGCAGATATTTTCAGCATCTAAAGTCTGTTCTTTAGCCTTTGCTAGCCTAATATTTCAGCAGTAAAGTTATTATATATTGAGAATAAAGTCATAAGAACAAAGTGTAAAAGTCAGCGGGTTTTGTAAAGAAAGATAAACAGCCTTCTCATGTTATAACTAGGGACGATGCTTCCTCTCAGCACTTCTCTAAACTGGCTGTTAGAAAATGTTCTTATAACTTTGACTTTGTTCTCCATGTAGTATAGTATAGTATATATTTTTTTCTTGAAATATTGATTTTATTTCAAAATATTATGACTTTGATCTTTAATATATTACAACTTCTCAATACGACTTTAAATATTACTACTTTATTTTCAAAGTTTACTGTTTATTTTTTTTTAAAACTGTGACCTAAAACACCTGTTTGATGGATAGGATATTTTATTCATCAGAAAGAGGGAGACATGTGGTTAATGCTTTGAATGTTTCCTTTACAAACCTAAACTTGTAACTAAGTTTCCAGTAAATCTTAATCCAAAATGTAATTTCATAGCTATTTGGTTCTACCTAATGGACAAAGTTTACCTTCAGTGTTTTAATCTTTATGATACTTTTAATAAATCTCAGTGTCAGACTAATTAATGACATTGTATTGAAATATTGGTAACCAAGAGTGACTTTTTACAT
>JAOVVF010000047.1:21705589-21715607 GCA_028565595.1 Duopalatinus emarginatus
GAGGACTTTTACTTTTACTGGAGTCATATTTTACCTTGGGTATCTGTACTTTTACTCAACTACATGATTTGGGTACTGGTGGTCATTCATGAGTCTCAGTAGAAGCTTGTGATACCCTTCATCCTCCTTGTCTGGAACCTGTTGTATGATAATGGAGCTGGATTTGGGGAAGGAATTAGCATGTGACCAAATGTTAAAGGAAAGAAAAGGCAGACATGTTGTTCACAGGTTCAAACCCTTGTTTGAATGTCACTTTTAATTTATTACAAATAATTCGTACACTGAGATGAATTGAGGTTGGACAGACTGCGTCTCTGTGTCTGGCTTTATAGGTGAAGTGTTGTCACACTACTGCTGTTATGATGTCCTATAAAAGCACTTCAGCTGATCGGTGACTCTCTAAAGAGCCCTCCTCTGTCAAGCACTCCCACTCAGCAGTGAGATTTCATCCTCTCTCTGTGCGTCTCTCTCTCTCTCTCTCTCTCTCTTCTCTGATAGACAGGTGTTTATTAAGAGGTGCTGACAGAGCTATAGTGCTAGAAGACTGTCAATTTGATCTCTTCATCACTCTTTTGATTAGTCAGGGGCCAAAGTGTGAAAAAGTCCATCGCTGGTTCCCCCGTTCTCAGTGCAATGTCCCGAGATCTGACCTCAGATCAGTTTTTTGTCAGCTTCTCTTAACGGTTAGGAAGTGAATTAGAAAGGAATGGAGCTGATCCTAGATCGGGATAAGACAGGGAACGGCTAGGTTAACCCACACCCCCTCCTTCTTTCCCCCACAAATCCACAGCTGCGATCCTGCATCTGTGTCAACTGTCAGATTCAATAGAGTACCACGCTGTGGAGGGGAAACACTTATTCATTAACGGTGTCAATTCCAGCTACTATAATGTGACACTGTGGCACTGATAGCGGATATGCATCGATTTTCCTTCAGTGGCAGCCTAGAGTGTGTTTTAATGGCCATTATTCAGAGGCCAGGATGCAATGTGCTAAAACGCCTGTCCTGTTAATCTCACAGGCTTCCAGAGCCGTGTTCAGGCTCTGAAACGTGCATTAGGGGTGACTTTGTTTTACGAGACGTCTGCAGAGATGTTTAAAGAAAAAGATTTGGGCATTTGCAATATAACTTACATTGCACTTGATGTCTACTTTGCTTTGACAGAGTAATTTCACTGTATTATTATAGATGAAGAGAAAACCGTATGTGCAAGAAAGGATGAGCATTAAACATTTATTTGTCCTAGACCAATTATGGATGCAACTGGATTGTACATGCAATGTAATTTTAATACAATTGTGTGCACAATAATACAATCCTGTTTATTTATTTGTCCCATTGCTTGTTTTTAGACAGCTTAACGTTAAGCCTAGGTGTCTACATTATGACTGGGACTTCACAGGATGTGATGTCGAAAGGTGTGACTATATGTGAGTAGGTGTGATAATGGTGATGGCTAGATGACTGAGTCTAAGTCAGAACAGCAGGTCTTGTGAGGGGAGGGAGAGGGGTCGGAGTATACCATGGTTAATACCTATTACACACATATAACTATCTACTACACCACACTACATCAGGGCAACTACTACTACTACATTACACACACTGGACTAATCTAACACACCACACTCACTGTTCACTGGACATTGTAAATAATACATCATATTTACATTTACATTTACGGCATTTGGCAGACGCTCTTATCCAGAGCGACTTACAAGGTATTACAGGTAGGCCAACGTAGTGTTAGGAGTCTTGCCCAAGAACCCTTATTGGTGTAGCACAGACTGGCTGCCCAGACCGAGAATCGAACCCAGGTCTCTCACATGGGAGTCAATGATGTTACCACTGTACCAGACCAACCACATTGAACCACTGTACATATTTATTCTATATTCATATAAATCTATAGACTATATCTGGTCCAAGGAACGACAACCCGTGAACCAGCAACGGGCTCATGGGGCGCCCAAGGCTCAATTATGTGTGTGGTAGGTTAAGGCTAGAAGAAGAAGATCCACTGAAGGATATGTCTTGGTTCCACAGATACCACAGCACAACCTCAGAGGTCTTGTGGAGTCCATGCCTCAATGGCTCAGAGCTGCTTTGGCAGTTTATTAGGCAGGCAGTTTTAATGTTCTGACTGATTGGTGTATATTATACATATACTGATATGACATATAAAATAAAATATAAAATATTTAGCTGGATGTATAATCCCTGTAGGTCAATACATTGTAAAACCACATTTAACTCCAATTACAGCTGTAAGCCCTTTTGGCATATGAGCTTTAAAAATCTGTAGTTTTGACCATTATTCTTAGGAAGTATGTTCAGGATTTGTCAGATAATAATTGAGAAGATTATAGAAAAGCGATTTCCATCTGTTGCCACAGATTTAGAGCTGGACTTTAAATCACTCCAGTGTAGATTTCAAGGTTTGGTTAGAGTTATCATTGTTCTCCGAGGTGTATTGGACATCCATATTGCCATATAACTTGTATCAGTTTATTCTGCTGCTCAAAAAATCATTCCAACAACATGATCCTACCACCACCATGCTTCAGTCTGGAGATAGGGTTCTCTGGGTGATGATTGGTCTTGGGGTTACACCTAAACCTAACACCTTTTCAATTATTTGCTGAGTCTCCAACATGCACACCCCGTCCCTAAATTCCAGCAATGTGGAGTGTCTGTGATCTGGTTGATGGTGGTCCTCTAAAACAGCTTCTACTGTCCGATCTGTGGATCTCTTCACCTCTTTCAGAGTTACCAATGGCCTAAAATTAATTTATAAATCACATCACGGATAAGAGACAACTGATAATGTTACATTTGCTTCTGATTTTTGTTCATTACTAAATCGAGTGATCGTGTCTGATCAGAGAAATAGAGCTCCTGTATGTGGGCGAATAGAGCTTTGAACGCCAGCCACCATTTTTTTCCAGCAAGGCAAACCCCATATCTACCCCAATAAAAGTGAGTGACTTAGAAGGGGCATTAGCCATAGAGAGGAGGTAAAACTGAGACAGATAGAGAGATAGAGAGGGTGTGAGAGCTCACTAATAGGCCCTCGACAAGATGCCAGTTCGTTTTTCACATCATGTCATCTGTAAGGGTTGAAATAAAAGTAATGGCCAGATCCCTCTCTGCCATTACAGCTCTGGCGGTTCAGCATTTATTTGTGTTGACTGGTGCGGGCTTGGCGGCGTGACAGAATCATAGACCCCAGATCAGACACTGCCATGATGTTCAGCGCTGTTCAGGCACTGACAGGTCCCCCGCTCGTCTCCTCGTCTCGTAGCGGGAGCGTTAGCGGCTAAGGCTGCGTCATATCAAATGCAGCCATCTGACACGATAACGGGTCTGGCACGCCGCAGACGTGACCCGGTCTGTCTTTTGTAATCGGCTGACAGATAGAAGCTCGGAAATAAGAGGGTTTCTTCAGTTTCGTGTAGTAAAAATTAGTGTCAGTCAAAGTTAAGTGTCTGTTTTTGACCAGAGAGGGGACAGACGAGGGAGTTTACTGTCAGTGTTATTCAGAGACCAGGCTAGTAAACTAAGCGGAAATGATTTATAAGGGAAGAAAATCCCTTATTTTCTCTAAAGGATCAGCTTTAAATATACTCTTTAGTGCTCTTTCTATTTGCACCATTGTTTAGGTTGTATTATATGATATGAAAGACTTTTCAAATCATAATACATAATAAAAAATATTAGTTCTCTTATACAAGACAGTGACTGTTAATATATGACATGTATTTACAGTATTAAACCAAGCTGCTGATAAATATATCAGACTACTCGCACCAGCAACACAGTTAGCTAGTTTTACTAGCCGGTTTAGTACGTTCCCCCGTACCAACAAGGCTTGACTGACGTGCCCTTGAACAAGGCACCCAACCCTCAAAATGCAATGTGTTTACTGCCCCCTAGTGTGTGCGTTTTCCTGCATGGTTGGGTTAAATGCCAAGATCAGCTTCGAATGTGTCTAAGCACAATCACTTTATTTTCACTTGTATTTACAGATCACACCACCTGGTTGTTGATTATTTTCCTATTACATTATTCTGTACTGTTTATAATCTATATACAGACTACAAAAAAACATCAAAAACCGGAAAACTTTAGTGTATTGTATTTATTAATAGTCAAGTATCAGCACAGTGGATTTATTAATAATCAAGGATCAGCACAGCAAAAATTGCCTGTGTTTTATTTCCTACTCAGGGGACTAGGATCCTTTCTGTGTGGCATGTTCTCATGTCTGTATTGGTTTCCTCTGGGAGCTATGGTTTCCTCCCACACTCCAGGTGATTCGGAAATACGAAATTGCCCATAGTTGTGAGTCTATCTGTCTCTGTATCTGCCCTGTGATGGACTGGTGACCTATCCAGCCAGGATGTTTCCCTGCCTTTAAACTAATAAGTACTCGGATAGACTCCAGCGACCTAGTAGTAGGATAACAGGCTTAGACAATGAGTGAATTAATACAAGATGCATCCTGCAGTAGATTAGTAGACACATGTAAGTATTTAGTAGGATAAAACAAATTGGAATTTGATGTCTCACTGAGGTACATCTCTACCCAATTTTATTCTCAGGATGGTTTATTTTTATCAAAGTATCCAAGGGCTTGTGAGGGAAGTGTTTTCCTCTTTGGAATGACACGAACACACCATACAGATTCCCAAGGGCTTTTTCAGTACTTTTTTATCTTTCTTTATAGTTCTCCCTCTGAAAGGGAAACCCTCTGGGGTTCTACAGTACATCAATGTAATCTTTTTTTGTAAATACTGAATTTTCCACTACACCGGTGCTTTTTTTTTTAATATATATACGCAGTAAAGATGAAGCCTACAGTGTGACGGCACTATATCGGTTCTGGAGTAGCCCTACTGCCGGAATAAGCTGATCTGTCTTTTCCATTGCATTTTCCATTCCAGATTCAGAAAGAAGCCGTCTTTTTCAATAAGAACTCCGGCCGCAAATATGACTATGTATTGCATCATGCCGTGAAGTACAATATGTTCTTAATGTCACACGGCATCATTCTGGAGTGGAAGAAGTACTGTAATGTAGTGCCCGGGGCGACACGGAGGGGGGGGGGGCAGTTCAGAGGGAGGGAGGGAGTTAGTGTGTGTGTGTGTGAGAGAGAGAGAGAGAGAGAGAGAGAGAGAGAGAGATGTACACCACATAGTACACCACAGTACAAATAATTTTGCATATATGTCCAGGTTAATGTGTAGTATTTTGAGTCCATGCATTTTCACCATGATTTATTCCCGTTTACTGTATTCAAGTGGCAGAATATATATATATATATATATATATATATATTTATTTTAATAAACATGTTGAAGCACATAATCTCTTTTCAGTTTCAGTACATTTTCCATTTAACCTGCTGTTTCGAGGTCAGCTAAACAGATTGCTTTTATTTCGGCTGAGAAGAACGTTTTAATCGCATGAATAAAGTAGAGGATTGACTGCTGAAAAGCTCAATTGTTTTCATGCTTTACCACTCGCATTAAGATGCAGGCTGACTGTGTGTGTGTGTGTGTGTGTAAATATGTTAATTGAAGTGCGGCTTTGGCTGGTGACAGTGCATTTGTGTGTATGAGCACATTTCTGTGTGTATATATGTATGTATGTGTGTGTGCGCGGGCCCATGTGTTTGCAGGACCGTATAACAACATATGACGAAATGAGAAAGCACACATTTCCTTATTAGGAGCCGAAGTCAAAGGGCCCGTGCAGGACCCCCTGGCAGGCAGCGCCCCCAAGATTAAGACATATATTGGATCCATGATAGAGGGCAGAAAGTTCATTTTCAAAATAAAACAGAATATTATTCATATTCCTTTTAAAATTCAGATTGCCAGCTGACCTGTGACTCGAGAGCAGTGTATTACATTCGCAATGAGCTGCACGCTTCCAACACTCCGGCAGAGACGATGCGTCTCTCTATCTCAGCAAAAAAAAAAAAAAAGACTGTCTTTCTCAGTCTCACATTCTCTTTCCATCTCGTTCTCTTTTATTATTCTTTTTCCCAGCTGTAACATCATCTTATTAAATGTAACAGTGTAAAATTATAAAATGAAATGTCAGTCAGGGATATACATTTAGTCAATTTTATAACAAGACGTTGTAAAGAACAACAACAATAAAAAAAACCCTTTTTTTTTTTATTTAAACATCAAAGCAAACACCAACATATCATTCTTCATAAACACACAAGCCTCATGTCCCTCTAAGCAAATCATCATGTCGGCTTTGTTTATATATAAACTCATATATGAAGTACAGTCACACGCACACGCACACACACACACACGCACACACACACACACACACACACACACACACAAGCACATGCGAGTGATTTTCATATATATTGAAAATGAACATGGAGTAATGTAAACTCCTCAAGTCCTGAGCTTACTGTCTTTCCCAGGTTCTGTTTCTGTATATCCACCAGTCGTACCATCACACTGTGAAAGTTCTGCATATCAACCACTCTACTCATCCTGACATTACAATACAAGAACTGACCCAAACAGCCCCAAACCAATGGCACCCAGGGAGCAGTTGTGGGAGTTAGTTGCTTTTCCCTTGGGCACCTCGGTCGTCTTTTGCCCTGTGTGGGGATTAAGCCTGGAACTTCTGATCACGAGACTGGTTTCCTCACCACTAGGCCACGACTGCACATTTGTTTGTCCCACTATTTGTTTAGCTATTGCTCTTATCTGCTGTTCTTCTTTATCTGTCTATAATATTAGTGAATATCAGTCTGGTTTCTCATCCACTTTGTCCTATGTTACCAATTCTCGCCTGTTTTTTTTTCTCTTTTTTCAAAATTATTAGTATTATTCTTTTATTTCTGACATCATCTGACAAAAAACCCTTCTCTGTAACATAATGGCATACCTCATAGCATACCTGTATATCTGTTACATTTTTCTAATACTCATATAATCCTGTAATATTTTATACATATACTAATCTTATAGTATACATCGACTCATACATGCATGTATAGATATTCATATTTACAAATGTCCCAACACTGATCACACATTAAAACTACCTGCCAATACAGCCCTGAGGCATGGACTTCACAAGACCTCTTAAGATGGTCTGTTGTATCTAGTACCAAAGACTACCAACAGATCCCTCACTGGGATTGGACCAGAAGGCTAGACCTCACCCCTCACAAATATCAGTGGGTCTTGGGCTCCCATGGCCCTGTCTCTAGTTGACTGGTTATCCTTCCTTTGACCACTGTTGGTAGGTATTTACTCAGATCCCTCCACTTGCCCATTTTTTCCTGCTTCCAACACACCAGCTTTAGGAATTGATTGTTCACTTTGGAGCTTTATACATCCCTCCTCTTGACAGGTACTGTTGTAATGGGATAATCAATGCGATTCACTTCACCTTCAGTGGCTTTGGTGGTTTTTAAATTATGGCTGCTTAAAGTAAAAAAAAAGTTGTCTTTTATATTACTGTACCAAGAACACAAAAATGATATATCACTCACTTTCTGTAATTTTGATCCTGATCATGGCAGTAGTGGATCTGGAACCGATTTTAGGATGACTGGATGTGGGGCAGGAATACACCCTGGATGGAACAGCAATCTATATTAGGGCAAAAATGATAAAAGTTTAGGATAAATAGTGTAAATGTTGACACCTCCTTCCGTACATGTATGTCTTTCCTTCACTGTCTCTGTCTCTCTCTCACACACACATGCTCGACATAAAAAAAAAGAAGCAGAAGAGCCCAACTTCACTGAGCTAATTCCCCTCTCCTCTCTCTGCTCTCATCATCATTTCCCTGCGAAACACCCCTGGCACTTAATTGCTCCTTGCCCCTCCAACATGTTTGTAATGGCAAAAAGCAGCACATAATTCTTAGTTTGTTGGCTGGCAGTGCCCAATTTCCAAAAGTGGAGTGGTGTGATAAGCGTCAGGCGGGCGGCCGGGGCCATGAATCACGGCCTGCCAGGGCTGGGCTCGGGATAATTGAGTCCAACATCTCCAACACTTTCACCATAATTAATGATAATCTGTAGCAGTGGAATCTCAGATTCCAGTTCACAGAGCTGTTTAATTAGGCCTCCGTAATGAAGGCAGCACAGCTACACAGAACAATATGGCCACCGCGTGCAGTCATGATTAATGGCTTGTGCTACTGAACACACAAAAGTGCAGCACGGTTAACTCCACACGCCGCCTCTGCCTCGCTCTCCTTCTCTTTTTTACTGTCATTTACCCACTGTACAGAAATACACACTGTTTTTGCTTCTATTCTCTAAAATAAGTGTCTAGACTCAGACATCTGATCCCAATTCCAGTCATCAAACACTACATTTTTTGATACTGAAAAAAAAAAAGAATCTTAATGTTATTATATGAGGCCAATTTTACAACTCATATCTGTGAATCATCTGTGAACGTGTATTTATTTATTTATTTATTTATTTTGCTTTATTTTAAATATATCCTAGATTTATGTGATCCACTGCCACATATATTTTTTCATAGACTAATGAAAGAGGGAATGTCATGCTGGTTGGACATAATCGGGTGAGACTTGGGCATAGAGCAAATGCTGAGAATCACTTAATTCAGTGCCTCTGTGTTGGCACTTGATGATATGATTACTACAATTACAAGGCTGAGAGAATGATCAGACTTGTTTGCTGGATAAAGACGGCATCATTGGTTTATTTAGGAGTGGGATCATGATCCTGATGGTATTCTGGAGCGAGTTTACCAAGAAAACTACTCACACATCCCAGGATCCACTGGTACAATGCAACAAACATTCTGACTCGTGGCAGGGGCATCCGTCAAACTGTTAAAAAAACAGCCCTGTGAACAGAAGGTCTCCAATTTAATCCCTGAACCAACAAGACATGATCGAGGCATCTATGAGTGATGAATCCAACACCCAACTGCTCCCTGGGTGCCAAAGATAGGGCTGCCCATGACTCCAGACAAGTGCGTTTACTAGTGTGTGTGTGTGTGTGTGTGTGTGTGTGTGTGTGTGTGTGTGTGTGTGTGTGTGTGTGTTTCGCTGCATGGATGGGTTAAATGCAGAGCTCAGATTCCTTCGTGTACAAGCACAGTGGTCAATGAGTAGTTCCCTTAACTTTACATAATTTATTCTAATATCTGTGATACTTGTATTTAAAATGCATGAATAAAAATAAAAATGTAATGAAATAAAATAAAATAAAAAAATAAAAAGAAATATAAAAATGAATAAATAAATAAATAAATGTGTGGTTGTGTGCTTTTTTTCCCCTACATACCAGAGTCTTTACTATCCTTAGCATGGCCCACACCTAATACTTCATTTGATAAATAAATATTTGAAATTGGCAGGCTACAGTTGGACACGTTTTGGCCTAAAATGTAAATCATTTCCCATGCTGGACTGCATGTGGGCCACATGTCAAACTATTTATTGTTTACTGTTCATTGTATTATATATTATCTTGTGTATTTATTGTATTGTCTCACATATTTATTGTAAATCGCCTTGCGTTATTGTACACGATACTACACATGTGCATTTTATGTTTTATTGTGTAGTTTGGTATTCCTTATGGTACCTTGGTCCTGAAAGAACGTCATTTCACTATGTACTGTACTGTAGTATATATGGTTGAAATGACAATAAAACCACTTGACTTAAGTTGACTTGACTCGAAACTTTAAATGTGACCGCTAAAGTTGGGCCAGTTTTGGAACACAATACACTTGCCATTGCTATAAAGAACACATAAATGCTGTAACTGGGCCAAAATCTGCTATCTCTGTAAGTTACTGTCTGTGTAGAGCTTCCTAGTGTCTGTTTGGAGTTATGATCAGGGTTCTTCGGTTTCCTCCCACCTCCCAAAACCTCACCGTTGTAAAGAAATGGAATGTGTGGTCTGTCAGAATTAATAATCAGAACATAGTACGTAGTTTATTTTTATATCTATCTACCTATCTATCTATC
>JAOVVF010000047.1:21728648-21743445 GCA_028565595.1 Duopalatinus emarginatus
TGTTAGAGAGAGAGAGAGAAAGAGAGAGAGAGAGAGTATGTACAGTGGCTTGCAATATTTTGTCACATTACCACCACAAACATAAATATATTACATTAGAAATTAATGTGAAAGACCAACACAAAGTGGTCTACAATTGTGAAGTGGAAAGAAAATTATACATGATTCAAACTATTTTTTACAAATAAAATGTGCGGTGTGCAAAAGTATTCAGCCCTCCTGAGTCAGTACTTTGTAGAACCACCTTTGCTGCAATCAAAGTCTTTTAGGGTATGTCTCCACCAGCTTTGCACATCTAGTGACTAAAATTTTTGCCATTCTTTTTTGCAAAACAGCTCAAGATCAGTCAGATAAGACGGAGAGTGTTTATGAACAGCAGTTTTCAGATCTTGCCACAAATTCTCGATTGGGTTTAGGTCTGGACTTTGACTGGGCCATTCTAACACATGAACATGTTTTGTTTTAAACCATTCCATTATAGCCCTGGCTTTATGTTTAGGGTCGTTGCCCTGCTGGAACCTGAACCTCTGCCCCAATCTCAAGTCTTTTGCAGACTCCAACAGGTTTTCTTCCAAGATTGCCCTGTATTTGGCTCTATCCATCTTCCCATCAACTATCAAACACTCATTAAAGAAACATGCTAAACATTATTATTATTATTTTTTTTACATATTTACATACATATACATATATACATCATACAGTAGAGGGAGAAGGTAAAAACATTTACTTACTTAAAATACTTTACAAAAACTTTACAGTTTAAGAAGATTCCGTGGATGTATATTATTTGTTCTCCGGTCCGCTGTTGTTTTTTTTTCAAGTTTATGTCTATGTTTATCACTATGTACCAGATCTCTGCAGGTGTTCAATGGTTTCATCATGGTTACAATGTTCAACAGGACAGATTTTTGACCATTTGACCACACAACTTAACACCAACCTACCCACTCATATTAGCCATATTATGTCTCTTATGTTTTCAGATATGTCTTTGCTATTTATATTTTTTATGCACGGTTATCTTTCTGATGTTTCCAAGTGTTTATGATTGCCCAATTCTCCGTTTGTGTAATTATTAAGCCTTGTTTGCCAATAACACTGTTGCTGATTCACCAGTTGTCCTTTTTTGGACCAACTTTGGCCTGCTGTTTTGCACATGCTCTGACCCAGTTGTCTAGCCGTCAAAATTAGGTCTTTTACTATTAGGTCACTCATATCTTTACACTTGCCCATTTTTTCTGCTTCCAACATGTCATATCAGCACTGACAACTGACTGTTTACTTGCAACCTCAGACAGATGCCTTTGTAATGAGATAATCTGATCTGAGTTAATCCAAAAGTACCATAGTGTGAAAGTAGACGTCAGATCAATTGTACATGCATATGCTAATAATAGCATCATTAATCTGCTGAATGCAGGTTAGTAGACAATGCGGTCCTGTTAACTGCTCTCTACTGGCTTTCCTTCATTCACCTCTCTCCACATTAGCACAGTTGAGAAGTATTCCTTTAAGGTGTCATTTATTAGAACTGCTGTTTAATTTTTCTCTTTTTTTTTTATATGGAGATTTGACGTGTAAAGTCCGTCGAGCAGAGGAGCAGAGCAATTAAACTGAGACTACAGAGACTATGGGATTTTTAATTTAGCCCGGGAGTTGATAAATATTCAAAGTCCCATTTTAGCATGGCAGAATAGGAGCAGATGTTCTTTCCGAAAGCAAACCTAATAACATTTGTTCCTTTTGTCCACACACAACCTACATGGTTCTTTGGTCAAACAGACTGCTAAATAGTGCTAAAACCTCAATAAAATAAATGAAAGTGCATTATTGTAAACATATTAGTGCATCAAATATTAATAAATGGATGCTTGTCAAAGACTGATTTAAACTATACATCATGATGGTGATATGTGTAAAATTACATGAATTTTGATTTTCTAGAAATATGAAAGAATAGACACTGCGTGATGAAGCTATAGACACAGGGGCATATATAAAACAGGTTCTTAGAGGTTGTAGTGGTGTATGTGTCGTACATGACTAACAAATAGCGTGTCTCTTGGTGAGAATAGCTGTGAACGTTCGTCTGTCCCTCTGCTGTCTTGACACACAAGACTGTCCCCACGGGACATTATCATGAACGGCACTCTTAACATGCCGCCGGAGGGGATGATGGGAGATAAACAGAGCTCTGGTGTATTGGGGAAGGCCATAGGCTTTTTAATGCACGGGCTTTCATTCAGTGTGCTGAGGCTCAGACTGAGGCCTACAGTTTTTATTAAGGTGTACGGGAGGAGTCTGAGATTTTATAGAATAAAACAAAACAAAAAAAAAACCAAACAAACAACAAACAAAAAAAAACGACCACTGGGGTTATTGTTTCAGATTTCCAAGATTTGGTAAGTTTAATCTTAAAGACACTACCAGGATTTTATTATAAAAAAAATTGATCGTAACTCTGCATTAAAACATTTTATATACGTATGCATGCACACCGTATATAGGTATAACTTGATGTAAACATTGAATTGAATTGTTTGAGGTCCTGGGTTCAATCCCTGGCATCTAGGGGGCAGCCGTGGCCTAGTGGTTAGGGAACCGGTCTCGTGACCGGAAGGTCATGGGTTCGGTCCCCACCCAGGGCAAGACACGACTGAGGTGCCCTTGTGCACTGACTCCCCTAAATGCTCCCCGGGTGCCATGGTTTGGGGCTCTGGGCAAGTGTGTTCACTGCCCCCTAGTGTTCACTGGTGTGTGTTTCACTGCATGGATGGGTTAAATGCGGAGGTCACATTCCTTCTGTGTGCAAACACAGTAAGACAAAATAGTTCACTTTTATCTAGTGGACTGGTTGTTGATGATGATGATGTAGGAATGTCAATTTAGAAAATAACACACACACACTCCACGGACCGTTTGCCAGGGTCCTGTTTGTGTGGGATTGCATGTCTTTATGGGTTTCCTCCAGGAACTCAAATTGTCCATTCTTCAAGGTACTATCCAAATAAAATTGAATTGAATTGAATTGAGCTAAATTAAACTGAAGTGCAAACTGGATTTGGAAAGTTTTTTTTAATTTATTTAAACCGCAATTGTTTTACATTACATGGCACAGTGGTGCAGTGTGATTCTTTCTGTGTGGAGTTTGCATGTTCTCTCCATGTCTGTTTGCTTTCCCACCCACACTTCAAAGAGAGCTCAGCTGAATTGGTAATACTGAATTTCCCCTGAATGTGTGAGTTTGAATATGTTTTTCTGTATGTCTACCCTGTAATCGACTGGTGGCCTGTCCAGGTCTAGGGTATTTACTCTGCTGTCCAACCAGTGAGCACTAAAGTAGACTCTTCCAACCCATATAGTCCAGTAGTTTAATAAGCGGCTTAAATAATGACTAAATGTTGACGTCTAAGCAGATATTATAATTATTTATTATATAGTATTATATGTGTAGTGTTAGTATTTTTTCTGCATGAAAGAGTTTAGTAAAAAAGTTAAAATAAATAAATAAATAAATATTACATATTATAATATACAATTTATAACAGTTTAGTATTTGCTAACACTTAATCTGCTGTAATATAATACAATGAGTATTAGTAGGTAGTTGATCAGCTCATGATAAGTTGTGTTCAGAATCTGGGGAAGGCCTACCGTTTATTTTGTGAAATATGATGACATACAAAAGGAATATTTTAAGAAATCGGTGTTAAAGGCAAGTCACCTTGCTTACAAACCTTGCTTAATAAATCTAAAGTCTATTATTAACATGCCAACTGTCTGTCCTTTTTTAATACTATTTAAGCTCTGATTGTTACCTGATTCATTCCAGTCATTACCTTTTTTTTAATTAATGAATTTATTAAAAATATATCAGTCCAAATCGTTATATTGTTACCCTGCTAAGGCAGCCGTTGTCTTGTGGTTATAGAACCAGTCTTGTGACCGGAAGCTCCCAGGTTCAGTCCCCACAACGGACAAGACAACTAAAGTACCCTAGAGCGAGGCACCTGACCCCCCAACTGCTGCCCGGGCGCTGTGGTTTGCAGCTGCCCCCTGCTCCGGGCAAGTGTGTTCACTGCCCCTTAGTGCTTAGGGCAGCCGTTGCCTAATGGTTAGGGTTAGGGAACCGGTCTCGTGACCGGCAGGTTGCGGGTTCAATCCCCACCCAGGACAAGACACGACTGAGGTGCCCTTGAGCACCTAACTCCCCTAACTGCTCCCCGGGTTTGGGGCTGCCCCCCGCTTCAAGCAAGTGTGTTCACTTCAACCTAGTGTTCACTGGTGTGTGTGTTTAACTGCATGGATGGGTTAATTGTGAAGGTCACATTCCTCTGTGTGCAAACACAGTAGGCAAATAGTTCACTTTCACTTCACTTTCACTTAACTCACAAGATTAAAAAAAAATGTCACATGGCAAGTTGAGACCTTAATCAACTGGAGTGATGTAGCTGAGGTTGAGGAACTGTCAGAGTCAGAATTCACACACTATACTGACAGTGCTGCCATTTCTACGGTTGTTTCCAGTGTTTTCTGCATCCACAAAGGTTCATATTAAAAAATACTAAAGAAAAAAAAAACATGCATGTACCTAATTCAGTGAACAGATTCAGATAAAGATACAGTGGTGCTGGATTACACTCCAAATGAAGATATGTTATAAAGTTTAAATAGGCTGATGTAATCGACGGAGACCTGCATGAAGACAAGCCGAGAGATGGCTGCTTGTTTAGTGTGACTGCTTTAGGAGTCAGTCTGCTCTCTCCCACAGAGGTGAAGGTCACAAGTGTGTATTTCTGAATAGAGAGAAGCCTGAACTCACACAATTCATTATTAATGCTTGAATATTCCCGCATAACTGTTGTGATTATACCAGGAGGGAGGAGGTCAGCGTGCTGGAAAAGAGGGGAGAAATGAAATGAATCTCTCTCTCTCTCTCTCTCTCTCTCGTTCTCTCTCTCTTTCTCTCTCTCTCTCTCTCTCTCGTTCTTCCTCTCTCTCTCTCTCTCTCTCTCTTTCTCTCTCTCTCTTTCTCTCTCTCTTTCTCTCTCTCGTTCTTCCTCTCTCTTTCTCTCTCTCTCTCTCTCACTCTCTCTATTTCTCTCTCTCTCTCTCTCTCTGTCTTTTTTTGTTTGGCTCTGTCTCTCTTTTTGTTTCTTTCTGTGGTGAGATTGATAAATGTAAATCTATCAGACAGAGAGAAAGAGAGAGACGCCCTACCATGCAGGGATCGCTAATCTGCTATGACGGTTCAAATTTCCATTATATGCTGCTTGAATCTGGAATTAAGTGCAAATTAACCACGCACTTTACCCAAATTATTGTTTTTTCCCCTTCTTTTGGCGAAATTCCACGGAACTTATGTCAGCATGCGAAATATGCATGACTAAAAGTGTCTGCCATTTTTTTACGGGTTTCTTACCGAAATGAGAAAAAAGCATGACGAGAACTTAATGTTTGAATTATTCTTTTTTTTATCTCATCGTTCTTTCTTTCAAGAAAAGATTGAAGAGAAAGCAATCGGACTTAATAAAGATCTAGAGTAGCTGTTTTTATCCTCCTCATCTCTCTGGGTTTTAATTCATCTTCCTCTGAAAAATGTTTAAGTGCCTCCCGAACCTCAAGAGAGGCTTTTGTGTGGAAGTCTGTACTTTTTCCCCCTCTATTTTACAGAGAATCATAATCAAGTCTGATGCATACACACCGAGATGGTAGACTCTTTCCACTGCTCATCCCTGAGTAAACTGACTGGCAAACATTGACAAGCCTTTTCCCTCATGGCACTGCTTCATATTAGACAAATCTAACTGACACCGGCGTTTTCTGCCACTGAGAGAGAGAGAGAGAGAGAGAGAGAGAGAGATAGAGAGAGAGAGAGATACTGGAGGAAATGCAGAAGACTTGATATCCCTGCTCATTAAATTGAATTGCATATTGTGCGACGTGGTTATGTATACACACAGATATGAATGATAAACAGAAGATATGAACCTGCAGGAGAAACAGAAAGAAAAAGAACGAAATAGCACAGTGATCGTCTTCTAACTTATAGAAATTCCTTGACTCTGTTAAATGTATTTGCTCTACCTGGCAATAACAGGTCTCTGGGTAAAGTCTGCTTTTTATACTGTCCGAGTGTCAGTCGATACACAAACTTTTCTTGCATTATAGAAAATTTGATTCCATTTTCACAAGCCAAGAATTACTGAAACGCTTTTAGGTGATTTCACAAATGGCATTTATGTCGCACTGAAAGTACAAATACAAGATATGGCTAAATGTATGTGGACACCTGACCATGACACCCATATTTGGAGCAGCCATAGCTCAAGGTTAGGGGACTGGTCTTGTTCCCAGCACATGACTGAAGTGCGCAAGGCACCTAACGCCTCAACTACTCCATGGCACCGTGGATAGGGGCTGCCTTATACTCATAGCCACTCAGGTATATTCTCTGCTGCCTTGTTTTTGCATTCACTAGTGTGTGTGTGTGTGTGTGTGTGTGTGTTTCACTGCATGGATGGGTTAGTTGTGGAGGTCGAATTCTGCAAGTTTCATTTCACTTTTATATCTGAATGTGAAACATCCCATACCAGATTTATTCCCAATTTGTTGTTATAATAAGCCACTTTTCTGGGAAGGCTTTCCAATAAAAAAAAAACACTAAAGGTCAGGCACTGATGGGAGGCAAATGGGAATCA
Source organism: Duopalatinus emarginatus (assembly GCA_028565595.1). NCBI lineage: Eukaryota > Metazoa > Chordata > Actinopteri > Siluriformes > Pimelodidae > Duopalatinus > Duopalatinus emarginatus. The sequence continues at coordinate 21,735,353 of JAOVVF010000047.1, forward strand.
GTGGTCCAGTTCATCCCAAAGATGTTCAGTGGAGTTTAGTGTCAGGGTTCTGTACAGGACACTTGAGCTCCAAACCTTCAAACCTTGAGCTTACACTCCAAGGTTTAAAAACCATGTCTTTGTTTTGTGCACAGAGGCATTGCTATGCTTGAAACAGGTCTGGGCCTCTTATTATCAGTAAAGGTAAATTGTAATGCAACTGGTACAAAGACATTCTCTCCAGTTGTGTGCTTTCAAGCTTGTAGCAACAATTTGCAGAAGAACCACTTGTGAGTATGTGGAAATATAGGTCATGGGAAATAAGGAGACAGCGGCAGGCTTCAGACTTTTCAGTAAAGAATTATCAGGTGGGAATTATCATGCTTTACCTGCCAGTTCAACCTGCTTTTCTCTGCTCACAGCATGTGTGCAACCACATTCCAGGTCTGATTTTAACAAACATTTGTCCATTTTGTATATAAAGTAAAAAAAAAATAGTGAAGCACTTATTGACCTCTGTGCTTGCACACAGAGTAATTTTATCTCTGTATTTCACTCATCTGTGCAGTGAAACATACACACTAGACAGCAGTAAACACACTTGCCGGGACCGGAGGGCAGTCCCTATCTATGGTGCCTGGGGAGCAGTTGCAGTTAGATGAGTTGCTCAAGGGAATTTCAGTCATGTCTTGTCGACTGCGGAGATCAAACTCCCGACTTTCCGGTCACAAGCCTTGGTTTCTTGACCACAAGCCCGTGGCTGCCACTAAAGCTGATATAATAAAGGTAAGTTAAAGTGATAAAATGCCATTTACTGCATGTGTGCGTATTTTAGATAAGTGTCATAAATAAGACCTTAAGCATCAATTGTTTCCCCGAATGTATTATAGCCACACTTAATACAGGAATGCTCTACTGAGATCATGCTGTTTTTTTCTCTGAATGGTGAATGGAAAGCATGTAATATTTTCATTTATTAAAAAACAAACAAGTTAAACACCACTACTATCCGAAGACTCCAACTCCCAGAATGCACCACAGCCCACAAACATGGCGCATGTAGCCTCCTACAGCCTCCTAAATCATGCAGATCTAAACTCAACACACCTATACAAGAACACCAATCCAGACATACTAAAAAGTACTTTAATATTTGTTTAGTACAGTTTTGTCTAGTTACGTATTCTGAACTTTTTGCCTGCTTTAATGTTTTTTGATTCTGTAATTGCCTTTGATACTGTAACTGACCTGTGCCTGTTTTGACCATTCCTTTGTCTTTGTGTATCGATACCATTACCAGTTCTTTTGATTTCCTCTCTATTACACTCTGGCAGTAATTTTTATATTGATATGTGCTTAGGGTACGTCCAATGTATCTATTTTTAGTCTCTACTCCAAGTGCATTTTAAACAAAACCTCAACCCTGTTACCAGCCAAACAACATTAACTCAACCCTGTTAACTGTCAAACAGCATTTACTCAACTCTTTTACCTGTCCAATAACATTAACCACACTCTTGTTACCTGTCCAACAAGATTAACTCAACCCTGTTCCAAATAGTATGAACTATTTTGTATATTCCATAAGACGCATGTTGCATTATGAGATTTCCTGAAACTCACCAGCATGAAGTACCACCATGTTACTTGAATAAGAGTAAGCCTGCAAATTAACTAAAAGAGAAAGAATATTAAGCATATCATTACATTGTCCTTAATGCCCTCCTGCCATTAGCATGGATACTTGTTAACCACCTCTGGTGTATTTGCTTAGTATAAATTAGTATAAATAACTTAATTAACCTTGTTACTCATTTAAATGCAGCCAATCTTAATATAATGAGATCATTGCTTGAGTGGATTGAATATGTTTTCTTGTGTGTTTTCAGTTGAAATGGATTAAGAAGACACTCGGGTAATTTGAGATGAAGTTTCATCCCTGAATGTTAAAGGATTGCGAACACTGTCTAACTAATGAAGGTATGAATCATATAGAATTAGTTTAATGTTCCGGCTATACCATGATGCTGGCTAATTGACTAGCTGGAACAATGTCTTGGATAATTCAGGGAAATGTGACTGACCTGTCACCTTACTTTTCCTGGAGTTGAGTTCTGAGATGCTATTTCTGCTAAACGTCACTGTGAGAAGCTTTGCTCTGTCTCTCCATCTCTTTCTCTCTTTGTTCCTCACCCTAAGAGCTTTAGTGTCAACTGTAAGGTGCATGACAATTTTTACTTAACCATCTAAACACTGATAATCATAGAAACATACAGTCAAGGTATGTATAGGATAATATATAGGAAAATATTAGAAAGTAGAGATAAAGAAAAAAATATATAAATTTATAAATTATAAAATTATATGCAATATAATAATAATAATAATAATAATAATAATAATAATAATAATAATAATACTGGTGATGATAATGATGATGAAATATGCAGGAGCATTATATGTGCATAATAAGGAGACTGTGAGACTGTGAGCCCCCACATCTCCTCCACTCGCACACTGAGCACAGGCTCCCCACAGGGCTGTGTGCTGAGCTCACTGCTGTATTGTCTCTATTCTATTCTATTCTAAAGAGGTCCTGAACCAGGACAACACCTAGAACCAGCCACACCCCTCAATTTTACTGCAACTCCCTAGGACCAAAGTTGCTAGCATCACACTGCATATTAACATGCACATTTACGCACTTTATTTCAAATTCAGTTTAACTCAATGCAATGATTGTAGAGATTAAGACTTTTAACACAACAGACATAATAGAAGGCAGTGTCAGGACTGGACAGAAATCAGACACGCGGAGATTAAATTGAAAGGGTTTTAATAAAGGGCTTGGGCACGAAGGAGTAGTCAAAACAGTCCAGATCAGCAACAGCACCAAACAGAAGTAAGAGAGGGACATACCAAGAGACATAGTCAAATACAGAAGCAAAATCCAAAACCGGCAAAACAGAGTACAAAAGGGAGAGGCAGAAATCAGGGTAATAAACACGCAAGGTCAAAACACGATCAATCAAACAGATGAAGACCGCTTTGTAATGCTTTGTAATGTAAACTCGGCAGAGGACTGAACAACGTGAGAGTCTAAATAGGTTGGGGAACAGGTGCAAACAATCAGTATCCGGGTGATTGTGAATGTGGGTAAGTCTGACTCTGGTTAGAAGGCCTGGGGGAGGCAGATGCATCATGGGAGTTGGAGTTCTGTTCGGCTTGGGGGCCGAAGAGAAGCGTGACAGGCAGAAAAGTGGTATAGTACACTCATCTGTCAGAAAATCTGGAACAGACTATAAAAACAATATAAATGAATAAATAAATACATAATAATAAAACAACTGGTACAGATTGTTGGTGGCTTTATAAAGGTATGGGGTTTGTTTACCTGACATTCCACTAGTACACCTACAAATGTCTCCGATAGGCAAAAACTGCATGTGCCTCCTTTCTGACAAGTTATACCCATTCATGCCCTGCATTTATTTTCTTCCAACAGGACAATACGTCACCACGTGTCATTTAAGAAATACTTATTGGAGTCATAAAGTCACCAGATCTCAGCATTATTGTACACATCTAGGATGCCATGCATCATGTTGTGAAACACAGAAATCTGTGTTCTGAAATCTGTGAAATCTATATATACTAGTGTTGTGCAAACAGGAAATACACACACTAAGGCGTTCAAATACGAAGTTAAGTTCAAGTCACTTGTGGCTGGGGTGTGTGTTGTTAGGTTTACCTGAAAGTGGGAAGGGCAGATGTTGTCACCCACTACCCACAAGCAGTTCCCACTACACCAAAACGTTTTTTAAATATATTGTTTATTCACTCATTATCTAAGATGCTTAGTCTACTACTGGGTTGCAGGAATGCTGGATCTATTCCAGAGCTCATTGTATGGAAGTTTCCGTGCACAACCTGGACAGGTCACCAGTCCATCACTGAGCAGATACACAAGGACACACATTCATACAGTCACACCTAAAGGCAGTTTACTAATTTTGGGATGGCTGACTGCATGTCTTTGGACTTTTGGACTGTGGAAGGAAGTACAAGTCCCCGATTGTACACGTTTCTTTCTTTCTTTATTTATTTTTTTTAATTTCTACTACAAAATTCTGGTTTATGTCAATTTTCACACCAGAAACACAAACACAACGTAACCAGCATTTCACTGCCTGCTGTATTGTGTATAGTTTTGTATGACTAATAAAATTTGAATTACGGATCTGTCTCAGATTTAAGATGCAAATAAGACACTTTGCTTGCACTACACATTTCAATATCTATTATGTTCGTATATAACTGCTGTTTATTTGTAGCTCATCACGGCTCCTGAGTTTTACTCTTCTCTTTCTGTTATCATCCAGCACAGGAATTGTCCTTGTCTTTACATGCATGCGGCCTGTGTGTTGTTTACACACACACACACACACACACACATGCTAGGTTTATTTCCAGACCATCGCCTCTGCTCCCCGTCACAGCAATGCGACCACGGCTACACTAACCCCGGGCTAGCGGCTGTCTCCGCTGATCCAAGCATTCCCCTAGTGGGGGACCAGGGGCCTGGGCATGCATCATACCCACACAGACACACACACGCACACACACACATAAGCCATTTCATGCCACCAACAAGAAAACACACTTTGTCTATTTTTCTTGTGCTTTTAAAAAAAGGAATGAAATATGGTTAATATATGAGTAAAATCATAAAAATATCCACAGAGTCCACTGTTTCACTTTGGTCCTTCTGTCCCGCTTTACCTTCCTTCCACAAAAGGAAGTTCTTTCCATTCTTCTGAAACGTCAAACAGCAGAATTACCAAACGTGAAAAGCCTCTTTGAAAGCATCATTTAAAATACCAAACCCTAGTTTAAGTAATCGCCTGCAACTGGAGATGTAAGTGCCGTTTTTAAGTAGCTCTCTAATGGCTGCGTCTGCCTTTTAGCCGACTGCGTGCTATCTCCCAGACCTGTGATTATGAATGTGAGGTGAAGAGGTGAGGTGCAGGGGTCAGTGCGTTAGACACCCCCCCTTCTCGGGAATTCCACGTTAGTCGCACCGAACACACTTCCGATGACGCTTTTCACGTTGTCTTAGTTCAGGTGGCCTGTGGGAAACCACGCTTCCTGAAAGAACAAGTTGATTATTCATTTTAATTTTTTTTTTTTTTTTTTTTTTTTTTTGTCAGGGACATATGGATATTACATATGGACACACACACATAGCTCATAAAGACGGTTCAAGAATTCAAATCAGACCAGCATGGATTTATAGTAAATGGAAACAATATATATATGGTTTCTATTGATATTTTTAATTTTTTTTTCTAAAAGTGCAGTAAAAAGGGAGCAGGATGGCCCGGTGGCTGAGCTCGAATCCTGCTGCCACTCCAGGCTGTATTTAATGAAAACATTGACTTGGACATTTTGGGGCTTTTTACATTAGCCAGACACGCTCATGCATGGTGCTTGGTGGATGTGGTATTATGTGAGGGGTTGAAGGTCACTGAGGAGGGAAGTGTTGTTAATTTCACAGGGTTAGGGAACTGAGGACTCTGGGAGAATACAGATCACTTAGCACAGCCCTGCGGCCAGCCTGCGTCTCCCTGTCCGTTGTCCCTCCTTCTTTCACTCCTTCTTTCTCTCTTTTTTTTATTTTCGGTCTCACACTCCCTCAGATGTCTTTCACTCGTTTTTTTTCTGTCTCAATTTGTTAAGCACATGCTTTAGGCCAGTGAAGCATGTAGAGGTGAATGTGAGAGGTGTTTGACATGGTGCCAAGAGATGCTGATGAATACTCATGTGTCTGTGTCTGCTTACCAGTTTCGAACACGTTATCCCTTCCTCTAATGATTTCCATGCGTTTATGCTAACTTCAATCATTATTCTACATGTTGCGTTTACATTGTGTCCACATACTTAAAGCTGAAATGCTTAATAGGTCCCCTATGTTTGATCACAGACCCACAATCTATGCCATCTTATTAGATTTATTTCGAACAAAAGGCCTTATTATTTGCCCAAACTCGAAAGAAATTAAATAAGTGTCGTTTACAATTGAATAATGGAGTGTCTCTAAGCTCCTAATTTGATTAAGGTTGTGGAAATAGAGGGCAGAGACTCTTGTGTAGGATTACATCACAAACATGCCTCCTCTAATTGGTTCATATTGCTGGTAAATTTGCATATGGATTCTCCTTTAATGTTGAACCGTCCTTTAATCCGATCCGCCCCGGTGTCTGCTGTTCCAGGATTTCTCATGCAGTCGTTCCACGCGCGATAATTCCGCGAGCGTTTTAACTCCACAGATAAAGGAAATGACAATTTTAGAGGCCCCTGACTGTTAACAGAGGAAAGCTTTTTAGTCATGGCGGACCAAGTATCGTCCTTTTTCATGTGCTAAAGCAGTGCGTGAATCCTTGCTTTAAGGGATTCTGCTTAAGCCCCTTCAATTTTTGGCTAATCTAAACTAGGAATAAGCTACAAATTTGTGATGGCTATCCATTAGATTTTAAAACGATGAAAATCTCTATAACTGTGGTGTGGTTGAAAAAAAAAAAAGTTCTGTGTTGTCCATGCTGGAGAAAAGGTTGGCTATTACATATGCCATGCACAAATATTTCCCTCGCAGCTTTGAGCGAAATCTCCATGTTATTCATTTCAAATGCAACTGACGGATTTGATCAATATTTGCTTTAGGAACATGCAAGTCCCCAACACACAAGGCCATAATACTAAAAAAAAGCTGCTAGATAGCAGATGGAGAATAAATAAGGGGACTAAGCAGTGGCTGTGTTCTTAGTGGAGATGGTTTTCATTACTTTTGGCTTTACATAGAGTAACTCACCACTTTCTCCCCATCCTGAACACATCCTTGTTTTTTTTGTTTTTTTGTTTTTTTCCTCTCGGAAAAGGTTATTGTTATTTATTCCTCTTTTCTTTTTTTAATAAGCTTAACGTCAACTCGCTTTTCCTTTACAGGCTGTTTCATTCTTTCCAGAGCGAATAAACGCTGACTTTATTTCCATGAAATCTTGCGTCGACACAGATCTATCTTTTGCATAAAAGCATGAAGAATGGGCCTAATATCAGTGCCATTAATCCATCTGCTGGAGAGTGACACAGAGCAGTGCACGAACAAACAGTGAAGGAAGAAGAAGGAGAAAACTGAGGAATACAGAACCAAACAGGAGTGAGATGGGATGACATGTGACAGCTGTGACAGTACCAAACGGTGTGTGTGTGTGTGTGTGGTGGGATCTCAGAGCAGGGGTTGGGGTGAGTCTTGGCGACTGCCTGCATCTTTGATCCAATTACAGTGTACGGACCCCTGTCAGCCTCTGCAGCCCGGCTGCTGCCACTGAATGGCCGTTATTGATCTCCCGTCAAGAGGAGCAGTTGTCTCTGGACCCTCCACTAGCCCTTCTCCCTTGTGCCTCACCCCCCTCACCCACCGCCCATGCCCTCATGCACCCGTGCTTCTGACGCGATTTACTGGCCTGCCTAAATGCTCCTTAAATCGGGTTCCAGCATACAGGTGTGACTGGGCCTCTCCGTTTAACCCTGCAGTTCTTCTGGGATCAAAATGTCACATTGTCTAACAATACTAAAAATACAGTGTGGATTTTTTAAAAATAAATTTGTGTGTATTTTTCTAGTTATGCACTAAAAACTTTTATTTTTATTTTAGTTCTATGTTTAGTACTGAACTATATAAATGAATAAAAATGTAAGTGAAAAATAGAAGAAGATTAAAACAAAAAGTCTATATTTAACCTATCTACTGTATATACATTACCAAAATTATATTTGGGGAATATTGTGTATAATTAAAACTTAATTTTGCAAATGATAATATGAATGAAAATCAGTATACATAAATTATATTATATTTAATCAAATATATCATATTATATGGCTATAATAATAATAATAATAATAATAATAATAATAATAATAATAATAATAATATCAAATTGAACCTAAAAACAATAATAGAATGTAAATGAATAAATTAATAAATAAACTGTTAAATAAATAAATAACTTTAATATCAAAATGATCTCTCTCTCTCTCTCTCTCTCTCTCTTTAT
>JAOVVF010000047.1:21774291-21784536 GCA_028565595.1 Duopalatinus emarginatus
TATATATATGGTTTATAAATACAGGTTATAACTGTAATTTAGTAGTTTATCAGTGTAATACAATTAAATTAACATTACAATACTGCTGTAAAAATTGTGTCTTACCTTCCCTAACTGGTATAGATACAGTTATTTTCTGTAATGTAAACAAGCTTGTTTTCCTTTAATGTGAACATTTTGTTACTTGTTGTAATCTAATAACCATTTGTCCTACCACAGTTAAAACAGTTAACATGGCATTTTAAATCATGGGACCTGAGCAATGAATCAAAATCAGTGCATCTTGCGAAACACTATTTGCTTTATTAAAGATAAACTTTTCCTTCCACTTGTGATACATTTGATTTTTTTTTTTTTTTACAAGAAAATATAATTTCAACAAAGAAAACCTTTTGCTTTTTCCCCTTTCTAAAAAGTCTGTGACAAAATGATCCGCTACCATCACAGATATGCTAGTTATAGAGCTAGTTATATGGAATAATCTGATGTAATATAGTCTTTAGGCTAACATCCTGCTTTCTTACACCAAGGGCTGACTTCACCACAGAATTCAGTTTAGTTACGCTAACGCTAACATCAGCTAATTTAGCTTGCTATTTTTAAACACTCCCTCTTTAAAACCAAGTTTAACAAGCTCTTAAGCTTTAAAATAAATGATTGCAAAAACATGCTGCAAGCAGTTGATATTTTCACTAATAAATAGACAATAATATAAAAAAGGAAACATATACCTTGTCCAAAGTTCCACTGGAGAGTAAATGAGTTTGAGGGAAACCAGCTGACTAAAATGGAGTCTCCTGCTTCTGAAATACATTAGTTTTACAAGAAATTGCTGTTTAAAAAGAAATAAATAACTGGATGATACTGTCCATACTGATTGTTAATATACAGCCACAAATACTGTAAAACAAGTTTTACAGTAAATAGCTTTTTTTTATGTAAAACAGGATAATACTGTTGAAAATTAGCTGTTAATTCAGAGATATTTTTACAGATGTAGGACTGATCTGAGAAATCTATCACTCTACCCTATTTTCTTAATATTAAGGAAATAAATATCATTTCACGTTTCTTTGATCCACAGTTCAGGAGCTTAATTGCAGCCTTCACACGTAGTGCACATGTAGCATTTAGAGCAGGGGTGCCCAACTCCAGTCCTGGAGGGCCAGTGTCCAGCACAGCTTGGAGGTTTCTCTACTCAAACACAGTTAACAGGTAAGTGCAATCAGGTGTGTCTGAATAGAGAAACCTCCAAGCTGTGCTGGACACCAGCCCTCCAGGACTGGAGTTGGGCAGCCCTGATTTAGAGTCTAGAATCAGTAGGTATGCAAATATGTAAGTCTATGTCCAAGAATGTAAATCTCAGATATTAGATGATTTTAGGCCAAATACGGCCAATTAAAGGCAGTTATGCGCCAGTTATGGCAATGCCAAGTGTATAGCGGGCCCCACATTTTGTCATCCACATGCAGCCCACCATGTGAAATAAAATAATTTACACTTTGGGCCAAAAGTGGCTCAACAGTAGCCTGCCAAACTTTTTGGGACTGAGTTCAAGTACCTGAATCTGGTCATCATTGACGTTCCACTGCAGTAAGTGGGCTTGATGAAGTATGACGTGTGGGCCGTATCTCGGCCATGAAACATTTGCTATCTGGAATGTCTTTAATAGAATTTAAAGATAAATGTAATAATTTATAAAGATAATAGTAAGATTGACTGACTAAGTGAGTGAACCCACATCAGCTTTATGAATAAGGGGTTTTGCACTGAAACCAGCTGAAATGTAACTTTTTTATTTTTTTACAAAAATGACTTAAAGATTCACCAATAATTGAATACATAACGTTCACTACCTCTTAAATAATGAATGTCTACCAATAATTTTGAGTACAAATAACATCACACAGTTCATTGTAAAAATGCATGAGACTACACGCCAGGCCTATATATCTTGTTTTGTTTTTTTTTTTCCCTCTGTCTATAACGTTGGCACCATCATATTTCCTTAATGACGAATTAAGGTGTCACCTGCTGACCTAGATCTGCATGTGGGGTAATGAATGCCGGCCAGTTAGTTCAGATGGACAGTAGTCAATTCATCCCGCATGGGAATGCCTCATTAACGAAGGAGAAAGCAGTGTGTGTGTGTGTGTGTGTGTGTGCGTGTGTGTGTGAGGTGTGTGTGTGTGTGTGTGAAATGGATGTATGGTGTCACTCAGCTCAGGAGAGCAGCTAATGAGAGAGAAAGAGAGAGCACTATGTCTGGGAGTAGTAATTCCACATTACGTGGTCTATCTAGGGGAGAGTGGGGGTAAAAAAATGGCTGAGTGTAAAGAAATGGAGGAGGAGGTGAAACAAGAGAGTAGACGCAAAAGAGTAGAAAGACAGGGGACAGAGAGGGAGAAGGGGGACCCGTCCGCTCATTATGTGTGTATATGTGCGTCTGTGTGCACGCATGGGGATGTCTCTGGAGCTTTCTTTAATATTTTAATAAATAACATCAGCCCAACAAAAAAATTAATGAATAGTATCATTAATAATGGGTCCGTGTCGTGTATAAAGGGGGAACGGGGGGGGGTTGATATTAAACTGCGAAGGGGTAGGGGCGGTGGTATGGGGTATCTCGGGAGACTTGGGATTTTTCCAGCAGCAAACAAGACCGCTGCAGCCGCCTGGCAGCCCTCGCAGCCTGCAGCTTTTACAACAGGTTGAAACTAATAAAAGAGGATTTTGCCAGGCACGGAGTTAAGCCCTCGGAAATCTGCTCCTGTAGAAGGGGAGAGAGTCACAGCCAAATGTGATCCTTAATTAAACTTTAATCAAGATAATGCTGTTTGCAGTGGAACTAGATAAAAAAAGGTGTCTCCAGCCGCCGTCTCGAGCCAGTCTAGCTAAGGACTGACTGTTGTAGCAGACTTAACCTCACTGCTGGTGTGCATCACCCAGTTTTAGTTTATTGTGTACATTGTGTAACTTTTCCATTGTATATTGTTTCAGGTAGAGCTGCTAAAACCTTTGAGTTCAACCTGCATTTCACCACAGATTTGTTACTGTAAATGACTGAATAAAGGACTGTATAATTTTGATTATTAAAGTATTCAACTGAATGAACTTTAGTCTGTTCAGAGAAGTGGGTAGCAGAAAAGACAGAAATAAAACAATGTATCTATACTTAACAGGACTAATCTTTTTTTTGTAGTTTGTGTCATAAGCTAAAGGAAAGGTTACCTAACTTTCCAAATCATTAATTAAAACAGTATGGCACCATTTTTTTTTTATTTATTTTTTTATTTTTTTGTGAAGTTGGTGACTATTTGATTCAACATGTTTATAAAGGGGTGCATTTTTATTGTTTTATTTTACCTAAAATTAGGGGCTGATAGGGCCTGGCCTCGTCAGAGGTCACAGAGAAAATAGTTACAATTTATACTAGCAGTCTTTGTTTGGTGAGCCAAACAAAGGTTGGCCTACCATCATTTGTTCAACCAAGCAAGCAGTTCAAAACAGCTGTGTGCATGTGCAACACACTTTTAATAATAAGTTGAGGGGTATGATAACATTGGCCCCATGCTCTGAGTAGCCAATAAAAAAAAAGCGTCTAATCTGATAAAAAGTTACATTGAAATTAAGTTGATGATGATTCTAGGCCAAATATGGCCAAGTAATGGCAGTTATGAGCCAGTTATGGCAATGGCAAGTGTATTGTGGGCCAAGTTTAGCTCCCACATTTTGTCATCCACATGCAGCCCACCATGGGAAATGAAATAATTTACACTTTGGGCCAAAAGTGGCTCAACTGTAGCCTGCCATACTTTTTGGGACTGAGTTCAAGTACCTGAATCTGGTCATCATTGACGTTCCACTGCAGTAGGTGGGCTTGATGAAGTATTACGCGTAGGCTGTATCTCAGCCATGAAACATTTGATATCTGGGATGTCTTTAATAGAATTTAAAGATAAACTTAAATAATTTATAAGCAAAAACAAAGGTTGGCCTACCATCATTTGTCCAACCAAGCAAGCAGTTCAAAACAGCTGTGTGCATGTGCAACACACTTTTAATAATAAGTTAAGGGGTATGATCACATTGGCTCCATGCTCTGAGTAGCCAATAAAAAATAAAAGCGTCTAATCTAATAAAAAGTTACATTGAAATTAAGTTCATTTGTGGATTGTGGAACAATTTGCCCCTGTTTTCTTTTCAAACAGTAAGCATCACTGCTGTTTTGATTATTACATTATTGAAAACATTTAATTTTGGCTGTACTTTATGGCACGAAAGCATTGGATTTCCCTGCTCTGAAGTGTTGCTTGGGATGTGCTATTACATTTGTGGTCCATACTGATGAGTTTGTAAGCCAAACTATAATGTTATAATGTAAATGTTTATAGTTTGTTTTATAGATATCTAAGCCCCTCCCTTTTTTTTTTTTTTGGTTTGCTATGCCATTCTCAGACAGCAGACAATTCTGGGTGAAGCATGACTCAGTTGAGCAGTTTATGGGCCAGTTATGGCAATGGTAAGTGTACTGTGGGCCAACTTTACCAGCCACATTTCAAGTTTCTTATGGCATGCAGTCTGATCATTGTAAACTAATTAACATTGTGGAGCAAAACTGGCCCGACTCATATTTTGTTGTGGCTGACTTCCGGTACCTGAATTCAGATTAAGTCATTACCGTCATTCCATTGTGGTTTGCGGTGCTGTATGAAGCATTAAGTGTGGGCCAGATTTGGGCCATGAATCATTGCCTTTCTGGGTTTTACTGATACATTCACTCATTAATACATTTTTTACTATAGAAGAACCCATTTTGGCAGAAACTCAAGTTTGGTTAGGATATTATTAATACTTTTTTTTAATACGTTTTGCTCTGTACACTGTATGGCCAAAAGTATGTTGATGACTATTACATCCCTGTAACTAATGGACCTAGCACAATCGTGTTCCAGCATGACAATGCCCCTGTGTAGAAAGCAAGATCCACTTCAACCCCTCAACCCCACTGAACACTTTTGGGATTAATTCAAATGCTGACTTTGCTCCAGGACTCCTTGTCCTGTATCCCAACCTTTCCTTCTAATGCGCTTGTGGTTGAAGGAGCTCAAATCCCCACAGTCATAATACAAAATCTGGTGAAAAGAGTTCCCAGAGGAGTGGAGGCTGTTATAGCACAAAAGGGTAGGGGGCAGCTCCATATTAATGCCCATGGATATGGAATAAAATAGAATAGATAGATAGATAGATAGATAGATAGAGAGAGAGAGAGAGATATTCATCTTTATGTAATCAAATAACCGCTGTATTCTGGTCAGGGTCCATGTGGATCCTAAGCCTTGGGAAGATGGGGCAGGAGGGACGTGCATACCCCAACACATCAATTTAGTGAGGCCAGTGAAAGTGAAAGTGGAGTAAATGACTTACTGTGCTTGTACAACACATTCAGTGAAGTACACATACTAGTGAACATACACCCTAAGGGGCAGTGAACACATTTGCCTGGTGAAGAAGGCAGGCCGTTATCCATGATGCCTAGGGAGCAGGAAGAGTGGTTAGATGCCTTGCTTAAGGGCTCTTTAGTTGTGTCTTGCTGATGCAGTTGGTCAGTCAAGACTGATTACCTAACATCAATCCAAACTGCACACATTAACCTACATGCATGTTTATGCAAGGTGTAAAGGAGCCAGTGGACCTGTGAAACTTTACATAGACAGTCACAACTCGGGATCGGGCCAAGAGACTGCAATGCTACCCTGGCTAAGTAACATTTTTAATATGTTTTATGGTAAAAATAACAAATAACAAATATGAATGAACTTTTGTAGCTTTCTTGTTATAAGTGTTTAATTTGCATTTATAATATGACAGATATGTCAGAAATGTTGGTCAATACTCTTTGGTATTGTGATTAATTTATATATATCATAATAGATTAATGGATACACAATAGAGAATTATATAATCACTGTAATGTTTAGGCTATGCACATGGCTTTATTATGAATGATAAAAAGCTTGGTGTTATACAATATTACTTTCAGTCACATGGCCAGATTACATTTCTGGTACAATTTGTACATATCATTTATTAGGGGGGTGTGTGTACCGTGTGTACCAGACTTCCTGTAATAGTCTGTACCTTCCTGTTAGACTATTACACAAGCACGTGTGTGGGAATCCCATGTCCGCCTTTAAAGGCAAAATACATTCATTTGCATGAACAGATTTGGGTCAGCTTCATTTACATAATGGTGCACATAATAAAATCTAAATGGAAAACACAGAACCAAACATCGAGCAGTCCACCAGTGTGTGTTATGGACGGCCTTTTCCAGGTAACGTAAGCGTATTTGTCTTCATGTGTGGCTGTGTAAATCATGCTATTAGAAGCATAACGACCACCACAGAGAGCAGAGCTTTACTAAATCTAACTATTTCACATGCCTTTTGATAAGCCGCGTGCCTTCAGGAGGGCTTTTCTCACACGCAGAAAGTTTTATTGGCTCGTCAGCTAATTACTTTACTCTGAGTAATTTATTTATGTGAGCTGTTTGCTCAATAAGTGGCTAATTTCATGATTTGATCGTGAATTATTTAACGCAGTGAAATCGCTAGTGAGGTTAGCAGATGTACGTGGGATATAGAGCAGTTTTATTAGACTCTTTTCTCTATGTATTGCGTGAACACACATGCCGTCTGTATACAGAAATGCTGCAATTTCCTTCATAATAAAAAGTGGATTACAGCGATTCACAAGACAGCGTCCCCAGCTGTCACCAAGAAATTAGACCATCCTGTTGTAAAAGCTCTGATGATTAAAAACCATGTTTATATATTAATTTGTAATTAGGCCAGCACACTTTCAGTGTTAGGGAGACACCCAATATGAAGCTTGGTGTGAATTTCAGCTTGAAATGATCAAGTGAACTGCAGCACTTGTGTAAGAGCCTCACTTGTTGAACTCTCAGGTTATCTGTGTGCTGTGTTACTCAATATATCCATAAATATCCAATTAAAAGGAAAATCCAATAAGATGTTCATAGTAGGGGTCAAAACACAGTTTTCTATGAGGATAATCAATTATTATAAGACAGGCGAAAGTCAAAACCAAAAAGATCAACAATATACAAATCTAGACATAATGCTTAGAATTAACAAGGCAATAAACAGATGACATTTTGATAAGGAAATAAAACAACAGGCTATAAATTGATGAACTAGTAAAGGAATAAACACAATACAGGCAAACACAATAGGGCAACAAACCAATGGCAGGCCACAGGCAGGGGCACATGCATGGTTAAAGCATCCTGTTTAAAGGGAACATTTTATGAAAAACACACTTTTACACATCCATTACATTCATTTATGTTTCTGGGAGGTCTAACAACTCTAACCTCTAAAACTGGACAAATCAGTCAGCTGTGTGCGGGCTGCCTAGATGAAATTTATGGGAAACACAGGATTCAAAAAGCCATTTAAATTGTGTGCTTCTTTCTACACCAAGCAAGACTATATTAGAATAATATCACCCCTTCATTAGAATATCTTCATCTACTGTCCAAGCGGCTCCACCCACAGCTTATGAGTCACGTTTGTAAAGGGGCACAGAGCTAAAGGTAAGGAAAATGTAGTGCCTTCGAGTGAACAGGCCAACACACATCACTTACAGCCTCAGAGGACAGGACAGCTGAGTGGATAAACCGTATATTGATGATAATGTCCCAGCTACAGTTCTTAAAAACCTGTAAGTGTGTTTAAAAAATGTTGTGTCTAAAAGTTTCTTTAGGTGTCTAAAATGACAGACAACGCGGTTGACCTCACTCTTATCAGACAAAGCAGCTCAAAGGCACATCCTGCAGCAGGTGGAGTGTTCAGTGACTCATTGCCATTTAAAGCAACAGGCACTGAAACTGAGTGTTTGGAAAGAGCTGTTTTAGACAGAGTGAAAAGACACCTGTAGTATTTAATCCATGTGATATTTTGACCAGAGAATATCACAGACATTTTTTATTTGGATCATTTATCCATCCGTCTGTCTATCCATCCAGCCGTCTAGCCATCACATTCACACACCCTTCTGAGATTCTCATTAGGACAAAATCTCAAGAACAGGTAGTTCAATGTGTAAAGCATTTACAAGAAAATTATCCTTGTATTTGCATTTTTTTTTTTTTGGAATGCCATCAAGGTCAAGGTCAAATTCTCTGGCTACCTGCACTTTTATTTATAATCACACTGTCTGTGTCACCCAAATGAGGACGGGTTCCCTTATGAGTCTGGTTCCTCTCAAGGCTTCTTCCTTTTGTCATCTCAGGGAGTTTTTCCTTGCCACTGTCGCCACCGGCTTGCTCATTAGGGATAAAATTTCTAAAAAAAAGTCTATAAATATATATTTAACCCTTTTTATTATGTTCTGTAAATCTGCTTTGTTAAAAGCGCTATACAAATAAAATTGAATTGAATTGAATTAAAACTATTTTTAACTATTTATTTATTTGTTTGCTTATTCTTGAAGTTTCATTCATATCTTCAAGTAATATAAAGTCACATTGTGTCCTAAATCTATTGTGTTTGAGTAATACCACTTAAGGCTGAATGCTGGTGGAGACACCATGCATGTCAGGTATATCTGTCAAAGTGAATCTGTAATAGCTCTATGTAAAGAGGCATTTATTGAGCACAATGTGTTGCTTCTTCACCCTTTTTTAAAACGTTATTCTTTAGTATATCTGGACTACTTTCCACTATTTATCTTTTAGACATTTTTTAAAGATACTTACGGGAGTCTCTGACAGCTCCGCTCTAATAATTTAACATTAGCCTCCTGTATCATCTTTTCAAAAGCACAATATTGGCCTTTTCACCCACTTCCATTGTATTGAACATATAATTTAACAACCGCATTCAGGAAAATGACAGTGAGTTGTCCAACATCAATCAAGCAGCTGTTTGGTATTTGAGTCTTTCTGTCCGTACTGACCTGGACATCACAAACCTGTGTTGTTCCTGTTGGTTGAAACAAAGGAGGAATTACCACAACACTCAGCATGCCACAATCAACAATTTATTTTCAATCATTACTGGAGCTCATATGGATTTTCTAAGCGACATTTTCAGGCTGTTGAATAACGTATTGATCTGCTGGGTGGCAGTTGGTATACGTAGTGAAACGTGGAGACAGGATGTTTATAATAGTTCTAAATGCTGGCACACATTAATGAGTCAAACATGTCGATACGGGTTTGATTTTCTATATGTGACATAAGAAGCCTGCCACGGCTTTAATTGTTTTCTGTATTCAGTTTATTATTTCTGTATAAGTACAAGTTTTATAAAGAATTACAGTACATATGTATTGGATTGTGTGTTATGTATGTATGTATGTATGTATGTATGCATGTATGTATTAGTTTAAGTTTTATAATTAATGCTACACCAAAAGACTGGAAGAATAGATTGCATTAAAATATGTATTTATAATAATGAATTTATAATAAAATTAAAATAAATAATTATTTCTATACTCATTTATATTTTATATAGCTGTATATTATGTCATATTTAATGCATAATAAATACATCAAATGCATATTTCACTAATAATGCAAAAAAAAGAGATATAAAACCTTGTGCAATTTTGCCATTTAAAATAAAGGCAGTGCAGACCTTTATTTCAGTGAACATTTGTATTCCTTATTTATAAAGTAAGCTTAACATAATGCCTAAATTATTACTTATTTCTCACATCAAAGAAAAATTTGATTTACTTACATTTTAGAGCTGTCTCTATATTATATACTCCGAAGTGCCAGAAAAAAAACTGGTACAGTGGTGACAGTCTAATACTAGGTAGGCACCTCACAGAGCATGGACTCCATGAGCTAAGATCTTGTGACTTAGATGGGAATGGCAAAACCCTAAACCCAGATAAGTATTTCTCTAACCATAAATTGGTGTCTCCAGACATGTGTGGCAGTGCATTGTTCTGTTGGAGGAGGACAAATTCATCAGAATGAATGCAGGGCATGCGGAAACAAGACACACATACCGTTCACCTTTCAAATTTTGGAGACACACCAGCGATCCCATAGAATGCCAGCTAAACAAACCCTACATCATTATAGAGCCAGAATATGTATTTTGCATATGCTCATCTGTGCAGTGTAAGTGTAGGTAAGTGCTATGTGTAGAAAGTTCTGTATAGAATGTCATTCTATAATATAGAACCTCATTGAGATCG
>JAOVVF010000047.1:21798136-21812808 GCA_028565595.1 Duopalatinus emarginatus
ATTAACCATGGTTCTGTTGTGTCTCTATCTGTGTGAGTTTGTATAGTGGAAGAATATTGTACTGGTTTTATTGGCTATGTTCAGGTGTAGTGGCTGAATTACTAATAGCTCCACTGCTGTAAACGGAATTATGCACCTGAGCTCAGTGTGTGAGTGTGTTTTATTAGTCTGAAAATCCTGCTCAGCCACCGGTGTTTCCTGAAAAACCTTGTTTTAAAATATATGTGATGTGTTGATTAGTGAGCTGCAAAGCTTGAGGAGAAGGTCTGTTTATTGTCTCCTGTGTGTCCTGTTTTGCAGACTAATGGAGAGAGGAAGAGTAAAATGTTTTAAATTATGTTCATGTCATAGAGCAGTAGAATTCAGGCATATGCCCAGGAGATTTGCAAGGAGAAATGCAACACAGCTTCTGGAAAAATTTAAGACACAGCACGTGGTGCATTCTGAAAGAATAAAGACCAAGTGCATGCAAGGTGTGCTGGAGAAAAATCTGGACAAAGCACATGTGTGTTCTAGTGTTCTAGAAATATTCAGACAAAGCACATGACATGTTCCAGTGTTCTAGAAATATTCAGACAAAGCACATGTGCGTTCTAGTGTTCTAGAAATATTCAGACAAAGCACATGACATATTCTAGTGTTCTAGAAAAAAAGCATAAAGCACATAGTGTGTTCTAGAAATATGCAGACAAAGTACATGGTGTGAGTTCAGAAAGAATTCATACAAAGAAAACAGTGTGTTCTAGTGTTCTTCATATATTCAGACAAATCGCATGGTGTTTTATAGTGTTGTATGAGAAAAAAAAATAAATTAATTAATTAAAAAAAAAGGTCCCAGTACATTTTTTTTCTTAAATATACACAGTACATGGAAGAAGAATTCATACAAAGCACATCTAATGTCTAATGTCTAGGTCTAATGTTCTAGAAATATTTTAATGAAGAACATAGCGTGATGTAAAATAATTCAAACAAAGCACCTGATGTGTTCTAGTGCTGTGGAACTATTCCGAGAATACACGACATGTTCTACTGCTCTAGGAAAAAAGCACAAAGCCCATGGTGTTCCAGAAATATTCAGACAAAGCACATGGGGTGTTCTAGTGTTCTGCAAATATTCATTGAAAGCACAAAGTGTGTTATAGTGTTCTAGAAATATTCACACCAAGCACATGGCATGTTCTACTGTTCTAGAAAAAAAGCATAAAGCACATAGTGTGTTCTAGAAATATGCAGACAAAGTACATGGTGTGTTTTAGAGTTCAGAAAGAATTAATACAAAGAAAACAGTGTGTTCTAGTGTTCTTCATATATTCAGAAAAATTGCATGGTGTTTTATAGTGTTGTATGAGAAAAAAAAAGGTCCCAGTACATTCTCTAAACTCTACTGTTCAGTTGCTCTAGGAAAAAAAACACAAAGCCCATGGTGTTCCAGAAATATTCAGACAAAGCACATGGGGTGTTCTAGTGTTCTGCAAATATTCACAGAAAGCAAAAGTGTGTTATAGTGTTCTAGGAACATTCAGACAAAACACACGGTGTGAGCAAGAGTTCCAAAAGTATTCAGACAAAGTGCATGGCATGGTATGGTGTTCTAGAAATATTTAGCCAAGATGTGTGTGACATAGTCAAAAAAAAACATGGTGTGTTCTAGTGTTCTAGAAAAATATACAGACAAAGCATGTAGTGTGTTTTAGTTTTTTTTTTTACAGGTATTTAGACAAAGCCCATAGTGTGTTCCACTTCTATAAGAATTTGTATTCAGTGTTCAGACAAAACCCATGGTCTGTTCTTTTGCACATGGCATATTCTAGAAAAAATCTGACAAAGTGCATGGTGTGTTTTACAGTGGTTCTCCACCTGGGCAGGTGAAGTGGATTTATACATATGGTAGTTGAAAATCTCATTTCACATTTTGTCCACTTTTTTTCTGTTCTGTCCACCTTGATTCTTCGGTGGAAGGCTTTTGTTTGTTTGTTTTTAAATTTTGCTGAAAAGTGTCAACCCTGATTAATAATCTCAAACCCAACTGAACATAGTTACTCTGTAAAAAATAAACTGTATGTTAGATGGCTGTATGTTGTCAACTATGAAATGCTTGTTACAGGGTTATTTACAGTAATTCAATAGACTGTAGTTTATAGAATAAGTCAGCTATGATAGCCTATGGACATAATTCAATTCGAGTCTTTGTTGTTATTAACGTTGTCCTGCTCCAACAAAATATATGGTTATAATCTGCTCCTGGTTGTAAAATTAACTGCCTTTAAACAGTTTGACACGTTTGAACTTTTTAGCAAACAGATCAGCTTAAATCCTTCATTGCAAAAGCATTTGAATGGTCTGTGCTTTTTGGAGCAGTGAAATCAATAAGACGTCCAGTCATAAGCTTGTCTTTAAGCTCCCAGACCTGTAGTCACTTACACCTTCTGTAAGACATCATGACAGACAGTTGGAGGATAGACCGGTCTCAGTGAAGTCAGAAAGCAGACTCGGTGTATAGCTAGGTGTTTCACATCCAGCGCAAAATATACACAGTCCTGATGTCCTTCATCAGCAGTTAAATGAAGGCCAGCCAGGTACAGCCAGGTGAAATCTGCTAGGATGCATGACGGTTTGCTATGTGTTGTATTTAAACATGGTCGTGAATTAAATCAGGTTTGTGCATTTGTTTAGGAAATCTTTAAGCTTTCCCAAAATTGCTCTCCACTACAACAATTCAGCAACTCCGTGTTAAATACTCCTGCAGGATTTTGGCCCAGCTGTGCAGCTGGAGGTTCTCTGCTCTGATATTGTGCTCAAATTGGCAGGTGGTGAGGTTGGGGCCGTGAGGGATGCTCGCCGCTCCTCCTGGGACCCCACTTGGCCAGCTCTCATCCTCATAATTATAATAAATTTGACATTTCACAGATAATATTGATTTCTCTATTTTAGCATTTCACCATAGGTGACATAGTCTAGCGTCAAGAATGAAATTTCTATTGATCTCCCGCACATTAATCCCTCTTGTGTATGTGATCATTTTTATAAGACCTTTTACCGCACATAAATCAATATTTCATATCTGCCGCTGCGACAGAGGAGATGTCATATTTGTAAACTGCGGCTTGACACCAACGATTCTTTTTCTCTGCTCCGGCTGCAACTGTGCAAGACCAGTCAATTTGAGCGCCTGCGAAAGGCAAAAGGATACAGAGGGCTATGAGGAGGAGAGGGAAAAAAAAGAAAAACAGACAGGCCCTTCTCCTTTTCTCCTCTCCTCTCTTACCCCCCACCTCTAATGATGAAATAGCATTTTAGAAGGGAAATTAGCTAGTGGGTGGTAAGTGATGCATAATTAAAATGAATTGGCTAACCGACGCAATTGATTAGCCCTCTCCAGCACTGGATTTATTGACCACAGCACTAATTTGGCTGTTAACTTCTCATTGGTGTAGTTCTTTGTTCTGAGAAAGTGTACTCTGTGTTTTCCTTTTAGTTCTGCAATCAGACAGCCGTTTCAGATGTGAGCATGCGTATTAGCCTGATCGGGGCTGTTTGTCAGCTTTGTGGTTTTTCCACAATGTGTGTTACCTGTAGCTGTTTTGACCAACATTTGGATATTTGTAGCAATCATAGCTAAACAATATATGCTTTTTTTTATTTTTAATATTATTTTTATTATTTTATTTATTTATTATATTTTTGGTTGTAGGAACGTTCTTTAAGGTTTGTTTTTTTTTTATGGTTAGAGGAACACTTACCTGAGTTTCCACCTAAGCCACCAGATCTCATTTTTATCGAACACATCTGGGATGCTATGCAATACGCTCTGGAATACAGAAATCCTACACTTTAGAATACAACATCATTGTGGAAAGTTCTGCAGGATATATGGTGTTTATTGTCTACAGAATATTTCCATAAGCTTATGGATTCCATATGTCATAGGGGACCTATCTAGTATTAAACTGATGTACCAGTTCTTCTGGCACTTACCTGTATAACTTTAGTATTTGGTTGTAGTTTAGGTTTATAAAATGTTTTCCTAACATTTGTAGTGTAGGAACCTGTAGCAGTTGTGGATGTAGCAGTATACACATCTCAACTTTGTGAAATGTTTTGAAGACTAAAGATTGAAGTTAGGATTAGGGGTGGAATTTTCCTTCAATTTTATTTGTATGGATTTGATCACATCTTTCTTGTTCATTTCGTTCTAAACCAACAAGAACAATCTACATAATTCAACAAAATTAATAAAACAGGTGGTTTCTTCAAATTCAACACAAAATGTCACTTTTATAACTACTGCAGTCTCAGAATTACTCAACCCCTTCATGAAAATGCCACTTTATGACAAGTATCTGGATCACCGTTTTTCTGTTATGACTTTCTTCATATGTGATAGATAGCCAGACACCAGTTTCTATCCGTGTTCCTGGGGAATCTTAGCCCATTCCTTAGTGACATTGGCCTCCAGTTCACCTATTTAAAAAAAAAAAACAACAAAGATTTTCTGTGGGGCTTAAGTCAGAGGGCGGCCACTCCTGAATCTTACAGGACTTCTTCTGAAACCATGCTTTGGATTTTGACTTCAAGGGTCTGCTTGGGACCATCGTCCTGTTGGAACTCTGTAAGTCTGGCATTTAAAGGAACTAACCAAAGCAGGATGTGGACACAGTTGCAAATGTTTATAAAAGTAAAAATTAAAGAATTCCTGTGCAGACAAACCAAAAACATGATACAAAACTCAAATCCAATAAACAGGCAAAAAATCAGGTGATGTGTAATCAGGATATCGAAGGGAAAACAGGGTCAAGAGTAACAAACAGGAGTCAAAAATGCCAGAGATTGCAAACATGACAATAAGG
Source organism: Duopalatinus emarginatus (assembly GCA_028565595.1). Taxonomy (NCBI): domain Eukaryota; kingdom Metazoa; phylum Chordata; class Actinopteri; order Siluriformes; family Pimelodidae; genus Duopalatinus; species Duopalatinus emarginatus. The sequence continues at coordinate 21,802,987 of JAOVVF010000047.1, forward strand.
CTTGGGACAGGTTGATATGTAGCAATAAGGCAAAGAACCAACAGGGTTTATGTAGGAGGAACTCAGAGGCAGGTAAACCATACACAGGTGAACGTAATTAATCAAACAAATCAATATTACGGTGACTGAGAACGGGTGCAGTTTGAACTTTAATCCTGGGTGTTACTGATGTTTTGCTGGGAAATGGAGTTCAGGTCACATCCTACAGTCCTAACAGCCTCTTCAAGAAGATTTCTGTTTTATTTATTTATTTATTTATTTATTTTAAAGAAAGAAATAATAAATTCCCCCTTTTTTATTCTGAGTTCATTTCTTTTTTCTTTAAAAACAGTTGACTTGGAAAGACAAGCATCCTGTCAGTGCTCCAGACTCTGATCATTCCCAACCACTTATATGTGAGATTTTGTTATGTGGCTTTGAGAGGGACATGACAGTGAGAGAATGCATGCCTGTTTTGTGGAAAATAAAAAAATCCAGTCACCAGACACCTGACCTTTTCCAGTTTTTCGCTCAACATGTCCCTTTTTTTCCCCGCCAATGAAAGCTCTTCGTGTGGTGCCTCAGGAAGGCCAATGCATTAGGAGCATATGCTAATTCCGCCAGTCACTCCTAATTGATGCCGTTTTACCAAGTAAACAAGACTTCTGTCCACAATGGACCAGTTTTTGCCAGCTACAAGGAGACAGAGCTCTGTAATTTCTCCAGCGAAGAGCTCGGCTATTGCCGTGCCATTATTGCAAATTATAAGGCTTCCTTCAGGATACATTAAGTGCTATTCTCGTTTATTTTTTAAAGGCCATCCTTCTCTTTTCTTCTGTCTCTGTCTATTATCTCTCTTTCTCTCTCTCTCTCTCTCTCTATCTGTGTGTGTGTGTGTGTGTGTGTGTGTGTGTGTTTCTTTGTCACTCCATGGACTGTCTTTTTGGAGAAGTGAAATCAATAAGACGTCAAAAGGCAGGCATGTCTTTAGCTCCCAGGCCTGCCTATGGTGGTCTTTACACCCCCTGTGAGACATCATCTTTGTATGACAGACAGCTGGAGGATAGACAGGTCTCAATCGAGAAGTCAAAGAGCAGTCTCAGTACACTGGCAGATGTTAAACATCCAGCACAAAGGATACACACTCCTGATCTCTTTCATCAGCGGTTAAGTCAGACGAGACAATACAGATCTGCTACAGTATGCAGGACTGGTTGGTGTTTGTACTACTGAAAACGTGTGTGTGTGTGTGTGTGTGTGTGTGTGTGTGTGTGTGAGTGATGGTGGCTTGGAGTGTCAAGTATGTCACTGTTGTCATATAGTATCATTAAATGATGTTCATGCAAAACACATGAAAGACACACACAGCTTATGGGGACCAAGCAAATGTCCCCACAAAATCAAAACTGCCAGAAATATCAATTTGGTCCTCAATAAGATGTAACAACATGGACATACACATTCTCTCTGTCCCTCTCTCTCTCGCTCTCTCTCTCTCTCTATCTCTCTCTCTCTATCTATCTATCTATCTATCTATCTCTCGCTCCTCATTCTCTTCTCTCCACTTCACGGGCCATGAGGGTGTGCCATGATTCCTCTCCTCCGTCAGAGATCTATCGCTCCTGTCACTCCTCTAATGTTCTGTGAGTGTGTTCCCTCGTTCTCGGTAATGGTGATGGAGCGACTGTCTGAAGGCCTTTAGTTCTTTCTGCTCATATTGGAAAAAGGGGGATGACCCTTCAGATCGCCACCTTCTAACACCATCGCACCATTGACGTGCGAGTGTGTGTGTGTGTGTCCGTGTCTGTCCGTGTGAATATGTTAAAGCTTGAGTGAAGAGGGACACAATACTATCTGTCTCTCTGTCTCTCTGTCTTTCTGTCGTCAGGATGAACTGACTTACAATTGTCTTTCATCTATCACAATGTGTAGGACGTCTGACCTCTCAGCTGCGTGCCTGTCTTGGTGTGGATTTGTCCCACTATATGAGTTATGAACCGTACAGCTTTGTCTTTATCATTGTCTTGATGTGTGTAAATGCTGTCATATACCATCTTCTCTATCAGTTTGAGAACAATTACCCATCACAGACTAATTATAGAATAATTTTAATAGGTATTTTCATCAAGAAATCCAGATTCAGCTAATATGCAAAGTGGAAATGCTTCCAACCTTCATGTGAATTTTATGTACATACACCGATCAGCCATAACACTGCTGAAACAGCTCTGACCCCTGAAGGCATGGACCTGTTATACTTCAAAGGATATTTGGTGGGATCGTACCTGACAGGCTAGCCTTTGCCACCGTAAGCACACCAGTGAATCATGCAGATTATAACTTTGTCTCTTGTTCATCGGTTGTCCTTCATTGGACCACTTTTTGGTAACCACTGCATACTGGAAAACCCCACAAGACCTGCTGTTTCGGAGATGCTCTGAGTTTTTCAGCTACCACACTTTGGTTATACTTAATGCCCTTTTTTCTTTTTTGTTTTGGCAACTGACTATTCACTTGCTGCCTAATATATCCCACCCCTGTGACAGGTGCCATTGTAATAAAATAGTCAATGCTATTCACTTCACCTGTCGGTGGTTTTGTGGTTTTAATGTTATGGCAGATCAATGTACTATGCAGGAAATGTATCCAATTCCTTAAAAACCTATTAGAAACTCATTTCTTTTCCCTGCACTCTTTTTAATTGTTGTAACACATGAAAAAGTAAAATATAAGATTGCTTTTCTTTATTATCTCTTCTTTTTACAATTAACAATGTATTTTTATATATATATTATTCTTGTATTTCTATCAGGTTACCTTTCTTACTTTAGTCAGCCAGTGTTTTTTAAAAACTGCAGACTGAAACCTGATTGGCTCTTCTGTTTTATAACACAATAACATGATTAGCTTCCTCGCTCATGACATGACTAAAGTGTTCTTGAACAACTGCTATGTACCTGGGCACCATGGAAAAGGTTGCCCACCACTCTGGGCGAATGTGTTCACTGCCCCCTAGTGTGTGCATTCTCTAGTGCATGTGTTTCACTGCACAGATAAGTTAAATGCAGAGCGCAAATTCTTCTATTTGTACAAGCACTGCGGTGAACGAGTCACTTCACTTGTTGTGTTGACTCAGATTTTCCAATCAGAATTTGATCGCACTGTTTCTTAAAGAATATTGCACTAATGTTGTCATGTATACACTCATTATTATTTTATGTGTAGAGGAACTTTATTAAGGCTTATGTACAGAATATCTCTTATCATATATATATATATATATATATATTGTGGTACAGTGGTAACATCATAGGCTCCCATGTGAGAGACCTGGGTTCGATTCTCGGTCTGGGCAGCCAGTCTGTGCTACACCAATAAGGGTCCTTGGGCAAGACCCCTAACACTATGTTGTAATACCAGTAACCTTGTAAGTCGTATATATAGATAGATAGTTAGAATGATTAAGTTAAAAGTTACAGATAGTTTTTCGATTTTATATCTTTTCATTTAGATGAGCGACTTCAATTACTGATGATGATGATCATAATTTTTGATGATGATTAAGTTTGTGTTCACAATTCCTTACCATCCTCCTGATAATTTCGCCATGTCACATGTAAGCCCTCTTCAGAATTTCTGGCGATGTTTTGTTTGAAGAGACAACGCTAAAGTATTTTTTTGATTTATCTCCATTTGTTAAGAGACTTTGACCTTTGGAAATTTAATTTCACAAAATGTAAAATGTTTGTTTTGCCTCCAAGAGAACAAATGGCGGTTTGGAGGGCAGGAGAACGCCACTGTTGATGGTGGAGATATTTAATCGTGCGGAATTAACAACCGCCATGGTTTCCTTAGATTAGATTAGGGAGCTATTTTTCTATTTCCCAATGCACTTGATAAGCCGTAGTTAAAAGTATCCATTTGTTCTTTCTATGTAACCGAATAAACAATATGTATATTTACGTATTTTTAGGATGAAATTCAATCAAAATGCACATATTACATTGAGGCCCGGTGAAGGGAGACTGAAATTGAATTTGGCAGACAGGAATTCAGTTACTGAGTTAAAGACTTTAGAAAAAAAAGTCTGACTAGCTATTGAGGTTTAAAAAAACAAAACCTTATGCTTTGTTCAAATCCATTGTGGTAACTCTTCTGACATCAAGTAATATGTTATAGGTACATTAATATCATACACCTTAGATATATAAGTCTATAAGTATTTTTTTTCCTCTGTATGCTTGCGTATGTCTGGATCCATGACAAGGCTTCGATATTACTGTCAGACTTCCATGTTTAGATGGACTAAAGCTATTAATTCCCGCTTTGAGTATAATAGATGCTTTAATTTATGACCCCCTTCCCCCATCCCTCCACCCGGGCCATGGGTCGCCGTCAGCCGGTGCTTTAATAACGGCATTATCCCAGAAGGTCCCGGTGTTGGGATAAATCACACGAGAAGCTCTAGACGGAGATAGATTGGGGGGAGTAATTAGGCAAACCTTCATGCCTCCTTCAATGGCATTCATTTAGCACATACTCTTTATCAGTCTCTGCCTCAGACAGACCAGCACACTGCTCTATATGTACATGTGTGTGAGAGAGCGAGAGAGAGAAAGAGAGAGAGAGAGGTTTTAAAATTCCTTCGTTATGTCATGGCAGAGACAGATCCTGTACAGCTGCGTGTCACTGGCTCGTGCTCTCCGTGCGATGCCTAGCACAGTTGGAAGGGTCTTAATTGGAAGGAGTCGACTACACACACCCAACAAGGAGATGGCCGCTGACGGAGGGAGACATCGGACATGATGCTTGCCCTCTCTTGGCACACCTTTCTCTCCTTCTCTCTCTCTTTCTTGCACGCACACACTCCTTTTCTGATCTATGGTCAGCATTAGTGGTGTATGCTTTCTCTGTCCACTTGGCCTCATGTTCATATGTCACCATGTTCGATACAAGTGTCTGAGTGTGTGCCTGTCTCTGCATACCGGAGTTCCACATGTGTGGAAGCGTTTGGCTATTTTGCTGACTGCTGTAAATTCTCAAATATGTAATGCTGGTAATTTGCTTAATATGTTACTTGTTCTTTGTATAAAAATATTCTGTGCTTTAGATTTATTTGACTAAAGGTTGTAACTTTTCATTTCCAACCTTAAACTAGAGAAAAAACACCAGAATTCAACCATGGTAGGTGTAATCCCATAGGGCAAGACATGACTGAGGGGCCTTAAGCAAATCATCTAACCACCACACAAATTGTTTCCCCGGCAGTGTAGTTTGAGGATGATCCCCGCTTCGGGCAAGTGTATTCACTGCCCCCTGGTGTTCACTGGTGTGTGTTTCACTGCACGAATGGATTAAATGTGGTCAGTGTGCAAGCAAATTAGGCAAATATTTTACTAAATAAAGTAAACAAATAAATAAATATATATATAAACAAATAAATAAATAATAAAATTTCTACTCAGAAAGTAGGTCTCCAAAACCCAAAGTAACCCAAACTTATTCTGTATGCAAATTTTTGTTAGACCACTCAAGATGCAGATCTTGCCAATCGATCAGTCAGTCATTCTTTTATCTGCTTCATCCATCAGGGTCATGATATGTCTGTAATCATTTGGTGCAAGGCAGGAATGATCCCCCAGACAGGGCACCAATCCAACGCAGGGCACCATACTCACATTCACACCTAGGGCAATTTAGTACATCCCATATGCCTGCCATTTTTTTAAAAAAGTGGGAGGAAAACGGAAGACCCAGCAAAAAACCCAAGTGGACATGGACAGAACACACCGAACTAGACCAGAGCCAGGATCGAAGGCAAATCCCTTTAGTTCTGTAGCACACACACATGAATGTGCAGATATGTTCACTTATTAATCTACAATATTAACTATTGTATGTTACTATGTACTTTTCTTGTTTGTGTCAGTGTTTAAAATATTTAAAAAATTATATTTTGTATTAATTTGATTGGTGTTTCTTGTCTAACTTATTCTAGATTCAATTAGTAATCTATTCCTATCTACTCAGCACTGTTGGAATTGGATCCACTTCACCATTATGTTGATCCAATCACATTATTCAGTCCTGAGAGAGGATTACTTTCACATATTATACAATCTGGAGCCACCTAAAAAAAAGTGTGAAAACACCAATTCTGTGCACCTGCGTGAGTTTTGAGAGAGTGGACTAGCCTGCCGGTGCTCATGCGGGCTTCAAAAATTCTCTTCTGGCTAGAAATGCTTTAAAGTTGTCTGATTATCCTGTTCTACTGCTCTTCCCAGGCATTTTGTTTTATTTTATAAGCATTATTTGATTTGCCTCCTTTTCTATTAGATTTATCCTTTCTTCTCATCCTTCTCATCTTTTTCGTCTCCCTCCTGGCTGGCTCGCCAAGGTCCGTCTTTGTCGAAGTCTCCCCTCCTCCTCTCCGCTTCCTCTCGGAGGGATGAAGGGATAAATGGAGATGAAAGCAAGAAATCAGAAACACTTGATTCATGATGTACCTCTGTCAGGCTGTTAGAAGAGGCCTCTTTCCCCCACTCTTTCTTGCATCTGTATAATGAAGAGTAACAGTAGCACGCACACGATGACTGTGTCAGGAGGCATCAGGATTGGCTGATTATGGTGTGCTAAATATTGATCTCTGCTTCACATGTGTCAAAATTCCCTCCTACCTTTAATTAGAATTTCCCCATGTGGCATGTACAGAAACTAACCGAATACATTACGCCTGGCAGGAGCGGGAGGTGTCCGCTATATAATTGTCTTTCCTCCTTTCCCCCTGAATTTAGAGGACTCATGACTGTCTGTCTGATGCTTCCAAGTTCCTGTATAATCAGGCTAATTTTCCACCTTTTATCACAGAATGATCTCTCTCTTTCTTTCTTTCTTTCTTTCTTTCTTTCTTTCTTTTTCTCTCTCTTCTTTCTATTCTCTCTCTTTTTTCCACAGACTAGCTCTCTACTGTCATTTTCCCCCAGCTCTTTCCTTGTTAAAAAGGAAAGCACTATTCATCACTATTTTTCTTTATCCAACCCTTTGCATTTTCTTTTGTCCCGTCCCTCCTATTTTTAGTTTTTTTCACTCTCATACTCTTTTTTAATTTTCTGCAAAACATGTTGTAATCTCCTCACCTTTTCACAAATATTTTGTTTTTTTAATACATGTGCTTAGTATGTTTTTTTCAATAGTTTTCCCAAATGTCCTAACATTCTTCATTTTTTTGTATGTTGTCCAAATATTTTTTTCTTTATTTGTGCCGTTGTCCCAAACCTTTCTCCCAGTTTTCTCTCTTAAGAAGGTTCATTATTCCCACAACTCTTCCTATTCCACACTATTTTCCAATCATTAAAAACATATATTTTTCTTTCGTGAATTGCCTTTTAATAATTTGTTATTCTTTTTCCAAATGTCCCATAGTATGTGCTTTTTTCACTGCATGAATTATTAATTTTTTATCTTTTAATTATTTTATTTCTACCTTTGGTTAGCCCCTAAAAATGTTGTAGTTTCCTCACTTTTTATAGCTTTTCTTGCTCTAACACTTTTTGTAAAATTTCCTCTAACTTTCCTGTTCCCTATTTTTCCTACCTGATTTATTCACATTTCCTTAAATATTTGCCCATTCTACCTTCTTTGTCCAATTTTCTTTACTTTTCACCTATATTTTCTACCTATTTACATATTACCTATTACCTATTTTTCCCATTCATTTCAGTAATCATTTCTCACACATTTTTCAGTGTTTTTTTTGTAATGTTTTTTACATTAATTGTAAATATCCCTCATTTCCCCTTGCAATTCCACCACTTTAAATCTATTGATAAATGAGCTCTTTTCTCACATCTCACATCACGTCCAATATTTGCTCTGTTCCTCATCTTACGCCTTCTTTCTGTGCATTTCTATAAAGCTTTTTACGTCGTGTGTCTTTATTTGTACTCCTTTTCTCTCTCTCTGTCTGACCTTAGTGAGGAGAGAGAGAGAGAGAGAGAGAGAGAGAAAGAGAGAGAGAGAGAGAGAGAGAGAGAGAGAGAGAGAGAGATGGAGCGACAGACTGCGCTGGGAGAGGTGGCTCTCTCTATTAGTTTGGTTCATGCTACACTGCCTCAGTCACTGACCTGTGCGAGCCATGACAAGCCACATCAGCGCAGCCTCAGCCAATCAGAGACAAGCTGGAAATTAGCACTGCTCTTTGCATTTGGCAGACAGGGGCTAGACGAAGGGCAGGTCTGTGACTATTCCCACACTGTTGCATGACCATACACATTTTATTGATTTTAGATTTGATTTGTTTCAGAAAGATCGAGGTCCCTGGTGATGCTAAATAGTCTCTAAATATTTTAGTATGTTTTGTATTGAATGTATTGAGTTTGACTGTGAAATGGCAATGACCCTACAGTTAAACATTAATGCAGCAGGCCTAGAACAGGTGAGCAGAGTGTGTTTGTGTATGTGACTTTCATAGAGACTTTACAAATTAAAGTCTATTTCAATTTTAATTTTCCTATTCAATAACTCAAGTTCACATTTACTTCTTTGGGTTTTTTTTCAGCACTGACATTTACTGCTTATACAGGTTTGGTTTGTTTCTATTATTTTCTTCAAGTAGACCTCTCCAGTATTAGTCCCTAGTCTTTCAGGTCATGAATTCTTGCTGATTCTTCAACTACTTTGTACGTAATGCTTAGGCAGGTGTATTAGTCTCCTGAGCTGGTTTTATATGGTTATATACACCATAGTATTAACACCACAAAACCACTGACGGGTGAAGCGAACCTGTCATTGATTATCTTGTTACAGTGCCACCTGTCAAGGGGTAGGATATATTAGCCACCAAGGTAACATTCGGTTTTTTAACGTTTGTATGTTGGAATCAGGAAAAACAGGCAAGTTTAGGCATTTGAGTGACAGTGAGAAGGGCCAAACTGTGGAGTATAGATGACTGTGTCAGGACATCTCCAAAACAGCAGGTCTTATGGGGTGTACAAGGAAATATAACTAGTAAACCACTGACAGAGAGAAAGATGGACAGACAGACAGACAGACAGACAGACAGAAATGGAGATAGTGCTATGGACGTATATATACTATGTGCTTTGAACAATTACCAAAAGAACTGGTGGAAATCACCTGGATGCCTCGTTGTGCTTGTCCACACATATACACATATGCTTACAACACAGTTAAAAATCTCATATAATGGAATGTTTACGGTAGATATAATTATACCCACCTTTTAGGACAATTTAGGATTGTCGAAGGTAACAAAACTTTTTTTTTATTAACTTGTTTTCTATTTCAAGCTATAATGTCAGTACAACATAATGAAGAAACTGAACCACCTCAGGACTGACTAGAAAAGTGTTGTTGCTCCACGAGACTCACACCACTTTACTAGTTTACATTTACATTCCATGTATCTCATATATACAGCCAAGGCATTGAGGGTTAAGGGCCTTGATCAAGGGGCCCACAGTTTTTTTTTTTGCCCATGAGATCACATCTTTAAGCTTAGATGTAATATAAAACTCACAGCAAATACAGTACTAAAATTAGATTTAAACATAGGTAGAGATACATAAAAATACTAGATCAGTGAAACACAGAATGACATACACAGTCAAATTATACAGTCAGTCAGTTATTTTCTTACACTCTTAGTCCATCAGGGTCAAGGTTTGTTCATAACCCACCCTTAATCTACTACTCAAATGTAGGTTGGTGTGGTACTGTGGTAACATCACTGGGCTCCCATGTGAAGGACCTGGGTTTAATTCCCGATCTGGGCAGCCAGTCTGTGCTACACCAATAAGGGTCCTTGGGCAAGACTCCTAACAC
>JAOVVF010000047.1:21865417-21877286 GCA_028565595.1 Duopalatinus emarginatus
AAATAAAATAAAACTTAAATAATATATATGTATATCTATATATCTATATATAAATATTTGTAAAAATAATAATATATAAAATATAAATAATATAAAAAAAAATTGAAAAATAAATAAATACAATGAAATACATAAGTAACAGGCACATGCAGTGGAATTTTTTTGAGCCTATAATTGTTTACTACAAAGACAGAAGGACAATTAAATGTAGGGATAATAGCGTAATTTTACTATAAACGTTTATGTTTCCGACTTTAAAGTGTATTTCCCCACAGCAACACTTTCCTTGACTCAAATAAAACTTTATGTTTTTTATGCTAGCCTGGTTCTCTGTGCATATGTTTCGTGTAAACAATCCCCAACACTTAAGCAAAAAAATAAAATAAAATAAATCCTTGACACTTACTATACATGTTCCTATCACAGGATATAACTAAATTGGAATGTATTGGGGCAGCAGTGGCTCAGTGGATAAAGGCTGTGGGTTATTGCTCAGAAGGTCGAGGGGTTCAAGCCCCCAGTACCACTAAGCGGTCGTTGTTGGGCTCTTTAGCAAGGCCCTTAACCATCAACACTCCAGAGATGCTGTATCATGCTGACCCTGTGCTTTGACCCCAGTTTTCTAAGAACCTGGGTTATGCGAAAAATTGTATCTTATTCTGCTGTATGTAACAAATAAAGATTTTTTATTCAGGTTTATTGTACAAAGGAATGTGCTTTTAGGTAATATCACTCTTAGGAAAGATTCTATTATATGAATTCACATTCAGCCTTAAGATTTGTGTTTTGCTGTATGTCAGAAATGGTGTAACGGACTGGTGCATGCACATACAATGAGGGATATGGGCACATGCATGAGTGCGGAACCTAATACATAATGCACATGCACACTCTGCTACAGACACGGACCGGAACTCGCGGTCACACATAAGCAGTCATTCACTGTCTCACACACAGGCTTAACTACACTAAGAGGCTTAAAGAAGCCCTTCTACGCTCCCTCAACCTTCATCCTTGTCTCTCTCTCTCTCTCTCTCTCTTTTTCATTCCCACTCAGTCACTTACCTACACACACAACACACACCCACACACATACTTCTAGTCTCACTGACAGTCCTAGTTAGCAGGAGAGTGAAGCTGATGCCAGTGTGCGAGATGCCTGCAGCGGTATCAGCACACCCTGCTGCATCGTCATTAGCATGCATGGCTTTCTTTTGGACATGTAAGGTTAGCAGCTCTACAGTTTAGCTTACGGCATGTTTATAGACGCGGACGCGCTCTCAGACTGTCACTTGCACACACCCATAGCAGTATTTTTTATTTATTTTTTAATAAACAGCCTATTTAAATCGGCCGAAACTAATCATCATCTTTATCAGGATTTTTCCATTGGTGTTCATAACACTTCACAAGCCGATCTCTATTACTGTTTCTGAGCATATCTATCAGTGCTATCAGTGAGAGATAATCCATAGAAAATACTTTTGGTAACATCACAGAAATGTAGATCGAAAGAACTACAATATGCACATAAGGGCTACATTCACACTTATTTTACTGTGAAGGAAACTGTGTTGTGAAGGAATGTTATTTAAAGTTAGTATATAAAGTTATATACTATACTTGATCATTGCTAGCAAAACCGAATTGACCTGTTTTTTTTCTACTCGTCAAAAGCACCCCATTATACCATTGCATATTTGCTTAGCCTCAAATAACACACAACTATAAATAGTTTATATTCTAACTTAAAATTAGGTAGTTGCGTATTATTTGAGCTTGAGCAAATATACAATGGGAAATGGGGTGCTTTTGACGAGTGGAAAAAAGCAGGTCAATTTGGTTTTCCTAGCAACAATCTAAAACATGCATTAGGTCATAAAGGCTATAAGGAGACATAACTAAATGTTAGCTTTAAAACAATATTGATTTAAACCGTCTATTTGCTGGCAACTATGTGCTAAGCTAGCTAATTTTAATTAGCATCCGATATATCTCTCATTTTGTGTTTTTGGCTTTGGGAAAGAAAAGAAAAAGAAAAAAAAAAAAAAGAAAGACAAGGATAGACTAATCTAAGGATATATGCCGTCTGCTGCAGGTTCCATATGTATACTTGTTGCTAAGATATGATTGGACATGGGTCAGTTGTGTTAGCAGAACATGAGAATTTCTTGGTATGATGATGTGATAGTTTTAATAATTTTTTTCCTTTAAAATGTACCTGAACTATGGCACAAATTATCATAATTTGCCATATTGCATATTATCACGGCAACCTGAATAAATGTTGACCTTTTGAAAATGCTAGGCTTGGTTTTGTGAGGCCAAGAGAAACTAAGCAGTTGGGACTCTGGTGTCTTTGGTCGGTATCAAATGGAAGAACTAGGTCAGCCATGGCTTGAAGTTCAGGAAACGTCTTGGGAATGGAAGGTTGCCAGTTTGATCCCCAGTACCGACAATACACAACTGAAGTGCCCTTCAGGAAGGCATCTAAACCCCAAACTGCTCCCTGGGCACTGTGCAGAGTAATGTGTGTTTCACTGCACAGATGGGTTAAATGCGGAGGTCAAATTCCTCACTGCAGTTACCTGATTTTGAATCACCAGTGTGGAAAATAGCCTAGCCAGTTACTGTGGATTAAATGGCATCAGGAATTAGCATGTCATCATAACATCAACTCGACAGGGCACATAATAGGTTAGTCTGTGTGCTAGCAAAAATATCCAGGATTAAATCAGATAGACGTAAAAAAAAATCACAAAAAAAAAAACAGAGGTTACTCGGTAGGTTAGGACTGTGTTGCTGATTAGAAACTTGGGGGTTCGAACCATTATTGAGTTTGAACCATTATTCTGCTCATTCCAGCCAATGAGGGGTGCTGGGCATGTGAAGTGCCAGAATAGAAGACAATCTATTCCGAAGAATAGGAATAGCTGAAGGAAAGAAAAAAGTGCAAAGTCTGTAAAAGCATACTATGCACTTGGATCATAGATCAGAGTCTAATTGCTTTAGTGTTAATTATGTACCATATGTGCATAAAGAAAGTTTAAGATATGCATTTTTATCACATATCCTTTGAGCATTATTTTGCCTCTTTGGCCACAGATGCAAATGTTTAATGATAGAAATTCTTCTTTTTTTTCTTCACGAATTCTCACTTGCCTGGACATCTGCTGTTCTAACATATCACATTCAACAATGCATCTAATTATTTGAATTGATCAGATTTTTAAGTATATTGTTTTATCGCCAGGAAACCACATATCCCACTATCTACTCCTCATGTCTAGCTTTCCTGCTGTGGAAATGAACACGAACATGAGGTCCATTCTGAGCCTTGTACAGGTGGACAGGTGGCAGATGTTGCCGCATAATGAGTGTGATAACAAGCATTATGTGGAAATGTGATTCCACTGCCCAGGTGCACATGTTTCTACCTTGTAGTTGTTGACACACTGCTACCTGCGGCTTTTTCTTTCATCTGGCGATCAACTTCACACGTAACTCCAGTACGTATACTGGGGGGGAGGTCGCTGAAACGAGGAAGACAGATAACGAAATTAAATACCTGTTTAGGCAAAATAGTGACCTCCATTACAATTCATAAATATTCAGTATATATTTCACTTGTATCTCAGCCTTTGCAGATGTTCAGCCCTTCCATCACATCTTAAAGGGGAATAGATCAGAAGTTTTCCATGTGTGCTTCTCTCTTTCACTCCAGGCAAACTACAGCGTTTTCTCTCTTATATTTTCCCCAAGGAGTACGATTGACCTAGTTAGGAAAGTCTTGTGCAACCAATGTGTGCTCTAAAGAATATTTGCACAGTGGTACCCAGATTCAGAGCATTATGATTAAGTAGTAAAGAATGTCACGATTGACTTGTCACAGAGGAAGGTGACAAGTTGGTGTAACATTCAGAAGAGTTTCATGACAATATGCTGGTGTGTGCAGTGATGCTATGAGGGTAGGAACTGTGTGCGGTTCTTAAAAAGCAGATCTCGGGGTTTTCATATTTTTTTTCAAGTGCATATATTCAGCTGAGGAATTGTTGAACTTGAAAAGCAAAGAGAATGACTGACTGACACATACAATGATGATATTTTGATCTACACATTGGTTTCAGCTTTACTTACTATGTACTCGGTTTTCAAAATTTAAATGTAGCTGAGCACAAATTATAACTACTTCTATCCTATATTGCATATTATTTGATCTCAAGCCAACTTAATCTAAAATGTTGACCTTTAAACTTGCTAGGCTTGGGTTTGCGAGCCAGGAGAAACCAAGCAAGTGGCACTTTGGTGTTTTTAGTTGGTATAAAATGTAGGAACTGTTACTTTATACGTAATGGTTACATCTGGATTTTGCGGTTTACTTACAATTACTTGACCCATATTTGTAAGAAATTAAATGAATGAAAGTGAACTATTTTGCCTTACTGTGTTTGCACACAGAAGGAATGTGACCTTCGCATTTAACCCATCCATGCAGTGAAACACACATACCAGTGAACACTAGGGGGCAGTGAACACACTTACCCGGAGCGGGAAGCAGCCCCAAACCACGGTGCCCAGAGAGCAGTTAGGGGAGTCAGGTGCCTTGCTCAAGGGCACCTCAGTTGTGTCTTGCCCTGGGTGGGGACCGAACCTGCGACCTTCCAGTCACAAGACCGGTTCCCTAACCACTAGGCCACGGCTGCCCCAGTACCCTGGCTAATTCATGCAGCTTTCTGATCAGCCAAAGCTTCGGTTCACATCACATGTTCAAACCATCAAAATGTGATTGCAGTGACTTTGGCTGTGGCATGATTGCTGGTGTCAAATATTTTTAACTTTAAAAAGGCTGATGCGTAAAGTATTATACAGAATGCTGTTGGTGGTAATGCCTTTTAGTTTAGACAGACAGGAAGGCTACAGTAACAAATAACATCTCTTTATAAGCGTTTTGAGCAGAGAAAAAAAACTGTCATCTGTCAGTCAAGATAGCACACCTGTCAGTCATTTGGGTTAATACCACATGCTGGGTTGAACGAACAATGATCAACCTGATATGGATATACAGAAAAAAGAGGCCATTTTGATGGGTTTTGATGGATTTACCCAGTGTGTTACCAATATTTACCAAGGCATGCACATATCTGAGACATATCAAACCTGATAATGTGTAAATGTACAGTCTGGGCTAAAAAGAAATCAGCCCTGTATCAATCTGTACTATATCTAACTCTGTATATTTACCTATGATTGTTGGTGGTGGTGTTGGACTTGGGGGCCCACAAAAGGTAAAAAAAAAAAAAAAGTCACCTTTAGCCATTCGTTATAACAAAAAGACAAAAGATCGTGTGAATGCCAAAAATTGAGCCTTATTTTATGTTTTTTTTTTTTTTTCTCAGAGAGGAAGGGCTTATCCATGCTAGCCCATTTATACCAGTCGTCCATGACTGTATGTTTTTCAAGCACACACCAGCATAGTTTATGCAGAAAGCACCGTGAATCAACTGAGAAAAAAAAAATCTTTCCTAAGCCTTAATATATCATGCTCCTGTATGTAATTTGTTTTAAAACTTGGCCTTTATATTTGCTGTGTATTTTTTTTTCTTCTATTTGCTTCCCACTTCATGTTCTAGAAAATTCCTCTGAGCACATGGTAGCATTAACCAGAGCCTAGTGGTTACTTAGCCTGCAGTCGTTTTAAGGCAGAAAAAGAGAGGAAAAGGGAAAGATCAGGGCTCCCTAGGCCATCTCATTCCTGCAGTGGAACAATGTTCTCAGCCCACACCAAGGAGCTGCTCTTCCCTGGCAATAACAAATAGAAAGAGAGTTGCTCTAGACACCAACATTAAAAGTGATTAATCATTACTGCTTTCCTTTTTTCCCCCTAACTAAAGGATTATACTGCAATAAATCTTAAAAGATGTACATAGGAATCAGTCCGTAATGAAACCCAGCTTTGTTCATTTGTCACCTTTTAAACCCTTTCATTTAAATTACAAAACTTACGACCTTGTGACTTGGAGTATAGATCTTTGGTATTTTCGGACCCAGAAGGGATTAATCCATAAATCTTAAATCCAGATTCTTCTGTTCATTAAGAGGAGTCAGTGTCAGTGTCTTCAGCAGACTCTCTCTCTCTCTCTCTCTCTCTCTCTCTCTCTCTCTCTCACATGCACACACACACACATACACAGAGACACACATCTACACACAGACACACTCGCACTCTTAGGGCCTGTCAGAAATGCTTTGTTGACATAGACGGATGGTGGAGTAAGGTTGCCAGTGACACAGCAAATAATTATTTCCAATGATCAGCATGTTCCCTGTGCTGCTCCTCCTGCTCGTCTGCCTTAGAGATGAACCAGCGCAGAATTAATCTCTTTCTCTCACGTGGACTCACATGGCAGTCAAGGCAACACAGACAGCAGGAGTCCCTGCATTGTAAAACTTTACCTAGGATAAATATCCGCAAGGCCAGTAGTGCAAAGTTTTGTTTTCGAACTTTTTATGGGGTTTTGAATAGGAGCCAATAGGAACCAGCTAAACAACAACAGAAACCGTGGACAAATAGACGGGGACATGGTGACGTGCTAAGTAATGCTGTTGCATCACTTCAAGAAGGTCCCGGGTTCGATTTCCCACTGTCTGTGTGGGGTTGATCACATATGCAGTCAGGTGCATTGGAGATATTAAATTGTCATTAGGTGTAAGTGTGTATCTGTCTCGCAATGGACTGGTGATCTGTCCAGTGTGTTTCCTTGCCTTCGTCCCAATGCTACAATGCTAACTGGCTAATATATGAGCATGTGTACGTAGATCCGAAACCAGAGCGCTCTCTCTCTCTCTCTCTCTCTCTCTCTCTCTCTCTCTCTCTGTGTGTGTGTGTGTGGGAGAGACTGAAAGTTAGTTGCTGTACCCCAATATTTTCAGCCCTGTTGCATGAGTATGCATGTGCGTTAACATTCACCTCTGCAACCCTGATTCGATCAGACAGGCCCAGATGTGATGGATCGCTTCCGACACACTTCTATAGCACCAGTCAGTGTGCAGCGGGTGACTCAGCCTCCTCCTTTTCTCTGTCACTGTTCTGATTCACCATAAAATGCTCGAAACCTGGGCGCTGCAGGTACTGTGCTGCCAGTGACCACTACGTTGAGAGGACAGATGCCATGGCAGTGAAGTGTGTTCACTGTGTCTTTCACTTCACTTTCACTTGCTGCCTCACAGTGCCAGGGTCACCCCTAGATCAATCCTGAGCTTGGGTTACTGTGTGTGGAGCTTTACACATATACTTCATGCCTGTGTGGGTTTCCTCTGTGATCCCTGGTTTTCCTCCACTTCCCAAAACTAAATATGCATGTTTGAATTGACTTTAAATTGCCCCTAGATGTGAATGAGAATAAAAATGTGTGTGTGTGTATGTTTGTGTGTTTCCTGTGTTGCACTGATTTCCTATCCAGGGTATCATTCCCTGGATCCAGAGTGTCCCTGGCCAGAAAGCAGGTTCTGATGATTATGTGTAATTGAATTTGAGTAATTGAATTAACGAAGGAGAGGGTTGGGTAGATTGCAATATAACCGAATGAAATAAAAAAAATAAAAATAAAATTGTAGAAAGAAATGTTTATAATGACTCCTTTGCCTCCAAGGCTTTCTCTAGTCAGCTAACTGACTATGAATAGAAATTGACTTTTTGACTCATATTGACAAGAACGTATGTGTTTTTTTAGGTGTTAGTTAGGTTAGGTGCACGGTACGCTGGGGCTCTTTATATATGGATGCAGCATATGAGGCAGAATTAACTCCTCACTCCGAACAGCCTGTGTTACCTTTTAAATGTCACACACACAGATGTGGCTGCCCCAAGGATGAGCAAAGGGGAAAGGAGAGATGTCCCTCTCACCGTTTCATGAATAGTCATGAAGAGGTTGCTTCCCGAGCATGGCTGCCCCCTGATGTTTCTCAAGGCTGCAGTGGAGATTTATAGACACTGTATTCTGACGAAGAGTCCTCATAAGAGTTAAAAAGATGCGGCAGGGAGAAAGACATCTCACCTGTCTTATCTAATAATTGGTAGCTGACATTAATAAATGAGTGGATGGTGCTTTATTAACAACAGTCTCAAGATAATTTCTCAGGAAGGTCTGCGTTACAGCTCCTCTCATACTTACCTGTCACGGTGGATCAACCTTTCATTATAGCATTAACATTCATATATATTTACAGCATTAAGCATATATCACTACATTATAAGGAGTCAACATCAAGCAGCACATCTTTTCCGCATGTAGACGTGTTCTGATCACACACACATAGGCTCCTATGCTGCTCTTTGACACAAAGCGGAGAGAGGGAAAATTAGGTATGTCTGCTCCCTATTAATTATAGTCCCTGCTTTAGTTTCGCATGGAGGCGGACGAGCCACTCCATTACGGTGAAGCTGTCGGCTGATAAATTAATAATCGGCCTTGTCAGGGCCTACAGATGAATAGGCAGCGGTGATTGATGCTGTTTTCTTTCACAGGGCACCAGTTTGATATGAGGGCCAAATGTGTTATCAATGGCACCGGAGCCTTCATGTAAGACACCTGGAACAGAATAGATGACCAGGACCTTAAGTGCAGGCCCAGTATTGTATAGGAATATGTAGTATATGGGGAAAAGGTATTGCTATATTGCTTCTTGTTTGTTGTTTTATATTACAAGGCAGATTTATGAAGACAAAATCATGTGGTGGAGTCATGGCACATAATTAGAGATTCATTCCTTGGGTAAAAGCGCAGTAAAAACAAAATAGCCATCACATTAAAGCTGCCTAATATTGTATAGGTCCTCTTGCTTCATCAAAACAGCTCTGACCCATCAAGGCATGGACTCCACAAAATCTCTGAAGGTGTGTTGTGTCGTCTAGCACTAAGATGTTAGCAGGTTTACTGGACTGCTTCGTCTAGCACATCCTACAGATGCTTGATCAGATTGAGAACGGGGGAAATTGGAGGCCAAGTCATGTTCCTTAAACCATTCCTGAGTAATGTGTTACCGCTGAAAGAGGCCAGTGCCATTTGGGAAAAGCAGTGCTATGCAGCGGTATATTCGGTCTACACAGTGGTAGGTAAGTGGCACACAGTACAGCCTAATATGCCAGGATCCAAGGTTTTCTATCAGAACATTGTCCAGAGCATCACACTGCCTCAGACAGTTTTCCTTCTTTCCCAAGTGTATTCTGGTGCCATGTCACATCCACACACACACACACACACACACACACACACACGGCCAGCCACATGATGTAATAGATAAAAGTGATTCATCAGACCAGGCCACATTCTTCTATTGCTCCATGATCTAGTTCTGATGGCTCACATGCGCATTGTAGGCACCAGTGGTGGTCAGGGGTCAGCATGGAAACTCTGTGGTTATGCAAATCCATCTGAAGCACACTACATTACATTTTATGTTCTGACACCTTTCTTTCATAGAAGGAATTAACGTTTTAAGTTTAAGAGCTACTGTAGCTCTTCTGTGGGACTGGATCAAGATGCACAATTTATCCAAGCATTTTGTACTCTACAACTGGCAACCTAAATTAAAAAGCCATCTGCTCCTTTAAAGGTGGAATCCAACTTGAATACAAGCCCAAGATTGACATGCATTTAATAAAGTAATGGATTTTTTAAAATAAAATACATAAATAAATAATTCAGGATTGTTTGTTACACAAACATGATGTATTTGTATGACGTATGATAAATAAAAAAATAAATAAATAACTCCTGGAAAGCATAATTCCTTCTCTGCACAATTACCATGTATTAAAAATAAGAATTGTAAATGCATAAAGAGGACAATAGTACTTATCGCAATCTGCAAAACGCTTTTTAGTAGCTGTCAGTATCTGAATGTCAACTGCATATGCTAATATATGTAAGAATTTTCATTGATCCAAACAGTTATTATAATTATTATAATTTATCTAAAGGAACAGCATTTTAAATAAATAAATAAATAAATAAGCATTTTAAATATTTAAAACAACTCAAAAAGAATACAAATAAAAGAGTAAGCCATGCTACAAAATAAAACTTAAGAAAGAGTTTTGTACTGTAAAATATACAGCAAAGAACTGCTGTGAAAATAAGCAGGCCTTTAGAAAGAATGGGATGAGAAACAATGGGCTTAAATAAAGTACTGAGACTCAGGGAACAGGTGAAATCAATCACCCGCCCTGTTCATGTGTATGTAGTTAACACAAAAAGGAAGCACTATCAAATGAGGAAAATGGGAAAGAAAAAGAGTCACAAGCCAAGCATTCATACAAAACTTGGGAAGCCACCAGGGTCAAAACCAGGGAAAATGTGACCAAAGTCTTGACAAAGGTTTTGACTGAGAAATAGGCTGTGACTAAGATGACAGAAGGAACAGAGCCTGGGATAGGAAATGGTCAGAAATCAGTGAGAGTGGTAAAAAAAAAAAAAAAGGGGGGGGGGGGTGCAGGGAATGCAAACTCTGGCAAAAGTTATATGAGAGGATGTGTATCAAGGAGCAAGAACCGACCCAGATATTTACTAGTTATAGGAACTAGAAATAGGAACTGACATATAATCTGAAGCAGAAACAGCAAAATCAGCAATAAAACAAGAATAGACACAGAACCGAAAACAGTAGAGATAATGGCAGTGGTGGAAGCAGTGAGATCGATAACTCTGAGCAGACATTAAGTTAACCCAATAGTAGATCATTTTCTGATTGCCTTAAAGTCAAGGTTTTGGAGTATCCATATGCACCCAATTGCCAGCACAGAATTGCTTGCAGAAAAAAAATAAGCAGGGTTCTTGGAAGCTATTCATGACATCTTGAGTGTCTTATTCAATTTAAACTTGTTGATTTGGAAAGTGTTAGTGAATCCAATGCTAAAACTCAGCTGAGTAGCTGATAAGGCTTGTCCAGATGTTTAGCAGTCCAGCTGTTTAGCAGTCCTGTAATTTCAACTCACAACCTTATAACCACTAGCATAATCTTATGTTTCCACATAGTCTTATATGTTTACTTAAATAAAAAAAATACAAAATAAAAGTGTGTATTTTTCCTGATTGGAATTTTTTAATCTCCAGTTGATAACAAGTGAATATTTGTGGTTTGGTTTATAATTGGGATAGATGGATGGATGGATGGATAGATTGTGGGATGGATGGATGGTGGGATGGATTAACTGCTGATGACTGATATGGCCCACTCAACTGCGGCCAGAGAAAAAGGTTAAAGGAGGACATTATTCTCAGAGCTGAGCCTCATGTTAAAAATGTGTGCACATTGTACAGCGTCACACTTTTATACTGATTTTTTAACTTAAGGAATAATCTATATCTACAAAAACATCACGATTTTGAACATGTTGACTAGGACTCCTAAAATATTCATACCTCGATTCCAGTTATCTCGATTTATTGTTACTCCGCATAAGCATTTTTAATCGAATCAGTAGATAAGCATGGATTGTGACAGTCTTTTCCAGTCTCTAGCTGAAGGCAGGTCCATCTGTCTGTTAACAGTGCAAAATTAAGTCATCGCAGATTATGACTCCTGACAAGTGAAAACCCCTCTTGTCTGAATCTACATGTGAAAACAGGATTAAGCTGTGCTGGGAGTGTTAAGGGCTGCAGAGGTTCCTCTGGGGGTGAGATTATCCTGTGGGCTTACTCCCAGGAGAAAACCCCCTGGCCTTTGCAGTTCAGCAGCAGAGACTGCACCTGCCCTAAACTGGACCTGGGGAGATGCATGCCACTGTATTTAAAAAGGAAAGCAAGCAAGAAAATAAAGAGAGAGAGAGAGAGAAAATCCTACTCTATATATAAAAAAATTTGATTATATA
>JAOVVF010000047.1:21919545-21937506 GCA_028565595.1 Duopalatinus emarginatus
TACTGCTTACACTGTGACTGACTTGCGTGCGGTGAGTTATTCTAGCCTCAGTAATGCGGACAACCCGGAGTGGATTTCCAGCGGTATTTGTATTCTCTTATCGATCAAGTGGAATGGATTCTTTCACCAAGCATTAGAAAAGGTGCTGGATGAACTAATAATATTTTATATTAAAAGTGGGGGGTCCAAACGATCAATTATGAAATGTGAGGGGGTCTCGTCTCACTCACGTTCAATGGCAGCAATGCCCATGGTACCTTTGTACCAGCTACAAATGGACATATAAAAGTCTTGAATCTTAAATTCATGGAAGGAGTCTCCAGTGTCAGCACTTTGTAACAGTCAATGGTAAAACTTGTACACCGACTGATCCACCAAGCTTAACAGATTCCTTTGATGAACTCTGCAAGACCTCTGAAGATGTTTTGTGGTATCTGGCACCATTAGCAAACAATCCTACTGTGATCTTTTGAGGGATCGGTGCAGACAGGCTAGCCTTCACCCGTGTGGACATCATTGAGTCTTGAGAGAGCAGTGAGAGCGCTCATGACCCTGTTTCTGGTTCATCGGTTGTATTAGCTTATACTACTTTTGACAGATACCAACTACTGTATAGTGGGACTTGTAATTTATATGTATATTTCTAGAAAGACACCACTGACCAGAACCAAATTTCTTGTGTGTGCCAATATACTTGGCCAATAAATCTGATTCTTATTCTAACAGTAACGCCACATCACACCATCCTTGCATCCCAGAGCATATGTTTATCATTTAGCATTTTCCTTATATAGTAACTTTTAAAATAAATAAATCAAACATAAGAACCTTTGCCTCATTATTCCTGTGTCTGCAACTGGTTAAGACACTACACAGCTGTTGTAATGAGCTACAGCACTAGATCCATGGATTAGCTTTCCTCTGTCCTGCTGAATTTTCTTAAGTGCATTAAAATGTGCTTTACATCTCTATATCAGGCATCTGTCTGTTCAAACAAACCCCCAGTCTCTGCCGCTCTTCTCCGCCATACACTTGGCCCCTAATACAAACACACCGGGTAGGCGATTCGTTGGCAAGAGATACCAATTTCATCCCAGCCAGACACATAAGAGTGATGTTAAACAAAGCAAACACAGTCTTTTGCATTCTGCTGTCAAAAAAAAGAAGCCACTAAGCTTTCAATTTTTGCTGAGCAGCCACAGAAACCTAGAATCTCTCTCTCAAATGTATTCCTGGTGGGAAGCGGGCCGGTTGGGCTATCAGGAAGGACTGTTTGCTGTGTGAATCTACATACTGCTATCTGTGTGCCATAGAGAGGAGGATTAAACACAGAAGGGGATGATCTCCTGGCCTCTCGTGATTGAAAGAGCTCGCTGTCCTCAGACCTGTTTAAAGTACATTTGCATTGCTCGGTTCTGGCAGACAGCAGGAAACTATCAGCAGCCACCCGCTTCCACTCTGCTTCTCTTTCAGACGTTCCCTTTTACTCATTCTGTGCGCCTTCTCGCTCTCCGGTCTCTCGGAGATCCCTGCACTTACAGCCAATCATTTATTCCGATTGATCAGGATGTGCGCTGATCAATATCTCATAGCTGGTTCCCTAATGCACAGGAAAACAAATAACTTCATCCCAGAATTCGGCCTGCTGTGTTTGCCCGCGTCTGCGAGCCCCGACAAGGGATTCGAATACGTCTCAGGCTTCCCAAATCCCCCCCCCCAAAAAAGGGCAATGAATTATCACATGAGCGAGTCAGGAAATGTCTCGGAGTGGAGCAGCCCTGTGTGTAGTTTCACTCATCCAGCCTGCAAGCTGATTGAGTCACTGTTCAGTCCAATTGTCTCGCAACATAGGGTACTACGGCTCTATTACCAAAGTTAATTGCATCTGGATCTACGCCCTGAAGTAGTCGACTATGTAATTTCACTAATTCATCCCGGTGAGAGGTTGACCTTAAGAAATGTAATTATGCCCACCTGAGATGTAGCGAGGGCCCAAGAGGCCTAGTAAGCTTTTACTAAAGAACAGGGGATCATTAGCAAAAACACAGCTTTGCTTAGGTAACGTCATGACCACACAGGAGACCAGCGTCCACCAGAGTAAACACATATTTACTAACACAAAATGTTGCACATGCACCGCCATCTTGAGACGTTTGTCATGTTGAATAGAATAGCATTGATCTCTCTTTTTTAAATATATAATTTAAGTACCCAGTGTTTATTAAATTTACATTTACATCACTTGTACACATTATACAGCGCCCTCAAAGTGTCATAAAGGTGGTGCAACAGTGTAGAGCAACCTTTTTAATTGTGGAGCTTAATATTTGTAGAGGAAACAATATACGCTATGTCCTTTTGTGAGATCAAAAGTATAAGTATCTTTACAACTATATCACAAAATGTTCAACGCTTTCCAAAATTAGTATCAGTTTCTGGTTTGTGAAAGAGACTGAACACTTTTCCATTCAAGAACATTCACTTTCCTGTTTCTGAGCCACTCCAATGTTGCATTAGCCGTCTTGCCAAACTGACCTTGACGTAAATTAAATATCATTGCAGAACAGGTGAAAAGATTATTAACTTTATTATTAAATCCCATGTTGCTGTATGTGTCGATTATAGCACCAGTTTATAGCAATCAGCTATAACATTAAAGCCACCTCCCTGAACAGCTGCCACAACACAACTTTTCAAGACATGGATTCCATAAGACCTCTGAAGGTGTGTTGTGGCACAAACAACAGATTCTTCTGTGGATCTTTTGTAGCATTGGACCAGAGAGGCTACCCTTCATTCCTCATGCACAGTGAATCTTAAGCAACTGACCTTACCGCTCGTTTACTGGGTGTCCTTCCTTGGACCACTTTTAGTAGGCATTGTTTTTGGGAAATGCTCTGACCCAGTTGTCTAGACCTCACAATTTGACTTTTATCAAAGTGGCTTGGGTTCTTACACTTGCCCATTTTTCATGTGTTCAACACTTAAACTGATTACTTAAAACTCATAATTTACTTGCTGCCTAATATACCAAACCTCCTATGAGGTCACACAATAATCGGTGTCATTCACTTATTCACCTTTTATTTCATTTTATTGTATTTTTTTCTGACACCACATACTCTGCTAGGATCTTGGACTCCTTTTCCTTTCGTATTATGATCAAATGTCAAGGTTCGTCTGAATCCAATCCAATCCATTGGTGTGTTTTCCCCTATAACATAGTTGTTTAGGCAGGTGAGAACAGAGAGTCTGGAACAAGCTCCAGTCTGAACCTAAACCAAGCCAAACAAACCAAAAGCATCAGTTTGTGCATGAAAATAAAATGGCAATACAACATCTTTACATAAACACAACTCATTTATGCATTTTAATAGTCACACCCACCATTATGTAAAAGTTGACACCAAATATAGAAGAGGTCAAAAGTTACCTGTTTGAATGACATTAATGTATAAGATTCAAGCAGGATGCGTATGAAGGCATTCAGGGGACATGCACCCCACCCCACCCCACCCCACTCCAGGGGGCAAAAGCACTTGTGATCAAATTACACAGAGGTCCTGTTCACACTGTATTTGAGGCCGAAGTCTCAAGCTGACTGTCATTATTGTTCTCCTATTTCCAGTTGTGCGGTTTAACTTTCCATTTCGGTCAGTTTCTTTTTTGCGGTCATTTGTGGTCAAATTAAGGTATAATATGTTTGATGATGATTATACAGTATATACTGGGTAGAAATTAATTTTATACAGAATAGTAGCATGAATGTCATGTTTTACACATATTTCATATCCAGTTACATTTTCACGTCTTTTGTATGCAT
The DNA here is from genome assembly GCA_028565595.1 of Duopalatinus emarginatus. Taxonomy (NCBI): domain Eukaryota; kingdom Metazoa; phylum Chordata; class Actinopteri; order Siluriformes; family Pimelodidae; genus Duopalatinus; species Duopalatinus emarginatus. The sequence goes on from JAOVVF010000047.1 coordinate 21,923,369, forward strand.
CTTTGTATTTGCACATCTGATTTATACGTGATCACTTTTTACAAAAGCAACTCATTCACTTGCAATGCATTAACTAATTAATTTATTTTATTAATTAATTTATTAATTTATTTATTAATTTATTTATTTATTTACAATTCGTTCATTTTCACATAAATTATTTAAATGTATTTTTATTTTCTAGTAATTTTAGGTGTGTTTAGGTGTGAGGTTGTTCTTATTAGTTTTTTTGTATACAGTGCATGTGTGTGTGTTCCTATTAACATCTTATTTTTTATTATTTTCACATGCTGGGTTTTTTTAAACACGTGGGTATTTTTTTTTTCCTTTTTATTTTCATATTTCATATTAAAAAGATTCTTGTCTATGTGGATAATTTTCAATATTTTATTATTTTTAATATGTGTATTATTCACATACTTATATCATATAATTATATGAGTTTGTATAGTGTATATGTGAATGTGGAAACCTAATGTATATTTTATTTTATGTTTTTCTTTAAAAAATCATGTTTTTATTATTTTAATGTTTTATTTTATTGATTTACTTTTTGCATGTGTCATGTGGATAATTGTTCATTTTTCACATGATCACACATCATTCTCATAGTGGCACAAATTCGATGAGTTGGTGAAACATGGTGAAATGCACCTTCCTGATCACAAATTACTTACACTATGTACTTACGAGGAATGTTTATTGTGTACCAAATTACTTTCTTTATCTCTTTAACTTTTTCACACACACACACACACACACACACACACACACACACTTACACTTACACACACACACACACACTGCCCCATCTCTTGTAATAATGTGTCTTAGCTTCAGCTATATAATTATATGAGTGTACACGAAGGATCATTTGCCTTGTACCCAAGTTCACACATAGGTCACCAAGCCCCGCCTCCATGTCCACATCTCCAGCCGCTAATCACGTGACCAGAGGTAGCTCGGAACAAGTGAACAATGTGCCATGTAGGAAGTATAAGAATGCAGACACACCATTTCATTTCGAATGACCAGAAAACACTGTCCCCGGGATGTAAATCGGCACCTCTGGACTGTCAAAATGCCACAAAGAGGGGTTTAAGCTCCGTGTTTTAACATGCATCCCACTCACAATTAATCTCACAAGTGGCCCATTGTGCCATCCACGCAGGACACAGTGCGGGCTTTGTGGGCCGAGGCGTCTGGAAAAAGAGAGAGAGGGGAAAGAATCTTCAGATGAGTCACCGTCACCACTCGTGTTGTTTGCTTCCTCGGTTCGGGGACAAAACTCAGTTATTTCAGAGTCACTGTCTTTTCTCTGAGAGAGCAACGGGTGGCAAAGGTGATGTTCCACACACGTTCTCTGTCCTTCTTTCTGTATGTTGTGTACTTCTGTTGTAGTGCAGAATTTTACTGAATGGTGAATGAACCATGTTTGCTCCAGCTGAATGTTACAGCCAAGCATGTATTAGAAACCATGAGAACACAAATATTTAAATATACAAAAATAAACCGGATAAATTACAACAATAAAATATAGTTGTTATAAGTTATGCAGCAAAACTTTGTACTTTCATTCACTCATTTTTATGTTTTTTCTGGTCAGGGTGGTGGTGGATGCTATGTATGGTGGAGTCTATCCCGAGAATATTGAATGCGGTACGGGAATGCACCCTAGATGTGATGCCAGGTCATGCACACACAGATGCATATACTCATTCCCACCTTGGAGAAATTATTTAGCCATTCCACCTACTGGGATGCTTTTCAGAAATGGAAAGAAACCCATAAGGAACCAGAAGAATCCCACATGGAAACCAGGAAAACGTCCATAGAAACTCAACACAGACAACAACCTGAGGTTAGGATTGTACCGCAGACCATGGAGCTAGCAATGCGAGGCAGCTTCATCACCATTGCTGCTTTGTGGATAGAGGTAGGATGCATGCGCATGGATTCAACGTGGTTTTTAATAGGGGAGATTCAGGAATCATAATCAGAATACAGTACAATGCATGACTGTACAGTACAATGATGAGCTACACCTGCTACAGATGAGGCACCAGGAGATACCAGCAACCCTGACTACTGATTCCTCCTGCTCCCCAAACCCTGCATACACTGTGACCCCCTTATCTTCTTACAGTCTCATCTGACCCACCATGGACATGGACAGTCTACAATAAACCATAATGGACAGATTTAGAACCCATTAATTAGATTACAGACTTGAATTCTCTAGCTACCTGCACTTTTGTTTATATTCACACTATCTGTGTCACCCAGATGAGGATGGGTTCCCTTATGAGTCTGGTTCCTCTCAAAGTTTCTTCCTTTTGTCATCTCAGGGAGTTTTTCCTTGCCACTGTCACCACCGGCTTGCTCATTAGGGATAAAATTTCTAAAAATTCTGTAAATGTATATTTAACCGTTTTTGTTATTTTCTGTAAAGCTGCTTTGGGACAATGTCCATTGTTAAAAGCGCTATATAAATAAAATTGAATCGAATTGAATTGAATGACTGAGAACAGAGTTAAACAGAATTAGCAGGTGTATCATTTACGAAACTTACATGCACAGGTTAAAACATAGACAAACAAAGAATTTGAAAACTGGGAAAATAAGCCTTGTAGTAATGTATGCATACAACTAATGACACAACAAGGCATAAAATGATGAACTAACACAAAAGAGGTGAAAACAGTCAGTCAACAAGCCATTGACATACAGGGTGGAGATAGGAGTAGAACAGAAAGCAAAACAAACATGAGTACACAGTGTTTTTCAGCTGGGAAATCACAATTTGCCACGTTAACTAACCATTTAGTAATGTAAGAAGAGAAAGAAGAAGAAGAAGAAAAAGAAGAAGTGGCTTTGGTTTCAAAAGCAAAAAGGGTGAAATAAAAAATAAATACCTCAATATATTGAGAAAAAAAAGTAAATTAAGTTATTGATATATACATATATATATATGATATTGGTATAGCCCAAGATTGTATATTTACACTGACAAAAATGCAGAATAAAACCAAACATATTTGAAACATATTTTTAAATGTTTAGCATTTTTTTATTTCTATAATATCCTTTATTTCTATAATCATTTTAAGGACCACATCGAATTATACAAATATCATGTCACATATACATGTCCCATTATATATTTGCCTTACTGTATGCCTTACACCTAAAAAGATTGATACAAGATCAAACATTAATGCAGGATGGACCCAAATAATAATAATTTGTTATTTATATTAACTCATTTTCATGCACATGCTCTAGGAAGCCTGCTCGGAAAATTCACCTCACCAAAGCACATCGGATCATCAAATCGTTCTGATATCTTACTGAACATCATGATCACCAAACATCAGAGTCACCAGAAAGAAGCTGATGTTTCATTTTTCAAACATTCAAACATGAATTCATATTTTCTTGGAGAGAAAGAGGGTGAAAGAGAGAGGGAGAGGGAGTTTTGGTAAAAGGATATCATTAATCATAGCTCTAATCAGATGACATGGGGTCATGGCCCACTAAGTGTGTTTTCCTCATTATGGTAATATGCTGAAGAGGGGGAATGCTTCCCTTCTTTTCTTTACTTTGACACTTTCCCTCTCTGACAGGCTCCTGTCATTTCAACAAAAGAGTCAGAGCATCAAGCTCCTGTCTGCTGATAAGAGAGAGAGAGAGAGAGAGAGAGAGAGAGGAGAGAGATCACTGTGATGGCTTTGTAACAAAGCACCTATCAACAGCACATGAGTCTTATGTAACTATTGTTGTTGATAAGGGTTACATTTTTGAAGTAAGACTTATTATATTACACGCAGTAGCTATGTAGGTTATTGGGTAGTGTTGATGCCTTATTTCATGCTCACTGTAATAAAGCACTCTGGACTTTGTGGCCATGGAGCGAAAGGACTCGGATTGTGATGGCTGCTTTTTAATTGATGCAAGAGGCTGAAATTATAAATAGGCCACAAGCCTTCCTGTGTCAGTGGAAAATAGAGCTCCGGGCTGTTTACTGTCGGTGTGATGTATGCAGTTTGTGCGTTTGATTGTGTGTGATTATGTTTTGAGAGGATGACCTTTAGTGGAAGCTATACTGTAGCATAATGAGGAGCTGGAGCAGCAATGCTACAGTGTGCAGAGTGAGAAAAAGAAAGCGAAAGAGAGAGAGAGAGTGAGAGAGAGAGAGTAAGGAAAGAGGTATGAGCTGATCTACCTGCATTCACACTCACTCCATCCTTCTACTGTCTCACATGCATGGATTTGGGAGACCAGGAAAGGCCAAACCTCCCCCGTAATTTCAGATTTATCACATCGGGCCTTAAGTGCATTCCTGACACTGACATCAACATCCAAAAAGTAGAGCATAGTGTGTTGAGTTTATGGATTTTCAAAAGAAGCTCATGAGAAATGTACTATTTTAAACAAGCAGGATAATGTTGATGGGTTTTACTTTATTTTAAGCAAAGAGAAGGTACAAACAATAACAGCATCCTGAAATATAATATTAATTACATTTTATATCAAATATACAGGAGGTGTTTATATATAGGATTCAACTGTATATGATTTTAATAATCTTGTGTTCAACAATGATCAGCTTTCCATTTGCCATTTCCATTCCACAACATGATGCTACCATAACCATGCTTCACTCTGGATGGATTTCCCAGGTCAGTAAACAGGATAGTTTGTTTTTTTGGGGTTTTTTTTTTCCACATGTTTTGATTACATCAGAGCAAAGGACCTCCAAGAAACTCCAATCTCTCTTGTTTCAGTGATAGCTTTCAGGGTGTCACAGCTTTTGTAGTGCTGTGAAAAGCAGATCTTATCTCAGCTGTGAATTACTGATTGATTTTCTTAAGGATTTGCTCACAGCTATAGGAGTGAATGTTTATTTATTATATTAGTGAATAATTTTGCAATATACATAGATCTTGATGTACGATTTTCTAATATGTAGATAGATTTCCTGTATGTAGAAAAGTACAGTGTACACTATGTTACAGTAATAAAATGAACTATTTGTTACTCTAGCATAAAGTACAAATAGTAAAACTGTACTATAAATACAAATTAAATGAAACTTGAAATACCATAGAAATAGAATTGTTATATGGACATGAAAAAATACACACTCACTAAACCACTACTTTATCTACACTTATAAATACTTTATCTAAATATCTACTAATTAATTAATGCTAACATGGCATAAAGTTACCTAAGGACACATAAACCTACTGTATACAGTCAAATAATCCCTGCATTTTCATTAGCATTTGGACAATTCTTAATTGAGGTGTCATTTAGCCTTTGTAACTCATTAAGGTTTCAAATATCAAATCAAACATGATAACGGCTATGTTTTGCTCTTAAATAGGTGGTGCTTTTAAAAAACAGGTTAAATGTGTAGCATAGAATTAGCATAAACAAAATATGGTTAATTAGCATTGATGGAAATGGCACAAGGACATTAAGACAATACTCTAATGATTTTAATGAATAACAAATAATGAATAATAACTCTAATGGATTTAGTATTATTTTATTTAAGAGTTTCCCGCTGTAATTTGTCTATCATGGTTTATTTGTTAAAGAAAAGACTGGAGCAGTCAATATCTAAATCTTACAAATATTTAAAATTTATTAATTTATTTGATCATTTATTATCTATGCCGTTTATCCTACGACTGTTTTGTTGCTGGATGCTGGAGCCTGGTAGAGGGTAGAGGGCAGGGAAACACTCTGGACAGATAGCCAGTTCTGCACAGGGCAGATACATTCACATACACACACACACACACACACACACACACACACATTGATTCTCCTAGGACATTACATAGAAATAATGATAAATGTAGGTAACTAATGCTATGACTAATCCTAACCCTGAGCCTATCCATAACCTCAGTAACCAAACAGAAAACTTTTGGCTCTTTTATTTTTTTTTAAGTAAAAATGTTTTTGAAATAAAAAATGTTTAGACATGTCAGGGTATGCCTTTTGTCCTGATATTTACCAAGAGTGTAAATTTGTCTATCCATTGTATGTAGCAAGTGTCTTGATATTTCACAACCCCTGCCCAACACACACACACACACACACACCTAGACAGGTAGATCATACAAACTCCACACAGAAATAACAGTGTTCGTCTGGTCGGGAATTCAAACCCAGACCCCTCTGGATGTGATGGCACTACATTACAGAGCACTGCAGAAAATACTGGAAAAAGAATTCATAAATAATCTTATCTGTGTTGTGTAAATTATATATAATTACACTGATACAGTATCTCATAGTGGGGAACATGCTTAGCTAACAGGATCACATAGATGAACTGAAATGTACATTTTTTTATAATAAATCATTGTTGACTTGTGGAAAAGGAATGTTTAAGAAAGAGATATAAGACAAAACTAAAGCACACTTGAGCAAGAAACTTTTACTAGACTACCACCCACCCCCGCCCCCACGCGCTGCCCTGGCAACATAGATAAAGGTTCCCACACCGAGCAAGTTTTTTCACTGCCACTCCAGTGAGCGCTCCAGTGTGTGTGTGTGTGTTTCACTGTACGGATGGGTTAAATGCAGAGGTCAAAGTCCTCTGTGTGTAAGCGCAGCCAGCCAATCACTACAATTTAGGTTACTGTGAAAGAATCTTTATTGTGTGAATATTTCTGTATGTAATGAAACGTGACTGACATGTAAAGCTTTAACATGTTACACGCAGAAATTGCACACATGAACACATGTAATATCTTAATATAAAGAATAATCTGATGACAAAAATAATAGTATTTATGTGAAGGATATTTTTAAAATAAGAGTACATTTGGCCTACATTTAAAGAAATGTATATGGAAAAATACCTATATAAAACCTATATGAAACCTATATAAAATTCATAGGCTGGTGGTGGCTCCATAAAGGTACAATTCAATCCATGAGACTCCTGATATATGTATGTGTGCCTCCGTTTACACTTGTTACTCATGCTTATACCTTTTATTCAGTTTGATGCACCATTACACATGTCTAGAGGCACCAAATTATGACAACCGTTTAGTTTTTTTTTTGTTTTGTGTTTTGGAGCTCAGACATCTTATATCTTGGAACACAACAGAATTGTGAACCATTCTGCATGAACTGTGGTGTTTATTACCTACAGAGTGTAGGACAGAGCGACAACATGTGGACAGGAGGTGATGTGAAAATGAGTGAACATGATGAGATCAGTAGACGAGAAACGGGGTTGAGTCTTTGTGAGTCTTTCACTTCACCTGCTAAGGGTGTTTAGAGATCCGCAACAAGATAATCACACACACACACACACACACACACACACACACACACACACACACACACACACACAGTGCAGGTGTGTCATTCCCCATAACTATTGCTTTCTCTCTCTCTCTCTCTCTCTCTCTCTCTCTCTCTCTCTCTCTCTCTCAGCATAATTAAGTACTCCAATCAGAACAGCATGGACTCACTTCTCCAGAGCCGTTGACTTGATAATTAACCAAAATATATCATTAGCTACAAGAGTGCTGCATCGATTTATGTCAATCATAATGCTGAAGGAAAAAACATATCACACTGAACCAAATCCTAAATATTTAAAACATAATTCTTTTTTTGGTAGCTGCATGCAATATCTAAAGCAGAGCAGGTGTAGAAAGTGTGCACAGTGTACACTGTAACTCTGTAGTCATACAGCACAATGTAGTATTAGCATATATGCCGATGTGCACACCGCAGACATTCATCATTAAAGGAGTACAAAAAAATGCTACCATTGCTAATAATGAATGACAGCTAGTCGGGGTCAGTAAGCATAATGCAAATGAGATCTGGCTAGCTTGCCTAAACAATTTTTTTTTTCACTCCAAGTCTCATAAAACATACACCCCCCCCCCCCCCCCCAAAAAAAAAAAAAAAAAAAAAAAAACATTAATCAAACTACCTAAAAATTCTTCTCCTACACCTCAGATTTGTTCTGCTTTTTTACTTTGGTTTACTTTACTTTCTCCTCCATATATTACGGGACATTATCATAAAAACTTACAAATGCAGCCCATTTCTGCCGCTATAACACATCTCTGCTCGCTCCTCGAAATGGCAAAGATCTTTGTCTCCTAAGATGGGTCACTTAAAAAACTGGGGCGTCTGTGGACTTCAGAAGAGTAAACTTTAGAATCTGAGTAAATAAATAAATAAACAACAGTTGCCATATGATCAGACTCAGGGTGTCACAATGGATGGATGAATGGATAGATGGATGGATGGATGGATGGATGGATGGATGGATGGAGAGATGGACAGAATACCTGTGGCCTGCACTGACGAAAGAAAGACAAGTGAGGAAAAAAGACAGAGACAGTGAGAGAAAAGGGGAACGAAACACCAATTAGAGCGCCTCGCCCACATGCTCCCTCACAAAGAGCCGTGCTCTGCAAAAGGTCACGCTGAAATTTGACTGACAGGACTAAAGTCTTTTACTCATAATTTTTGTGTTTGCAATAGAATTCCGAGCAATTCACAGCCTTAAAGGCCTTAACTGAGACCAGCAATTAATTGTAATGAATAATCTGACAAATCTGGCTGACATATGGCCACTAATTCCCAGCCTTTCTGCAGGGAGCAGGCAAGGGATTAGATTAGCTTAAATGAAATCTGGGAGCGGCGTGCCATCTGCATGTTCCCCGGCCCCGACTCTGACACGTTAACCATGGTGTGGGAGGCTTCCTGCCATCCGAGCCTCCATCTCACCCTCTGCTTCCTTTCACATTTCTCCTTTCTATTTTTTTTTCTCATGTACACACCCCTATTTAACTCCATCCCCTACTTCTCCTTTCAACCTCTCACATTATACACAGCTTTATAGGCTGCAGCTTTAACATGTTTTTATTTTCTTAGTTACATCTCTCTCTCTCTCTCTCTCTCTCTCTCTCTCTCTCTCTCTGTTTTTCCCTTGCTCTCTCTCTCTCTCTCTCCCGAGCTCTCTTGTGCACCCAGCCTGCTGCTACAGATTTGTGAGTAGTGTGTTTTTGCCTCTTTTAAATATTGAACCAGCTGTTCTTCATGGTGGAAAAAGCAATATAGCTGAAGCAAAGCCAAAAATCGAAGAGCAGGCGGATAGGAGGGTGGGTGGGGTAGGACAACTAAACAAACACACCATAGAAGTAATGAGGGTTGTACAAACACCTAAACAAACGACACGTGCCTTGCTGCCCAAGCAGTGGGGATCCCCACTTAAGTCAGGATTATTAACAGAGATCATCCCTTTAGGAATTGACTGATATTCAGCTCGTTTGATTATTCACAAAATTGAACAGTTCGGAAAAAGTTGGCAGGTTTATACAATAGCTAGCCAGATAATTTATTATTTTTTAATTCAATTTATTTGTATTTTATTTCTATCATTTTTCTTAGACTTCTGCTGAATAATTTGCCATACACAAACAATGTCCTGTACAGGATTAATGATTAATGAGAGCAGGAGGAAATGCTGAAGATTATCAACTTGTACAATCCAACATATCAAGTGCAACAAAGTCTATTTTCTGTCTAGAGTGCTGGAGTAAATGTTGAATCAGGCCTCGTTAATTTAAGACCTGTATTTGTGCTTCTAGGCATTGAGCTTAACATACTGAACATCGGTGTGATATTTTAGAGAAAAAAGGGAACTTGGGCTGGCTGAAAAAGAGGAGAAAATACTGGAAATGAGTAAATAAACAAATAAATAAATAACATCTGTAAATGGATGACTGCCAACTATAAATATTGCACCAATGGAGGGGGGTGGGGGGGATGCCAAATAATGTGTTTCTTCTAAAGTGTTTGAAGGTAAAGTTGTTCATTTCGTCACTTTTCTAATCTAGACACAGGTGTGCTTAATTAGACAAAGTAGACAAAAAAAAATGTGGATACAAAATGTTTTAAATACAGAGGGTTAAAAACAATCAATTTAATGTTTGTAATAAATATAGAGTAAATATGTGTTAAACTGTTGTTATTATTATTATTATTATTATTATTATTATTATTATTATTATTATTATAAGCAGGTTAACCTTTTTAAACCTATATTATTATTATTATTATTATTATAAGCAGGTTAACCTTTTAAACCTATATTATTATTATTATTATTATTATTATTATTATTAGGGGACTAACTAAGCACTGCTGTGCTGTTGTTCTTGTCATCAACTTTCTTTGTTTTCTTCTTTTGTAATTACAGGACTGAGCACTTTGAACCCTGCTCTTGTTGCTGTTATTGTTGTTAAATCAGCCAATTTGTTAATTAGTCTATACTGTAAGGAGTCTTTCCCACTGAAAGAAAACATCACACTGTGAGCTAAATTCATCAGTGACATGAAGAGTAAACCGATATCAATGACTGCACAGGTGTGTTAACACAGTTCCTTACAACACACAGCTCACAGATCCAGAGGCATCAGGTGTCCCACTGCATCCCGGCGCCTGTGAAAACTCACGATTTGTCCTTTAAACCTGAAACACATCCACAGCCCTGTTTAGTCCAACTGAATGATAAATGGAGGAAAAAGCAGTGAAAAGAGCTTGTGGAAGTCCAGACCACACACACAGACCCATGTTTTAATTGCAGGGCCTGAATAAAGTCTTTGTAAGGCAAAATTTCTAAGGAACAGGTCTTAATTTAAACCAAGGGCTAATTATCATGCAAAGCATACCCGCCCAGAATGTTTGCATAACTATCACAAGCGTTTTCATAAATGATGCTTTAATTAGTCTTAATTAGAATTTGTTTAAGTCAGCAGGGAATGCAGGCCCCCGTGAAATGATGTATGTAATAAGCACCAACCCTGCTCTCTCTCTCTCTCTCTCTCTCTCTCTCTCTATCTCTCTCTCTCTCTCTCACACACACACACACACACACACACACTGGGAATAGAGCTGACAAAATCACATCACATTAAATTGATTCAGTCAGAATTAAAATTCTTATGGTATTAATTAAATGGGGAGGATCTCATTAGCGAGCAGCACAGTGAGAAAGACACTGCCACCAGATGTGCCTAGTGTCACACACACACACACACACACACACACCATTAGGGTACACTGAGAGAGAGAGGGAGGGGGTGAAACCAGTCTGGAAGATGGACACAGAGAGATGATGACCAGCAAGAAGGAAGGAAAGTGGGTAGGGGGGGTGAAAAAGAAAGCGAGAGAGAGAGAGAGAGAGAGAGAGAGAGAGCAGTCAGGAGGTGCACTAAAAGGGGGTTGGGAGAATATTAATGAGGAGCATTAGACACCCTCTGCAGCTCATGTACAGCTTTATTTAGCTTCATTTGGTCTATTTGGCTGCAGGAATTCAATAAGAGAAGACCTAATGACCAGAGTAGATGCCCTGTTATCACTCCGTCTCTCTCCCTCGCTCGCTCTTTAATAAGGTAGACTCTACACACACTTATTTCTCCGCTACGGCGTGTGTTCAGAAGCACCAAGCTAATCTGAGCTCAACACAGCCCACAGTTCTACAGCATTCTGCAGCTTAATTGGTAAATGTGAATGAAATCCCAATATTCAGATTACCACCCTGACCATCGCAGAACACCAACAATCTCCACTAATAATCTGACTTCAATGAATAGCTGCCATGTGTTAAAATCAGTATCATTCCACATGCTTTCCCTGAGGTGGCGAGTGACACACGCCGGTCTTCAGGGTCTGATCGCTTCATGATGGCGTATTACAGACGCACTAGATTCCTGCTTCCCTCCAGCGGCTGTCAAAGCAAATTAGCTCTAATGAATCAGATTAGGAGCTGTTTAATGCAATCGTCTGCATGCGTTCTGGTAAAATGACGAAATTAAATTCACCAGTCATTAGAGCAGGAAAAATTACAAGGAAAAGTTCATCGTGAAGTCGAATGAATTGAATTTGACATGATGTTTAGACATTTTCATTGAGGAAATGAAAGTGCAAAATGTAACGTCAATCACATGGCTAACTTTTTGATACCTTCATCAATCAGAAATAGTAAAAAAATAATAGTAAATAAAAAAGAAAAGAAATAAGTTGAATGTTTTATAGCCCAAAAGTTAAATGAAAACAGTTTAAAAAACAGTATGTAATAAATATAAAATAAATAAAATAATGCAAACATTTCTGTTAAATTTTAGAAATGTAAAACCAAAAAACAGCTATTAAAATGTATTACCCTCTCATTACTCAATTTAAAAAAGAAAAAAAAACAGTGTAAAACTAGCAAAAGGAAAGCAGTCCATGGTATTGGATGGTTTTCACTTAATTCCTAACATGTACAGTACACCTTAATCACTCTGAACTACAAAGCTGAATAAATAAATAAATAAATAAATAAATAAATAAATAAATTACTCCAAAGTAAAGTAAGCAAAAGTACCACAAATTACTCCAAGTAAAAGTACCACAAAGAAAGAAACATTTTATATTGAAACTAATTGACTTTAAAATTTTGTATATCATAAACATTATTGAGATTGAAAGAATGAAAAGAAACAAGATTCCATGTGACACAAAAATGTAATATTTTTTAAACATATTTCAATTAATTTGACAAAGTTACATGATACATGACACACGTATCAGAAATCGTCAAGAATGTCAGGAAAATGTTTAACAGCAATGTTTATACCATGATCACTCAGTCAATAGATTTTGTTATATATACCAAAAGTTACATCGGGAATATATTTGGAAAATAAATAAATAAATAAATAAATAAATAAATAAATAAATAAGCAAAGTACTAAGAGGTCAAAATTGGGAAAAAAAATGTTGTTTGTGGAATTGAAAGGTTTCGACAAAATTCTTAGAAATCATCAACCATCAAATGTTTAACCACCATTTATATTTTCATCACTCAGATCTATGAAGCTGAAAATGAATGAACATTAAGTCAATCAAAAAAACGCAAAGAAGCAAAAGGACACCATGTGTAATCCAGTACCAGTGATGAAAATATGAAAATGATAATCTAACTGGGAACAATGCCTCTGGGCATCATGTCCTCCAGCCTCCTGCCGCCCCAGTTACAAGGCAATGTTGTCCGTTTTATTAGAAGCGAGTCTCTCCTTTAGTCTGGTTCCTGCATAAATATTTAGGATAAATACACTGTATATCATTTTTCTTCACACTTGACTTGCATTATGAATTCCATGCGGGACCAGGTGAGCCTGGGTCAGGAGACTAAATTAAGTGGTGCTCGGCAGCAGCTGCCTGAGCTGCTCTCTTTAACCATGCTTGGCTGGTTTGGCTATCAAAAGCCACTTGTACATGTGCCATAAAAAAACATTGGCTTGTGTGTTTAAAATGGTATTAAAATGCTGTTGACCCTTAAAATTAGAAAGGGAAACGTAAAACTCCTTGCATTGCAATTATTTCCTGTCTAAAGTGCAAAGGGGGAGGAAATAGGGAGACACACGGCTGAGAGGCGGCCCAGATTTATTGACGGGCAATGTTGATGTGTGTGTATGTGTGTGTGTGTGTGTGTGTCTGTGTGACTGGTTGTTTATGACAGCCTAGGGTGTGTGACATCACTGTGGCACTACCTTCAAGCTCCAGGTTTATTTAATTCTAACGCCAGTGTTTATTAAAGTAGGGAATAAAAGTTTGGTTTTGTGTGTGTGTGTGTGTGTGTGTGTGTGTTGTTGTTGGGGGGGAAGGGGGTTATATCTTAGTGGGCAACAAAACTCTCCTTATGGATAGGAATATATCATAGTTTTGACCTTGTATGGACTTTTGGCTCGTCCCTTATGAAAGAACTGCTGCTGCTGTTGTTGTTGTTGTTGTTGTTGTTGTTGTTGTTGTTGTTGTTTAAGAGAGAGAAAAAAATAAAGTACATAAAATATCCAGATATTTTCTTTTTAATACGGAGGTTAGGGTTAGCATATAGCCTTAATTAGCTGCATATGAAGATCCTTAGAAGAATAATAAGAATTCTCTCTCTCTCCTCTCTCCCTCCCTCCCTCCCTCTCTCTCTCTCTCTCTCTCTCTCTCTCTCTCTCTCTCTTCTCTCTCTCTCTCCCTCTCTCTCTCTCTCCCTCTCTCTCTCTCTCCTCTCTCCCTCCCTCTCTCTCTCTCTCTCT
>JAOVVF010000047.1:21945102-21955470 GCA_028565595.1 Duopalatinus emarginatus
TATATATTTGTGTGTGTGTGTGTGTGTGTGTGTATTTGTCTGTATGTCTGCCCTGTGATGGACTGGTGACCTGTCCAGAGTGTCCCTTTGCCTTCTGCCCAATGAGAGCTCCATGAAACGTAAACCTTTTAGAAATGCATTTAATTCACCTTGCATTATTCTGTTCAAAACTGTTTAGTTGCTGATGGAGGTCAAAATCATAAGAGGACATCTACTACTGCACTGCTATAAAGGGTGCCCAGGGACAGCTGTGGGTTTGTGGTTAAGGAACCACCCCAGTTCAATCCCTGAAATCAGACTGCCACATCTAAAGTGCAATTGGGCAAGGTACCAAACCCCCAACTGCCGTGGATAAGAGCTGCCCCGCTCTCAAGGTAAGCGTGTTCATTTCCATGTAGTGTTCACTACTGTGCATGTTTTATTGCATGGTGAGGTTAAATCCAGAGGTCAAATGGCTCACTAGGCTAATAGCTCACTTTCATAAGAAGCCATGATATGAAAGAATTATTTTCATTATGTAAGTCAGATAAGAGTATAGTTAAGTGACTCAAAACCATTCAGATTAAACTAGTAGTTTTTTACACATGCTGACACACATAATAAAACATTAAACACTGCTAATTGATGTAACCATTATAAACATGTTACATAGCAAAAGATCTAACTGCTTGTCACCTAGCAACCATATTGTATTGCTAATCCAAATATAATCTATATAAATAAAAAAGTAAACTAATAATAAACTTTTTAAGATTAAGATCAAAACATAACTGTGGTTGTAGTAAAATAAATAAAGAATTGTGCTCATGAAAAAATATCATGCATCATGATAAAAAAAAAAATTATAATAAAATAAAATAAGAAAATCCAATAAGAAGTCAATCAGAATCGTGATAATGAAACCTCTAGAAAGAAAGCAGTCGTGACTCTTGCTATATTCACACCACCGCTCTGATACACACTTTTTTCACAGCGTGATGGAAAGTTTCCCAGTGCTGCCAGCGCAATAGAGCAGGCAGTAAAAGCGACGCAGGTTAGGCATGAATGTAATTAAGGTGGCTGACACTTTTATTCTGGGTAATAGGAGTCCAGAGCTCCAGATATTCCCCTAACACACTCCCCACACACTCTGAGTACATTTTTAATACCAGCACGTACAAGCACCTAAATGCCACTCCTTTGGTCCTTATGGCCGAGTAATATTGATGTGTAAATAGGATAAATACCAACATCCAAGGGTTTAAGGGATGTAGTAAACAAACATTACCAACCACACATGAACAGGAGTGCAGGAGTATGTGAGAGGGAAAATGACAGGAAGAGGTTTTAAAATAAAAGGACGGCACCGGTTATGTCGTCTTTTTTTTTTTTTTTTTTTTATTCTCAAGAAAAAAAAATGTTCACAGAAAGACATAGAACAATAACTGCATGCAGTATAGAAAGACATGTAAGTCATTTTAGACTAGTCGCAACACAAACACTGTTCTCTTCCTTCTAAGAAAAAGCAATAACGTGTGCATCGTCTTCAAGCTACATGGCATGTGATGTAAATGTTTATGACAAAGAGAGATCAGATCTGATACTGAATACACTACCAGCCTTATATGTCAACCTCAATCTCTGCATTAATACTGAAAACATTTTTATGTCTTCTGATCCACTGATAGATGATTTTATTTATGGTATGGAAGCGTGTGATGTCTGACACAATGACTTGCATATGACAAAAGTCTTACAGTCTTAAAAGACAATAATATCATGATTAGAATTTAGGAAGACAGTAACAGTAAGAAAGTCAGAAACGAATCAGTGTATTTCCTTGTGTGTGTATATACTACATATACATCTTTATATATAATTTTGTATATTTTTATCTCCTTTTTTAATGAATAAGTCGTCGGATTTGTATAAAAAAAAGTATAAAAAGGAATGTTTTAAATATAAATAATATAATATATTCAATAAAGTTTTAGAATATGTTTGTATTGTTTCATATTTCACATAATATATAATTACTACATATATTGTGCTTGGTGAAAAGTAATTAAGGGGTTTATTAAAAAAAATAATAATAATAAATATTTATAATTATAAAATTACTACATATATTGTGCTTGGTAAAAAGTAATGAAGGGTTCATTAAAAAAATAATATAATATAAAATAAATATTTATAATTATAAAATTACATATTTGGTAAATATAAATGACAAATCATTTCAATATTAAAAATGACTAAATAGAATTTATAAATATTCATAAAACTACATAACACATAAACCGTTCATGCCCTCTATTCAGCTATAACATCAAAACCACAAAACCACCGACAGGTGAAGTGAATAACATTAATTAACTCATTACAATAGCACATGTCAACAATCAGCTCTAGAAGTTAATGTTTAAAGAAGGACAAATGGGCAAGTTTGAGGATCTGAGCAACTTGACAAGGGCCAGAATGTGATTTACATTTACGGCATTTGGCAGACGCTCTTATCCAGAGCGATTTACAAGGTTACTGGTATTACAGGTAGGCCAACGTAGTGTTAGTAGTCTTGCCCAAGGACCCTTATTGGTGTAGCACAGACTGGCTGCCCAGATCGGGAATCGAACCCAGGTCTCTCACATGGGAGCCAATGATGTTACGACTGTACCACACCAACCACACTTATTAATATGATGTCTAGATGACTGGATCAGTGCATCTCTGAATTATCAGGCTTTGTGGAGTGTTCCTCACATGCAGTGTATAAAACGTGGTCAGAAGAAGGACAACCCTTGAACCGGCAACAGGGGCATGGGTGATGGAGACTTATTACTGTGTGTGAGGCAAAGGCTAATCTGTCTGGCCCTATCCCACAAAAGATCCACAGAAGGATCTGCTGCTAATATCCTGGTTTTAGATACCACAACACACCTTCAGCGGTCTTGTGGAGTCTCTGTCTTGTCGGGTCAGCTGATATGGCAGCTGTTTAGGCAGGCGGTTTTATTGTTATGGGTTGTTGGTGTATATCATAGGGTTACTTTAGACTTAAAGATCACCTCATAATATTATGAAGCAGCTTTATATTTTTCATGACTTTTTAGCAAAAAATGTAGTAAAACAGAATGTTTAGTGCTTGTTTAGAAAGGCGTCAGAGCAAAAATACGAACTGTAAGTATGTCTGATAAATAAATAAACAGATGTCTATTTATTGTACGGAATCGGTTCCACGCGTATCTAAAACAGTTAATATGAAATAGATCAGACACCTCCGTGCTCCTCACGGCTCTTCCCAATTTCATCTGCAATAAATAACTGGGCATCATCGGGCGCAGCACCTCATAATGGCAAATGAAATATGCTGGTATGATAGGTCCAATAAATCTGCATTTTCCTACGGTTCCCTCAGGCTGCAACAATATGTAACTAGACTGCTCTCTGTCAGTGCAGCCCATCTCCCAGCTATCATAAAATCTAAATGGGTGCTAATTAGCCAAGCCTTCCCTCTCTCACTCACTATCTCTATTGACATTTTACCGCCTCCTTCTCCCACCCTCTCTGAAGATCATAAGTCAAAGGAAGAAGAAAAGGAAGAAGAGGAAGAAGTTCTCCTGGATCGTGTTGAACACGGAATAAAAGAGGGAAATCATCTTAAAAGGAGGAAATTTTATTCCCAGACACTTTATGCACGCCACGCCACGCCAGTAAATAAAGCATCGGCGCTCGCCCCCAAATGTACAAGAGTTCGTTGCATTCTTTTCTGACTCAATAAATGCCAATTTAGCTCACTAGGTTTATAATCACCCAGGCAGCGAATATTTAATATTCAAATCTGGATGCAGTAGCCTGCTGGGAGCCATTAGTTCACGTTTAATAATCATCCATATAAACCAGGTGTGTTGATTTTCAAATCAAACTCCACTCCGCTACTCTCGCACACACGCCGGATGACTTGACATTTGTAATAAGCATCATATAAAGCGACTTAAGCCCACTCCAGCCGCATCGATTCCCTCTGGTTCTCATCCTCCCTGGCAGACTCCCGTACCTACAGGCTCTTGGGGGGAGGGAGATTATGGGAAGAGGAAATGGTGGAGGTAGGGGTAGGGGTGGTGGATGAGTGAGTCAGGTAAATATACTATATGCATCTCTCTTACGCTCAAATTAATAAAAACTGTGTTAGCGCATGAGCTTGTTGAACATATGCTGAGAGTGGGACTAAGCCATCTGGCTCTGAGTCAAGCTTCACACACCCCACCCTCCCCTTCACCAACTGCAGCCTGCCGCTACCTGACAGAGGAGCAAGCGCTATTCCCCTGGCACAGGGGCCACAAATGGAGAAATATTATTGAAATGATTATCTGCATCAAGACTCAGATTTGGGCTGACATTTCAGCAGCAGACCGGGGTAATCCAGGGGACTGAGGACGAGGTGGAGGAGGAGGAGGAGGAGGAGGAGGAGGAGAGAAGAAGGAGGAGGGGGAAGATGGGGGGTGGACCACTAAGCCTGCCGCTGATGATTAATGAAGCCAGAGTGGCACAGAGACCCGACACACCTCCACCCTCACCCAGGAGCCAACACACAAGCACAGACAGGCTACACACACATATGTGATACCAGGCTCGCCGCTCAGGGAGAAAGCACAGAGGGAAAGCGGAGACAGAGAAAGAACAGTGCACCGGAACGGAAATCCTCCTGATCCCTGGTGTATGGGTGAGGATGGGGAACGTGTGCCAGAGATGTCGTCTCAGTATTAGCAGTCTGATCAGTGAGGACATACACCAGGACAGTGATTGACTGTGTCCACCGAAGTGCAAAACTTTCCTTGAGTGATGTACAACCAGTAAATAAGGAATTTAAATATATCTCAGATGGATGAGACGTTTCAAAGTTGAGACATCATCACATGGTGCCAAAGGATTCGAAAGTTTCTCAAAGGTTAACACTCCTGTTGGTCAGCAATTCATGGTGCATCTCCACTTGGCTTTCAGCTTGGCAAACTTCAGCTGTGCCATGTGGGTTTCCTTTGCATTCCCGGGTTTCAGGGATCAAGGGAACAAGGTTCAAATGTAGTGCTTAATTTTAACATTATTTACCTGAAATGTTTATTGGACCACCAACAACTTCCCTTAGGCATTAGTTTTGTAGCAAATAGCTTTTCTGTTTCTCCTACAATGGATTAGCGTAATGTCAAGAGTGAGCATCATGAAAGTGAAAGTGAACTATTTGCACACAGAGGAATGTTTCCACCGCATTTAACCCATACATCCAGTGAGACACACACACACACCGGTGACCACTCGAGGGCAGTTGGGGCTGTGGTTAGGTGCCTTGCTCAAGGGCAGATCAGTCATGTCTTGCCCTGTACGGGGATTGAACCCGGGACCTTCCAGTCATGAGATACATTCTGCTCGCAACTTGCTATTCATTTTTATCAATTCGTCCAATCTCTGTTTGGTTTGGTTTTGTTGAGACTTCCGACAGAGGCTATATCACATGACCACATCTCACCTATCAAATGTATCCACAGAGACCACAGCATGGCATGGTGATCCAGCTGGTTGCAGTGTCACCTTACACCTTACTCCAGAGTCCTTGATGTTCCTCCATGTTCTCCAGGTTCCTCTGTCAGTTCAGATTCAAACTGATGAGTAGATTGGTGACTGCAAGTTGCCTCTTTGTGTGTGATGACACTGGATTCAGCACAACTACAAATGACTGACTGGTTTTCCTTTAGAAAGACGTCACGGCATCATGGCATCCATGGACTAGATCTTTGTATCTGGTGTTTTGGTAGTATAAGGTCTACTTTTCTTTAGTAGATCACATGATCATAACAATGTTATTTGGATCACATGCAGGAGGTATTGTTTTCTCCTTAGGTCCGCTCTTGGTTGCCATATTCAGCTTCAGAAACTGCTTTGTCCTTGTCAGGGTCATGCTGGATGCCAGGAACACAGGAAAACGCCACAGACAGGTGTCCATGTCAAGGCACCATTCATATACTTGAATATTGTCGGGGCAACGTAGCATTTACCCATTGGCATTTTTTTGGAGGAAACCAGAGAACCCTGAGGGACACCCACATAAGTATGTGGAGTACATACAAAACTACACAAACAATATCCCAAGCTCTAGACCTAGAGCTTTAAGAATACAGGGCTACCTGCTGCACCATCATGCCACCACGTTTCTAAAATCTAAAAATAAATACACTTCAAGATCAAATTCTTAATGTCGACTCATGTCCTTTCTTTATCTTCCAAATTGTTCCAAAATGACAGGTCATTGATAATGAAATAATCTGTGACCTTTAGCGCAATGGCGTGATTTTAACAGAAAGAGAAAATTGTGAAAGGTTTATGAATCACCAGATCAGCAGCAGTGCACTGTGAGTAAAGTATTAACTCTGACAAGTGCTGTGTCGAGCTTTCCCAAACCACGCTTAATAGCATTTAGCCCTTTCAGTAAATAAGAAAGAAGCGTGTAGTGAGTAGCGTTGTCTGTGCGTGTAGTGGCCGTGGCCCCTCGGCACCTAGCATCATTGTGTTCGCTGTGATCGGCGTACTCCAGCAGCCCCCAGGAGTGATGGATGGATGTGTGTAAGGCTTTAATCGGATAACGGCCCACTGACTCCTGCCTGACTGGAAGAAAAAAAACACCAGGGCTAGATTGTAGCACCTGAGTAAATCGTGGGGGGCATATGCAAAAGTGAGGAACTGCAAATACACACCCTTAAACACACACACACACAGTTTCATCTGGCCTAAATCTAAACCTAACTGTAACCATAGTAACAGACAAGAACAAGTACAACATAAAACTTTCCTCACAGTCACATGTCCTCACAATGATACGCATGTACACTCTCTCTTACACACACTCACGCACACACAGATACACACATGCCTGTGAACATGCACATGCACACACTTCTACATAGAAAACACAGACACATGCATGTACACACATACACACACGCATAAATAAATACACATGCATACAAATTCTCACACATACAAAACGCACACGTGTGCATACATACATACAGACACACACACATACATTTTTTTCTTACACATTTACACATGCATACACACATGCACACACACACATTAAATTTTCGCACACATTTACACATGCATACACACACACATGCATGCATACAGACACACACACACACAGAGACACACACTGTATTTAACAGTGTCAATAATGACTCTGGAACAGAGTTGCTTGGTTGAAGATAAGGCAGTAATTAATAGTGAGAGTGTTGAACAGACTGGAGACTGTTACACTCAGCACAACGCTGGACCACTGATTTCTGAATGATCTCAACTGTTTGTTTACACTATCACCATCACAAACCCTGACTCTGATCTGCCATATTTTTTTTTTACATTTTCACCCCCCCTCCATCTCTCTTTTTCATTTCTCGTTTCCCTTCCTCCTCCTTTAAGAGAAAGAGCGGAGCAATGATTAATTGCGAGCTCACGGATTTTTCCAGCTTCAAGAGTAAATCAGCTTCGGCAAAGTGCTAACTTGCTAAAATATAAACTAATTTTAGGCCCAAGATATTAAAATATAATCCATCTTCTTCCTCCACGGGGAGAGCTAATTAGAAAATGTGACTGGCATAAGAGAGAGGTAGAGGAGGAACTGTGGGATTAGGTTTAGTGAGAGAAAGAGAGGGGAAAACCAGAGACTCCCAATCACTGGAATTCGAAAGCACAGACGTTATAAATCACATATATTATTTTAAACATGGCGTCCCTCGATTAACTCAAACCAGAAAAGTCGTAAGGTAGAAAAAAAAACGAGGCTCGGATAGATTAATGAAAAGAACGTTTGTATTTTTGATGTTGGAAGCAAAAAATTATATACAATACAATATGAAATTCTAAACGAAAGCAAGAGGAAGGTAAAAAAAAAAAAAAAAAAAAACCACCCCGCTTTGTCGATACCTCAAAATACAAGCACTTTTTTCCCTCTCTACTAGAACAATATTTAGAATGAACTGTCCCTAGACGCTATTGTTTTATTTGAGTGTCTCGGGCCGAGCAATACAATAAGCAATAAACAATGTCTGCCTGAGGCTGGAGGCCACCTGACTCTCACTCGCTCGTGCCATCTCTCTCTCTCTCTCTCTCTCTCTCTCTCTCTCTTTCTCTCTGTTTCACTGTCTCTCTCTCTCTCTCTCTCTTACACACACACATACACACACAAATGATGACCTGCCCCAGTGAAACAGCCCTGTCTTGTTCTCTGCCACTATAAACACCCGGTCGTTTCAGTCTCTCTCTCTCACCTCCTGGTTCAATTTTGTGAGCCCAGCAAACACAGAACGTTCAGCCAACATTAGTCTACAGTTCTGTTCATCTGTCTCACAGTGTTTAGAGAAGTAAGGGTTGGTAAGTGGAATGTTGTTAGAAGGTTTTTCGAAGGTTTCTTGTATTGCAATGGTCAGGGAAACATTAACATAGCTAGAGTGGGTTCTCCAAACGCCCACACATTACTGATGTTAGGAAAATGTTCTATAAACCAAAATATGCAGGCAAAAACTAATATAATATTTACATTATGATTACCAAAAAAAAAATGTAAAAAATGTTTAAAAAATTAGTAAAAAATTACGATATTTAAATAAAAAAATTACGATATTCTACAATTTCTAAAGTCTAGAATTTTACGCATGACAAGATTTTGTGTACAATTTTACTAAAATTGTTAAAAACATTTTTTTTTAATCTTTGTATATTTGTATTTTGGTACTATTGTGCCTTTTAGTACCATTATTTACTGCATAGGTTAATATTAACTACCTATAAACGTCAGCATTAATACAGAATAACAAGAATTGCTGAAACGTCACACGCCTGTATTAGTTCTTCCCAGTGAACATGTGCATTTAACACAGTTTGCTACATGCATCGGTACAAAGACATAGAAATTAGCATACATTAATTTCTTTTTAAATATTTATAACTAGCCACTCTTTAAACGTTGGGTATAAAAGCTGAATGCAATCATTCACCTATTTGACTGAATGCAAAAATGAATACAAAAATTAAAAATGCAATAAAATGTAACTGCATTATAATGTCACATAATAATAATAATAATAATAATAATAATAATAATAATAATAATAATAAGGCATTAGCTCAGATTTATATTATGTGGATTTGTTGTGGTATGATCTTTTAATATTATTAATTTAAGCAGTGTTTATCACTTAAATAGTATTTATCATAAATTAACACCGACTTTCTGAGATTATTATGTGTGCACATGTTAAATATTGGCATTTACTTATTGCCATTTAAAGCACTGCTAATGAGTTCTATTCATTTTATGTGTGTTTACAAGTCATGAAATTAAACCTGGACTGTAAAAATCTCTTGACTACCTTAGCTGTGCATTGCATCAGATAGTAAACGAGTCTAACGGCAATTAAGAGCAGGTAGAGAAACCGGGCCTCCAGACACACACACACACACACACACACACACGTGCACAAACACAGAAAGATCAAGGCGTACAAAACACATTCACACGTGAGCCAATCAACATTGAGCGTCACAGCTGTGTGACACACACATGAGCTCAGAGTGCCACAGGAACATCCCGAACACCGAGTCCTCCTGACTTCAACTGCTAGCAGGCAATAAGCCACGTGTGACACACACACTACCACCAAGTAAAGCGGCGACAGAGGGAAGCTGTGGCTTTGCACACACACACGCACACACACACACACACACACCAGGGAACAGTGCCAATCCAACTTAAATCTTCTCTGTAATT
Source organism: Duopalatinus emarginatus (assembly GCA_028565595.1). Lineage (NCBI taxonomy): Eukaryota > Metazoa > Chordata > Actinopteri > Siluriformes > Pimelodidae > Duopalatinus > Duopalatinus emarginatus. Next base: position 21,954,893 of record JAOVVF010000047.1, read on the forward strand.
TTGAGCTTTCTTAAGCTCAGCACTTCATGACAATTAATAAAAACGTGACATCTTCCCACTTTTCAGGGGCTTTCTTTTCTCACCACATCACCTCTCCGAAGATGCTCAGAAGGATGCAATTTAGAAGAGAGTGGCAATTTATCGCAGATGGACCGTGTTCGTTTAACCCTTTCCCTGCAGGATGCGGCTCTATAACCCATTAAGAGGGATGTATTTTGGAGGAGTTCAGTGTGGTAATAGCAGCTGAATTGCTATCCTGCTGTGTGTCCATTTGGCTGCTCTAAAAATGCATAGTAATATCTTCCTAGCATCAGTAATTACACGTCACAGATAAGCGAGCAGAGCAGACGAGGAACTTAAGTCAAACATTTTGGAGGAGTCGAAGACGTCGTTGTTGTTTCTCCTGGTATATGTTCAGCACTCTTGCAGATGGAAATCGTAGAAAAACATGAACTTATAGTTCATATACGAAAAATCATTATCACCTTATTCTTCTTAAAATAAAACTTCATTTGTGTGTATTTTCTATATAAGGTTATAGAATAGAATAGAAGGAAGAATAAAATCATGATATATAT
>JAOVVF010000047.1:21962434-21975390 GCA_028565595.1 Duopalatinus emarginatus
CGGATGGGTTAAATGCGGAGGTCACATTCCTCTGTGTGCAAGCACAGTAGGCAAATAGTTCACTTTCACTTTCATCTCTCCACATTGGTGTCTTGGTATAAATGACTCAGATGTTTGTATTTGATGTTTCCAGTCAGAAACATCCCAATCACATGCTGTTTTTAATCAAACATTACACTGACTTTGTTCTAGAAAGCAAGTAAGGTGTGGTTAATGTCTAGTTAGGAAAATTGCACGAAAATACAGCTTCTCCGGGTAAATGTCTAGATACGTTCTGGCCTTCAGTGCATATATGAAAAACCCATTTTTTTTACAGCATTAACTATACTGATACTGGAGTCTCCTTCCAAAAAAATATATCACAAAATTCTTAAATAAAACTTACCATATTAACAATTTTATCAGCTTTTAAAACATTCACCATCGCAATTTTTTTTAAGTGGTAACTATATAAATGATAACATTAGCTTACATAACAGCAAGCTGCTGTTACTGAAAATAAATCAACAAAAACAGTTTCAAGTATTTGACAGTGCAGGGGTCACTTTGCGATAGTAACTGTAACTTACCCCAACACGTAAGTGTAACAGCAGGCATCACATTAGACTCCATCACATCACCCCATCATTATTCATTTTCCATTTGGTTCTTCTGTACACATATAAACATGCACATACCAACACTTCACAACATCTTTCATATGCACACAGAAACAGAATCTCCCACACACACACACACACACACACACACACGCACACATACTCCCTAAAGAGGAACGGCTCTTTTTGGATGACTTCCTGATACTTGAAGCCCTTGAACTCCTTTCCATTGAAAAAGAGGCTGCTTTCAAAGCTCATTTGTTGTGCTTTTTTCTCATTGCCCGACTACCGTGTCACCAATCGTGCCAGGCTGCCTCCTCACCGTAACAAACAGGTGCCCATGCCAAGCGCCTCTCAGGGACCAGACAGGCACGGCGCTGCACCATCCCTCCCTCCCTGTTCTCAAATCCATCTATTTTTTCCCCTTCTATCCTTTTCCTTTCATTTCCCTCTTTCCACGCAAGAACCCCATGCAGGAGCTCCCTCCCCTCTCTTCCCGAGCCCCTAATTGCAATTTGTGTGAGCTAAACTAATTTTACGACACAGAACACCTGTATTCATCTCCATATTAATCGAAAACAGGAAGAATAAATCCCAATCAGGCAGCAGCTGGTGTCGCGTCAGATGTACCTTCAGGGAGAAGTCTGTCTCGGCTGTGTTAAAATATGGCTCTTCTCCTCTCACCGCTGCCCGCTGTAAGCTCCGCGCACAGCCCAAATCAGATATCATAATTATGAATGTCTGCAGATCTACATACGGCTGCTTTCTGACACTTGTAATTGCCTCACGTGCTACGGCATGTTTAACACCACTATAAAGACTACTTTCGCTCTCTGCTGAGTTATGGGCCCAGACAGAGGCAGCATTTGGAGGCCACAGAGGCTTCATTTAAAGGAGGAAAAAAAATCTAAATGTGCTGAAATGGCCAGACGGGGGAATTTTGTTGCTCTACTGAAGTCGATACAACTTGTATCCCTCAAACTACATTATCACAACTAAGCTAGGTTACTATAGTGTTTTCTAAAACCTAAAGAAATGAACATATTACAGGGTCTGAATAATGAGAGGTGTTTAATGAAGGGTATCTGAATCACTGATTAAGATATTGACCTACAAAAGAACGGAAATCCAAAAGACGAGTGAACCTACACTTACACATATTATATATATATTTAAAAAATAATAAGTTGCTTTCAGAAACATGCATATAAATTACACATCCAAAGATCCTTATAAAGGAGTAATTTCAAACATGACTCTCAACACTCTCAATTAGTCAAAGCTACTACTTTTTTGTTTGTTTGTTTAATTTGTTAGTTGTTTCTACAGAGCTGTGAATTCGTTTGTCACATTAGCTGAATTTTGTGTAACTTTTTTTTACCAATATACACTGAACAGTTTCTTTCATAGGCAACAAGAAACAAGCCCAAAGTTTTTTGTGTGTCACATTCTGACTGTGTGAGTCAAGATTCCTGATTCTGAAATCTTAATTTTACTGTAATTGATGGAATTAACTAAACTAATATTTCATATTCATAATCATATTTTGATCTCAATCAGCAACCAGTAAAACATGGTATTATGTTTAGTTTGGTTGTAACATTACATCAGATAACTAGCTAGTGGATTCATTTGGTTGGTTGGTTATTTGAATGTTTAATTGGTTAATTGGTTGGTTGGTAATTTAAATGGTTGCTTGGTTGGGTCGATGGGTGATTATTTGATTGATTGATTGATTGATTATTTGATTGATTGGTTGGTTGGTTGGTTATTTTTTGGAAGCTAAAATTTTAAATTTGAGGCTAAAATTGAGACTCTTCTTTCTTTTCTTGGGAAAAAACTGCCTCATTTCCTCCTCCTTGCTCCTTCTAGGTTTTTTTTATATTTGTGGAGTAAACAGGTAACTTTAATACTCTTAGACTCGACAAGCCAGTATATTAAAAAAACAAGCCATATTAAAAAAAATAAATAAATAATAATAATAATAATAATATAAAACAGGCCCATAACCCTCATCTGGTCAGTATATAAATTAGAAATGTAGCTGTGGATATGTACGTCTTGCATATGCCTTAAATGTAAATATATTTTGAAACGAAACCACAAGAAGGATAGAAAAGTGACCCTGCAGGTAGGACTGCTACATCACATTCTATCCTGATTCCCAGGTCAACATTAGTTAATTCCTAGTTTATTTTCCTCTCGGTTTTCCAGTTTCCTCCCACCTGCCACTTGTAAATAAATGCATGACTATGTTTTTAAATGATGCTCTGTGATGGGCTGCATTAAAGAATTAATAAAGATAAATGAGTTTTTAAATTTTATTCAAAAACCACCATGTTTAAGTATTTTTGCACATTGAATCCAATTAATTTATCACCTGTACGTTTTTCCAATATACTCACATGGAAAAGCAAGAACAGTGCGGACAGGATGTTCCTGAGACTTATTTATGAATATACATTCCATTCTGTCACTCATGCCTCTCTCTACCCAAGCCACTGTCAACTCCAACTACAGCTCCCAGAAATCCCAGCAGCCAAACAAGATGGCTGTGCCAAGCTGGCAGACTTCGGTTCCCACCCATTCTCAGTCGCTTGATTATTTACTTTGTGTTTTGCACCAGTTTTGTGTCTTGTTGATTCTATTTATTGTGTTCACTTGTTTTGAATTTACCCTGTGCCTTGGTCCATGTTTACAGTTTTACAACGTAATTTATCAGGGCACCATGAAGACATGTATGATCAGATTGTTTTCTCTCTCTCTCTCTCTCTCTCTCCGTGTGTGTGTGTGTGTGTGTGTGTGTGTGTGTGCAAATAATTTTTTAGCATTCTAATTGCTTTCTGGTTTAAGTGATGTTTATGTGTCAGTCAGGAATTGAAATGTTGTTGCAAAAAAATCATTTTATATTAAAAGTTATTAAAAGTTATTGACATAATAATCTTATTTGCACCCAAAAAGGTTAAAATGGGTACACTTTTAATGTTTTATTAGATAAACAGAACTGATGCAATTTTAAATGATGTATAAATGAGATAAATGAGTTTTTTAATTTTACGTCCCCATATAAAAACCAGCATGTTGTATGTATTTTTGCACATTAAATCCAATTAATTTATCACCTGTACGTTTTTCCAATATACTCAAAAATGCAGACGGAATGTTCCTGAGACTTATTTATGAATATACATTCTGTCACTCATGCGTTTCTCTACCCAAGCCACTGTCATGGGTCAAACTGCTGTTCAGTGTAACTATTATGAACAGAACTGATGCAATCTTGTTTTTATTTGATTAATTACATCACAAAAGCAGTTCTAAAGTGCATTGCATCATTTTCTGTCAAACATTTACCCTATAAAACATTTGTTTAACTGTTAATTATAACACATTGATGTGAATAGCAACATTTTAAAACCAGTTTTATCCTTGAACACAATTCCTCAGATCAACAGCTTTTTTTTCATAAAACATCTTTAAAACTGCAAAAAAAAAAAAAAAAACTGATGCACATTCATGCGTCCTGGATTTACCAAAAACACTTAATTATAGTTAAAACTGTAAAATCAGTAAACAGTTTTAATAACCATTTGCTACACTATGTATACACTATAACTATTGAAAACAGGGTTAGGGTTAGGGTCAAGGTCAGGGTTAGGGTTATTATTGTTGTTGCTGCCTTCTCCTGCTCCTCATCCTCCGCCTCCTCATCTTCCTATCCCTCAAGAAAACTATTTTCTTTGCTGTAATCTGTCCCTCTTTGCCTGATTAACTCTCATTCCCTCTCGTCCTGTCCTGCTGCTATAGAATGTTGTAATTCTAATACCCTGCAGGGTAATATAGAGTTGGCATATTATACATATGTAAGGCTAATATAATCTGTTTCCGAGATGTATGCAAGTGTGTGAAGTGAAAGTGAAAATGAACTATTGTGTTTGCACACATAGAGGAATGTGACCTCCACATTTAACCCATCCGTGCAGTGAAACACACACACACACACACCAGTGAACACTAGGGGGCAGTGTACACACTTGCCCGGAGCGTGGGGCAGCCCCAAACCACAGCGCCCAGGGAGCAGTTGGGGGAGTTAGGTGCCTTGCTCAAGGGCACCTCAGTCATGTCTTGGCTGCCTGTTTACATACAAATTTGTAATACTATATATAAATACACCTAGACATTTCTTTATATCTTAACTGGTCAATGTATCCCATAAGATACAAGCATTTTAATGTTGGGTTAATATATATATGATTATATATGATTAATATATATGATTTATAGACAATAACTATAATTTTCAGACATGTGTTAACATCATGGTTAGCATGGTTAGTCTTACACCGCTGGCAGCCATCTTGAAATCTTACTAGGCTGGTTAAACGGTGATTGATAATATGATAAGTCACATGACCTACATACTAGAATCAGACCAGACTTTTGATAAATGACAAATGGGTTTAGAAAAAACTTTTAATGATGCTCTTTTTAGATGAATCTCATGGTGCACACTGACTTTTTACAGGGTTAAATAACTGAATCTGCCTTAAATTAACCTACACAAATACACAAAAGCTGCAGAAATGAATTTGAGTGATCGAATGTGTGCTTCTCATTTTGTGTATGCCATTCCACCTTGGCCTATACAAAGCGGGAAAGCAGTGTTAGGTCATTCAGCACAAAGCTGAGCATGTTGTAGAAGGTCCTCCTCGGCCACCGTGCTTCACTCTAATGAACTTAAGACAATGCTAATTAAAGGCATTGAACAAAGGAGACTTCATTTAGAAAAAAAAACATGTCCTGAGTTAGAGGACATGCTGGTACAACAGGATCTAAGCCCCTGTATGCTATTACTGATGCAGCAGATGTGCAGCGGGCACTCGGGCTGCGGGTCAGAAAGGCTAGCTCTCTCCAAACCGCTGATACATTCACCTATGACAATCCTTTATGGCGGCGATAAAGTGAAGGAAGTCTCTCAAGCAGCAGGAGAGCTGAGTGCGTCCCCCGGGGACCAAGTGTCAGAGTTGTCTATCAGCGGCCTGAAAAGGAGAAAAGGAGCGCGTTAGCCAGCGCCATTGTGCTGCGGATGTCGTTGACTGATCGGGTCCATTTAGCTGGCTTTCAAAGAGAATGAAAGCACCTCCACGGATGAAAGAGAGACAGCCTCTCCGACAAACAAGGAGCCGGCGGAATATTCATAGGCGGATCTGTTGCGAGAAGATTAATGTATTAGAAATTAAAATGCAGGCCCGGACGTTATGATCTTGCTCTAACACTTGGCCAGACCCGTGTCACCCGCACTGAAGTCGACACGGCGCTGCTGCCAAGCCGGAGAGAAATCATTAAGCGCCTCTGTCTATTGTGTGAGGAGAATAATCAAACTTCACCCCGTCTCTTTCTTTCTCTCCCCAGCCCGGGCTGACGATGAATAATTCCACAGCCATTTGCAATGTTAACGGCACCTATCGGAGCCATCCGTGCCGTTTTGATAAGGGCGGGAAAAAAAAAAATGCATTTCAACAGTCAGAACAGACGCCGCCTCACCGGCATTTCAAAGGACACCTGTCAGTCAGCTGAAAGAGCTGTCACTCCACGTACCACACAGGAGCTGGGCGAGGAGTCGCAAAGATAATCTTTTACTTTTACCCCTCTCATTCTCTTTCTCTTCCCTTTTCACACACATGCGCACACCAATACACACGGTCACACACACACTTTTCCTCTCTTTCAGACTACAGCAGGTACATCTGCAACCGTCTGACATGTGATTTACAGAGAAAAAAGAGGGACATATTCTCTTAGGTGGGTTTATTCTTCACTTGCTTTACAAACGCATCAAATATGCTATCGTAAATGTGATCAAGGACAGGCCTGAATGCCATTCCGTGTGATAGTGGAAGGCACTGGATGTCGGTTGCAGCTCAAAGGTGACACTGATAATTCCTATCTTCCCATAACAGTGCTGCTGACTCACTTATAGCCTGAAACCTGTGGGCTTTATGCTCAGACAATCGCTGCCTCAACGCAAGGTGAATGTACAATCATCAGATTTTATGAAGTGAAACGGAAATCAAAGCAGGACAGATTTCAGAAATGAAATATTCCCATATGAAATAGTTTATATATGAAGTATGCATGGTGATGTACATTAAAAGCAGAAAACATTTATTTAAAGGCAGACAAAATATACCGCAAGAGATTCTGGAAAAACAAAATAAACAAAAAGTGAAAGTGAAGTGACAGTGACAGTGAACCTGACCTCCACAATTAACCCATCTGTGCCGAAACACATAGACTAGAGGGCAGTGAACACACTTGCCCCATACCTCCTTGGCCAGGTGTGGTTTGAGGATAGGGAACCGGAACCGGTGTTGTGACCGATATAGTTGCCTCTCAATAGCAGCCTCTAACCACAGCACCCAAGGAGCAGTTTGGGGTTATATATCTTGCTTAAGGGTCCTTCAGTCATGTCTTTTTGATATAATGGATTGAACCAGCAACATTTCTGTCACAAGACTGGTTCCATAACCTCGAACCACAGCTGGCCAAGGAGGCATGGGGCATGGGAGCATGCCATTATAGACAAATAATCAGTGTCAAAATGGTATAAACCCAATGTGAAGTAACTCTTACCTTCCTAAAGTTGAATATTTTACTATAACAGCATAGCTTGAAGTATTATTTCTTTAAATAAATATGTTATACCTTTATTAGTCACATTTTATGTTGTGAAACGAGATGGATGGATGGATGGATGGATAGACGGACGGACGGACGGACGGACGGACGGATGGATCTTTATAATTCTATGAAAAATTGTAGTTAGCAGCTATAAACAGGAACTGCCATTAACCAAACACACTGTTACTATAGAAACAATGACATATTAAAATCATACTTATATACAATCAAATCTTCATGCTAGTAAGACTCGGGGACTGATTACTTTACTGTAACAGCACACCCTAAAATGTTTTATTCCTCTTATACTGCATTAATCTTATCATTTTCATTCATAAAAAATATGGTGCAAAAGTGAAAGTGAAGTGATTGGCCCTTTGTGCATGCACACAGAGGAATCTAAGCTCCACATATAAGCTATTCAGGAGGTGAAACACACATATTAGTGGACATACATACTAGCCAGCATTCAATACACTTGCCCTGAGCAGTGGGCAGCCCCAGGCCACTGTGGCCTAAGAGCAGCTAGGGGGCCAGTTCAGTTGTATCCTGTCAGTAGTGGGGATTGAACCAGCAACCATCTGGTCACAAGACTGGTTTCCCAACCTCGATCCATGGCTGCCCATTTTATACATATTGAATGATGTGGATTGTTGGTTTCTTTTATCACATGTGTTATAGCTGCAATAAATTGTCCTTCTATTATCAGCATCTCTTTTTATTCTCTACTGAAATTTAATAAGACAAAAGCACAACTTGCTCAACGAACACATGATTTTGAACTGTCCGTAAATAAAAAGACTGAAAATAAAACATTTTTATGGTTTATCGTTTGTCACCATCTCAGACCCATTTGATTAATCCATGACAATGGAAATCATTCCGCATATTTACAGCCCATCACGACTACAGAAAGAAAACTCTTTCCAAAATTGTGAAACATCTGTGAACCCTCAACAGGCATATAAGCTAAACTGCTTTCTAATCCATGCACATCAACTGTTTGCCCTGTCATTTAGGTTCGCTGTTAAATTTGATTGGACTGTGTGATATCCTGAAGCAACCTCCCTATAGGAATCTGTGTTATTCCTGTTTTTCCATCTGAGATCTGTTTGCTGTCCCTGTGAGTGCTCATCAGGCATGGCTAACTCACACGCATACATGCCACCAGCACAGCATGGCATTTACAGTCCACTGCAACCGGCCTGCTTGGGACAGCGGACACAAATGAAACAAACAAACACACACACACACACACACAAACACACAGACACACACAAACACACACACACAGTTTTTGGGCCTGGTCCCAGTAGCCCTACCGGTGTGTCCATAGGCCAGAGTCCAGCATGCATGGGAGAAAAACTAAACGGGTTACTGGACTTTAAATAAAGCTGTGATAAGACAAACATGTTAAACTCAAAATCCTCAGAGTCATGTATAAAAAAGACTCAATCTCTCTCTTACACACACACACACACACACACACACACGCACACGCACACGCACGCACACAAACAAGTAGCTGCTATTAAAAAAGTAGAAAAAAATGTGAATAATGAAGGTTGTGTAACTTAACAACATCATAACCGATTCTAAACTGGCTCAAATAAAAACATGCATTCCTTATAGATTTTAATATTTATGCACTATTTTAATATGGCAACACATAAAGGTACATTTCTAGAGGCAATCCTTTGAGGGACAGGGTGAAAAAAAAAGAAAATGAAACCCAAGAAAGCCCACCTCATTATTACATCTGGATATTACTGATATATCTATATATTACAACAGAAAATAGCTATGTGGAAATATTTTAATACAAAGCACAAATTAGAGAAGATAATTGACTCCTTGAGGAAAAATAACTCAGCTTAATAACTGGACAACTCCAAATCCGATCCGTCACTGAAATTCCTGTTTTGTCCTCATATTAGTGGTGAAGGCAAAAAGTTCAGTGAGACCTGGTGTGGACGGGACACTCGGTGTCGTGTGTTCATTAACATTAGCATATGGACCTGTCAACACTCTGGCGAGACGCTCTGTAACAATGCCATTTAGCCTGAAATCCTGACCTGCTGGTGGAAATGAGGGCATGTGCTGGGGAGAAGCACCAAGACCTCCAGCGACAGACAGTATGGAGAGGAAACACAGACTCTGACGTCAGCCTTTTTATTACCAGGCCCTGGACTTACACCAGAGGCTATCTACATCCAGAAAGAGACACAGAAAAGAGAGAGAGGTGGAGAAAGAGATGGTGAAGGGTACCATTTAATAATGCTTCCAAACATTACCTACTCTTGATTAAGGAAACTCTATAAGAATAAGTTTTTGCCGAATGCTTCCCTGGTTTTGTCTCACCTCCCGAAAAAATAGATTGGATATGCTAAATTGCCCCAAGGTGTATTTGTGGTACCCTGAGATGGATTGGCACCCTTCTTCTCTGTGAATTCAGGTGGGTTCTCGAAGAACCACGACCCTGACAGACTAAGCGAATAGGATAATGACTGACTGATTCTGACTGACAGGTCTTAATAGGAATAGACAGATACATTAGACAGACAGACAGACAGACAGATAGACAGATAGACAGATAGACAGACAAACAGACAGACAGATAGATAGATAGATAGGCAGGCAGACAGACAGACAGACAGACAGACAGACAGACAGACAGACAGATAGATAGATAGATAGATAGATAGACAGACAGGCAGGCAGGAAGACAGACAGACAGACAGACAGATGGATAGACAGACAGACAAACAGACAAACAGATAGGCAGGCAGACAGACAGACAGGCAGGCAGGCAGGCAGGCAGGCAGGCAGACAGACAGACAGACAGACAGACAGATAGATAGATAGATAGATAGAACTCTGCCAGGGAAAGTGTAAATAGTGTCTTGCCCTATTCTTACTATAGAAATGATAACATATAAAAATTAATCTAAATCTAATTAAATTAAAGTTGCATCGTCCTGAATGTTATATTTATGGGGTTTCTGTTACCGAAGTTTTTTTCTCAGTTTCATTGTTCAGAGGCAAAAGTATCAGATTTTCTTTCTCCATGTTTACATGGAGCACCAGAAAGCAATCTGTCCTCCAAATAGTTAAGGTCAAGGAAAACGTTGCAATATATATTAAACTAGATTAAAAGATCCCAAAATTCAGACATGCTTAACTTTTTGTTGGGATGTCATGGAGTGTCCAATACTTATGTTATGTTACACTACATGGTCTGTTTCCTGTTCTCGACACCCATAGTCAGTTCCAATACAACAAAATCGTGCCCACATTTGTGTAGTCTGATCATGGCATGAACTCCCTAACCAGCAGCAATATACAATAAAAAGAATGGAATGCTGTTTTATAAAGCATATAAGACTCTACTGATAAGATTCTTTGGTCATGGAATAGGAATGCATTTGTTTTTCTCTCTTTCTGCACATTGTGTTTATATGGCATTGACCTGTATGAAGTCATGTCTGCTGCTCAGTCTATATTCACGCGATCTTTCTGAAACTTTTTCTCATGGCGAAAATGTCACACAATTTCTGGAAATCTTCTAATATTTATTTCCAGAGCCTCATCTCACCAACAAGGCCAATGTAGCAATGCAACACTACATTCCAGTGTATACTGGTGCAAACAAGTTAAAGGAATAAAGGTGCACCTTTCTGAGGCAAGAAGCATGTTAGCGTAGCTGCCAGCGCATGCAGATAATAGACCGTTTTGGATCTAGCTGTTTATTTGTAATGTGTGGTGAGAGCGACCATTGTTGTGCAGCCGGGCATAACAGGGGATGGTCCTATTGTTCGGTGTGGGTTTAAAATCAGCCACCTGGTTATCAGTCCCCGGCACAGCCTGATGCTCCACCCAGCCCACCTCCCTGCCAGCCCTGACCTGGCCACGGCCATCCATATCAACACATCCTGAGATTTATCCAAGATGCATGCATGAGCATTCACGTCTCATCTCCCACCTTCACTTAGCCTCTCACTCTCATGCTCACTAAACAGTCATTAATTCCCATTCATTCATTCACCTTCTATATTCTGCCGTCTTGTCTGAGCTCATATATCACCTGTCTGGCCTATATTTTAATTCATTACATCCCATTAGAGTGTGCGCTGTTTAATATACGGGGAGCTCGACGGGATTAGGACCTAATTAACCTGCCGATCTGCATGTGCCAGCAGAAATTGCAGCGCCGTGGCCAACTGCACCTTGTGGAGAAGGAGGAGAGACAGAGTGAGAGAGTGAGAGAGAGAGAGAGAGAGAGAGAATGAGAGAGATGCTTGCTGTACCTCCAGTGCAAAAGAGAAACATATAAGCCTAGGGCGGCCTGTGATATTTCAGCTGCCCGTCCACTCTGACCTGCGCTACATCTAACCGAGACAAACACAGGGTCAATCATAATGAAAAAGAGGGAAGAGAGGAAAGAGAAAGGAGCTAGAGAAGGTGGAGGAAAACAGAAATGGACAGAAAGCTTCCATCTTCCACCTGCAGAGTCTAGCCATTTTCCCAGCTCTCATAGACACTAGTCCAGAGCGTGCCGTGCAACCCCTAGCTCATTACGGCCACCTTTGTCCTGTGCAGCCACACCACTACTTCATCCTCGACCAGCATTATAACCAATTAGAAGTGCCTTCATTCTGTCACACTGCTTATTAGAACAGTACATATTCACAGCTCACTAGGACAGAGCCATAATGAGCAGCAGAGAAAAGACTAATGGAGAGGGGTTTTTTCTGTCCGTTTCCATGACATAAACTCTGGGCATTAATGAGTCAGAGAAAGAAGAGAGCAAAGAAAATGGAAATGGAAGTTCTTGCTTCTTGCAGGTTAGTATTACGAAGATGCCAAGACCAATTTTGATGGGAAAAATAACTTCAGCTCGTGAGCTGATTGCAGTATGTGTGAAAAACACCACGAGACACGTTCCAGCTCTCAGCTAATACACCTGATCCGTCTAATTATGCTATTCAGAGGCATCCGGAATAGCATCAGGAGCAATTTCTTTTTAAGGATGATGGTGGGATTATGCATAAATGAAATGGTATTGAGATGTTGGTCAAGATTAACTATATCCCCAGGCTTTTTTTTTTTTTTAACACAAAATATTTTTATACACTTGCATTTTGGGAAGTGATACATGCAGCTAGTCATGTTGCCCTGTTAGCATCTATACTATACTATACTATACTAGCATGTTTTTTGTTTTTTGTTGTTGTTTTTGTTTGTTTTGTTTTTTTATTATTATTCTTATTAACACCCCCAAAAATTACTCTAGAAGTGCTTATATAAGATTAAAAATGTAACTAATTAGGCAACTAATTGCACGCAGCTAGATGGAAATGTAGCGAATTAACTAGCTAGCTATCCAGCTTAATAATTAGCATAGTTTTTGCTTTTGCATGATGAGACTTTTAATTGAAAAATTAACAATACATTTAACGAAATTAGTTTTTACTTTTATATCTGGGTGGAAACTATGAGGAGGTTTTTTTTGTTATTTGTTTTAACTAGGGCTGTCAAATGATTAAAAAATTTAATCGGGATTAATCTCAGAATTTCGTAAAGTTAATCGCGATTTATTGCATTTTTTAATCTATGTAAATGAATAAGGCTTTAAAGTGAAATGTTACAATTAAAATGGTGAACACGTTATGCTAA
>JAOVVF010000047.1:22028660-22050933 GCA_028565595.1 Duopalatinus emarginatus
AGACTCTGGTTGTTCAGGAGTCTGATAGCTTGCGGAAAGAAACTGTTGCACAGTCTGGATGTGAGGGCCCGGATGCTGATTTGTTATAAGAGTGTTATAAAATAGGCATATTATTAAACTAAGTGTATGAATAATGATGTTTAGACTCTCTGAACTGTGAAGCATTGTCCACCTCAGTGTGTCCCTGAACACCTTAGGCAGCTCTTTCAACACTTGTTGCATGAAATCTGTGAAAATAGGCAGTAGGCAAATAGTTTACTTTTACTTTCTTCTCAACAATGGCATCCTTTTATAATGAGCCCTATAATTTATGACCCCAGAAGTTGATTTTCTTTTCTGATTTACTTCACACATTTTAAAATATTTGTTTATGCTACGAATGCATTATTATTTATTTATTTATTTATTCATTTATTTACTTTTTTTTAATTTTTAAGTACAAAATATAATACTATATTGTAATATAATATATACACTGGAACTACATTTGTCCTCGGTTCAATTCTGTTACTACAGCCTCATATTCAACGTCTGTCCTCCTCCATCTGACTTTAGAGCCACTTTCTTAGTCTCAGCAACACACATTAGTTAGAGATGAACAAACTGAAACTGCTGCTAGAACATCAAACAACCTCAGGTTTAATAACAGTCACAAGTTACAGCATTTGTGGCCTTTATTACCTGTTGGGGTTAAAAAGTTCTATCTCAGATACTATAGCCCTTTCTCAGATACTCCCTGCTCTTTCAAAGCTGCTCACTTTTTCTATGTGGTTGCTCGAACAGAAGCTGCAGACTTCAAGCAGCAGAGAAAGCCGCAGTGATCGTGCTGCTCCTGCACGTGCGTGCGTGGGGAGAAAGAAACCTTAGCTCTGCATGATGACAGGTCCGGGACAGCTCAGTGTGGGAAAGAAGGGTCGAGTAGCTCTCTTCATCCGGTGTTACTTGTGATTTGACTTTCAGAATAAAACGTTAACTAAGACTGTAATACCGTTCTATCTGATTTAGATAACATACGATAGTTGTTGTTTGTATTGCGCTGAATCATTGCATGATGAATTACATCAACATTTTGTAGCGTATAAATGTTATGAACTCTTTAAAGTGGTATCCGTTTTTAAAGGTAATCAGACAGAAGAATTCTGGGCCAAATATGTCCAGATTATGATGGCACTTATGATCTAGTTATGGTAATAGCAAGTGTACCGTGGACCACAACTGCCCCAACTTTAGCAGCCACATTTGAAGTTTGTCATAGCTTATACACTTTGGGCCACATGTTATTCACACGCAACCCAGCATATGTGAAATCATTTACATTTTGGACCTTTACTGGCTGTAGCCTCCCATAGGTACGTTCTAGTACAATATAGAATAATAAAATAAAATAATAAAATAAACATTATAAACTCATAAACATTAAGCAAACAATTTACATTTAAACTAACATAAAATATACTTTATTTATTTAAACGTATTTAAATGTATTAAATGAATGAAAAGCTTATATTGAATTTATTATTATAAACTAAATGGAAAATTTACATGGAGTACATAATACATAATACATATGTAGTACATGTAGTTGAAATACATAAGTTTTAACTGTTTAACTGAATCCGAATGAACTCCTTACTGCCATTCCACTGCAGTATGTGGGCCGGATGAAGTATGAAGTGTGGGCCAGATCTGGGCCATGACTCATTTGCAATCTGGGAATAAACTTTGGTTAAAAACACCAGCTAGCATCTTCATATCTAACCCGTATATCTTGCTTGGTGGGTGGTTTCACTGACTTTTGATCAAATTTGTTTAAAGTCACAAACTGCACGTCTTACTGCCATCTAGTGTTAATTATTGTTTAGACATATTTTAACATCATATTTTTTCTATACAGTAATTTTAACGAGGTGTGAGATATTTTCAGCAACATATAACTGTGATAAAATTGAAGACAAGACTCTTAAGTATCAATATAAATACTATATTAACTAGTAAATACAATTGATAAACATAATTTGCATTATTTAAAATTGCATAAAGTATTTTTGGTACACTGTGGTGCAGTTTTTAAAGGCAACTGGTCTTAGTTATCACAGGATTCTGGATAGACTTGTAACTTTGTCTCTGCAGGTGAACTCCTAGTAATATTATGGAACTATATTGAAATATAGAAACTATAATGTTTCAATTTCTGTATCAGACAAATAATGAATTACTTAATGCAGTTAACTATAAATAGACAATTAATGTTGATTATGTAATGCACATTACATGTGATGTACATGTTTTCTCTCTTTTTTGTACATTCACTCATGCAGTGGGAATGAAACAGGCATAAAGACAACACATTTTAGATTTAAAAAATAAATGTAGGTTGAGAGAGATTTTAAACAACCTGTATCAAATCTTGATACAGCTGAGTTTCTCTTTGAGTGAAAAGCAGCAGCAAAATGGCACACTATGTTTTATATATCTTTTAATAAACCCTTTGTCTAAAATATTTCTCATAAATTTTTTTTTTTTAAATATCCAGATACTGCATAGCATCAGTGTTGTAGAAGCTTGGACATACAGTGTCGGTAAGTCAGCCTGTTATAAGATGGCATCACCTGCAGAAAGCGGAAAAAGAGTCGGTAGGGTAGCACCTTTCTCAGCCACATCCTGTTTTGAACATTTTTCAGATATATCTGTGGTTAAGGGCTGTGGCGTTGAACTCACACAGCCCATCATACTATCTCTGTGCAACTCACTATCATATCACTATAATATAAAACTTGCTTTTTATTCTCTGTAATAATATTAATTACAAAGCTGAAACGAATGAACAAAAAAACAAAAAACAAAGACACCTTTATTATATAGACCATTGCTTGTTTTTATTAATTTGCTACACACAGTGATATGCACATGTGGGTCAAACGGAAAGTTGCACAATCACACTCGTCTCATTCTCACACTTTCTCCAGTTCACATAAACTGTTTTAATGCAGGAGGAGAAAATTCGCACAATCCACGTAAAGCAGTTTACATGCTGCAATTCACAACCATGCTAAAATCAGAGTTTTAATCTTGTATTTTCACTTACAGGTGATTCTGCACCCTGTGCTAGATTCATATGCATTTGTGGGTGCGTCTGCATGCAGGAGTGAGAGTGTGTATGTATAATGCTGATGTGTGGCTTGTCCTATAATGACCTAAGCCATTGAAGGGGTTCGGGTCTACATGCTACATATTCCACAAGAAAAAGTTGAAAGTCAGAAATAAAAATAATAATAAAATAAAATTAAAAAAACACAATTTTCCTACTTACAAAATATGCAAGAGATTTGTAAATGTGAAGAGATTTACAGAGGTTACAGATCCAAGACTCTTCTGACTGTTCTAGTTTTGGTCATTCTTTAACAAACAGTTAAGGGATATATTACAATAGGGCACAATGCTGTAGGAAAATAATCAAGAACAGAGCCGTGGGATGCAGTTGTTCCACCACCGGTCTACCGACTGACACTGGAGACTCCTTCCATCTGGTGTTCTTTAGCAATCTGTTATCTTTAGCATTCTTATACTGATTATTTCTGTGTATAATTTATTAGTCTTTGATTATAGCTAAACTGCTACCAGGGGTTCTATTGTAGAAAAATAAAAATAATAAATCAACTACATGTTTAATAAGTCACATGTATAGACAGGATCCCTGCCTGAAGGATGGATTGCTATCTATTTACCGCTGTGTTGCACTCCTTTGCATGCTCAGTAGTACTGGCATGGAGTTTTGGGTTTTTTTTTTTGCTTAGCCTTCTTTTCTGGTACATACCACATCAAACTGTTTCAGCATAAGATGCATAAACCTGGCTCTGGCTCAGGTAGCGTGTGCAAACCTGCACATGCTCACGTTATAGGTGACTTCCTGTCGTTTCTGCGTTTCAATCTGGACAGAAAAGCTGTCAACCTGTTTCGATATGAATTGCAGTATTAGTCTGGACATGATACGAAAAGTCTTTTAAATGTCACAAGTCCACTTTCACCTTTTTACACCGTGGAGGCTTACAGTACACTCGTCTTTTTGACTATCTGCCTTCTTGCCAGCAGTCTGTCTCAGGTCGTTTCCTCCTCTTCAAGAGAATGACTCAGTCCGGGTAACAATTTTAGCAGGTTTTTTCTCATGCTAGGTTTCCTCCCCCGGCGAGGCAGAGTGGCAAACACGGAGCTGGAGGAGGACGAGGATGCTCGGGTGTTATCCCACGTAGGCGACTGGCAGCTGTTGTTGCTGCTACCACTGCTGATGCTGCGGGTTCGGGACAAAGCCGGTCTCTGCGGTGCCCCATCTGGCTGAAACATGGTATTGAAGTTGCAGTTGGGTTTGTGAGGGCTAGTTGGGCTTTCATCAAACACGTCCTCGCCCACGTCATCTGTCAAAACGCTCAACCAGCTGCTGTCACTGGAGAAACGATGTCCAGACCGACTTGTAGGAGATGATAGAGACATGAGAGAGTCCATGGATGGATGTTCAGAGCTGATGTTTAAATTCCCTGCAGAGAGAACGAATCATTAACTGAACTGTATCTTTAGTCGTACTGAATCATTCAATGAACCGAACCATAACCTGAACATAAAGTAATAACTGAAAAAGAATCAAGAACTGAACCAGAATCAGTGACTGAACATGAATTATTTTAAAGGAAATTAAATCTGTATTAGTTTGTGTATTATTTAATAATGCACCTTTGCTGAAACCCAAAATGGAAAAATATGTAAATATATTTATATTTAATTATAAACATAAATAAAATTACAATAAATAAATTCAAAATCATTTGTGCATTAGGATATCTAGCTTAAAAAAAAAAAAACACAAGAAACTCTCAGAAATATAATTTGTTGCTTGGTATTTTTTAATCTTGTTTATTATCAAGCATGTTTTTTTACTGATTCCAAATTGTTGACTAAAAGATAATCGCGATAAAAGATTTTTATCTCTTTACCTCCAATTACCCTACATAAAACTTTCACAGAAGAGGAAATGATTCATTTTGCTCATATAAAACCACAGAGTCAGTGTAGTACAGAGCACATTCAAAGTGCTGATGGCAGAAATAAAGAGGCGGAGTTATGGGGAAGCCAAACTGAATATTTAACAAGAAGTGAATATAGCTCTCACACTTCACAGGGTCGCCGCCCTGTTTTTTGGTTTTATCTGAGATCAGTTCTGGGAAATGTTTGAATTGAAAGGTAACCTGCAGGACACTGAGGATACGGGACGTGTCTGAAAAATACACAGTACGATCTACAGAGGTCCAAGCTGAAACAGAAATAATACTAATACTAATACTACTACTACTACTACTACTAATAATAATAATAATAATAATAATAGTAATATGTGCAGGGATTGGATTCCCTGATGAACACTAATCAGTTATGTTTTGTGCTGAGAGTAAAACAAAAGCAGAAGTGCTAAAAAATATTTTTAGCAACACATTCGCTCTCGCTCTTACTCATACACCAATGAGGTTTTTAAGATTGTTGATCTAGATTATATATGTATATATGTTAAGAGGACTATACAAGTCTATACATAACATGGCTATGACATTGGATTGCCACATCTGGGCCTTTGAGCAAGGCACTTAACCATCTGTGTTCAGTTGTGTAAAGGCCATCAATGTAAGTCGCTCTGGAATCGCTCTGGAATACTCCACTTCATCCTTTTATTCCACAATCCTCTAACAATTCCATTTGTTTATTTAATACAGAATAATACACCATACTTTGTCACTTTATTTTTGCATTTGAAAAATTTTTTTTTCCTGTTATCACTTACATTATAGCAGCTATAAATAGCGGTTCCCTCACCAGCCTTTTTTTCTCTCATGAGGTTAAAAACTTGTCAGAGGTGAGAAACCAGACAGCACAAAGTGTGACCTCTCTCATGAAAGCTATGTAGTGAAGACCCCCATCGATGACTGTTATAACAGAAATAACAGACAGGGGCTCCTTCAGCATTTCGAAGATCGTATTTTTTTTCTTTATCACCAGGCTTCGTTTATATGAAGTATGAATAAAATATTGTCATAAAGCTCAAATACAGGGGATCTGTAATGTCAGAGCACTGAGTGTAAAACTCCTTGCTTGTTATTTGCAACATACGTTCTACATGTTCAGCCTTAATCGTTATGTTCTCAGGTGCTGTACCATGTTTATGTGGATTTGCTCGACATATTCAAGGGGCATCCATGCCTCAATGTTAGGGAACTAGCCTAGTGACCTGAAGGTTGCCGGTTCGATCCCCAAATACAAAAGAAGTGGCATCAAGCAAGGCACATAACCACCCCCCCCCCTTCCCCCAAAAATCTGTTGCCTGGGCACCATAGATATGGACTGTGAGTACACAGTGTGTGTGTGTGTGTGTGTGTGTGTGTGTGTTCACTAGTGTATGTTTTACTGCATGGATGGGTTGAATTCGAATGTACAGTAGGTCAGTCACGTCACAACATACTTTCTTAATATATTTCCATTGCATGCAACTTTTTTCTAAAGATTCTGAAAACCTGAGATCAGTGGGATGTTTGTTAAATGTACTGAACACAGTCTGATGGTTAGTGTCATATCAGGTTCTGTCTAATACAGGAAGTTGATATTTTAATAAGATTTGCATTCCTGTGGTCTAGAGGAAGCTGCATTTTGTTTTCTTCCCCGATTCCCTGAACAGACCTGATTTTTAATTCAACATTAACGATTCTGTGAAATGAATGAATTTGGTTTTAGGCAGGAAGTTGCTTCAGCATTGTGGTGCTCAGATCAGAAATGCTGATCGGTTTGCTGGCCATTACTCGATCGATAGAAGAGATAGCAAAAACAAAAAGCCGCATTGCATTTCTCCGTCTACTGTGAGAAGTAACTCTTTGACAGGAAGTCATCTCAGCACCCCAGCCTGAACTTTTCATCAACAAAAGCTTGTTTTCTATAACTGGAACTTCCCTTCTTAGGTTAATCATTTCATTTTATTCACACGTCGCATTCTGGGGTACTTAGCTTTAACTGAATGACTGCACTTTTAGATGAGGTAGAGGATGTGTTCGTGCGTGCGTGTGGTTTTTCAGATGGCTTTTTTTCTCACCTCGAGTAAGACGCTTTTCCTGTAGGTTGAGGGCCTGCAGCTCCAACAATTTCTCATGCAGTGTTTGCTGTGTTGAGAGAAAAAAAAAAGTCACACACATATACACACACACACACACACACACATATGAGCATGAGAATGTATAACAGTCATTCTGGGAAATCTGATTAGCCCTACATCAGCAGGAATTTAGCTCACTGGAGTGAAGAATCGTGATTTGTGGATTGAGATGCAACTTTAAGTGCTAGTCATCTATTTGATATCCAGTTAAATCTTACTGAGTTATCATATTTATCAGTAGATCATGACAAGTTTATATATGTGTGATTAATTCTGAACTTCCAACAATGGCAGGTAATTTCCCAATTTTTATAGACTACGAAAAGCAATAAACATATTTCACCATAACAGCATGTGAACGTCTCTTTATATTTTATTTATAATTTATAATTATTATCTGATGGGTAAAAACAGCTTGCTAGTTAGGTGCAACCTTCGTACATGGTAAAGTTGAATTATTATTATTATTATTATTATTATTATTATTATTATTATTATTATTACTACTACTACTACTACTTTTCAATATCACTACCAATATTACTTCCAGTAGTATGTATTTGTTTGTTTGTTTGTTTGTTTGCTTATCTAACATTGATTGTTATTCTGTTAGTCATTAGAGTTACTTTTATGTGAACAACTTCGATGAACTTATTCACACAGTGAAGCTGTTAAGCTAGGTGTCAATAGTAAAATAAATGTATTATTATTATTATTATTATTATTATTATTATTATTATTATTATATTATAATATATTATTATAGTAATTATTATATTAACAATTACTATAATAATAATAATAATAATAATAATAATAATAATTATTATTATTATTATTATTATTATTATTATTATTCAGTACCGTTACTAATATAATTTTAAATATTTATTTAATTTGTTCGTATTTTTAATTGTTTATTTATTTATTTGTTTGTTTATTTATTATTAATTCTATTTTATTTAACTTATTTATTATTTTATTTATGTATTTTTCTTTTATTTATTTTATTTCATTTAATATTTTGTTTTTTTTTCTAGTCATGCATTTATTACTCTGTTGTTCTTTTATTCTTATGTTGTTATCTCAGTTACCTAATCTAATTCATATATTATCCTAAATTTACTCAGAATGCAGTCATATTCAGACTGTCAAAATAATAATAAAATGCAAACAGATTCTGTAGTTTTATGACAGATGACAGGTCTACACATTCATACCTTGAGATTGCGCATCTTCTTTTCTAGATCAATTCTTTTGACCACACTGCCACTGACTGTCTCCATCCTACACACACACACACACACACACACACACACACACAGAGAGAGAGAGACCACAGCTGCATAAGTCAGGGTTCATAGACAGAAAAGTCAAGGCAGGCTTGCAGTAACAGAATTACTAATAAAACGACTACAGGATGAAACCCTTTTTTTGTGCTACTGGTTGATATTTTCCATCCAACTCACTTGAGCATGTTGACAGACTCTCTGATCAGCTGGATGATTTGGTGATGGGTAAATCCTTTGATGATGACTCCATTTACCGTCAATATTATATCACCTATCAGAGACATAAGAGCAGACACAGAGAATGAGAACAAGATTCGTCAAGTATGAGTTGATCTGCTTTACTTGTGTTTGTGTTTGACAACAGTTTATTGTTATTATTGTTATTATTATTATTATTATTATTATTATTATTATTATCATCATCAATATTATTATTATTATTATTATTATTATCATTATTCAGTATAGTGAGGTATAGTAAAGTACATTTAAACATAGTGTGTGGTATATAATAACTTCAGCAAGGTTTTGGCCCTGACCCTGTGTCCTTTATAAAAAGTTATTTCTGGTTATGTTTACACTGATAATGTCAGACATCGGAAAAAAAAACAGTGAGTGGTGTATGTGGAGGCGTCAAATTTAGCCGAGGTGGGCGCAATAAACATGGTACCCGAGTACAAGAGCAGCAGTGAAGGGTCAGGTCATATAGGTGTGGTCATGTGGTAGATTGCAAAGGAAATAGCTGCAGCTCTCTGCCTATGTATGAATGTGTGTGTGGGTGGGTGTGTGTCTCACCCGCGGTCAGGCCTGCTATCTCTGCAGAACTACCCTCCTGCACGCTGCAGACGAACGTGCACATCTCCAACTCATTGCTGTTATTCAGTTGAATCCCATATGTCTGCAACGTTAAAGAACGAGACACATACACAGTGAAGGAAGGATTGTAGATTTGTATGTCATGCAGTAGTTCCTGCGTGTGGGCTTCTGTGCGTTGATCAATATCAGCATATATATATATATATATATATATATACACACACTTTCACCTTACTCGAAAACAGGATGAAAATCTGTACTGAAACCATAACCCAAATGAGGAACTCATCCTACCTGAACTTCAAACCCGAACGCTTCGTTGTCTTGTTTTTCCAGCACAACCGTCGCCCTGAAAGAGAGATGAGTGGTCAGTCTTTAGCCACAGGCTCAGCATGATAGGCAATGGGTAAACCCCATAAATTGCTTATTTATAGATACTGAAATTAAGTGAGGAAAGTTGGAGATACCTTTGAGGATCTGTGTAGTCCACCAGAGAGTTCAACTGGCTCAACAGAAAAAAAAACAATAAGATAAAACATTTAATATGATCAAGTATAAAAACATTAGCAATATACCTGTAGCATAACAGTAGCATAAATGATTATTAGTTATTAATACGTCAATATACATGTTTTCTGCAATAGTTAATATTTAGAGAGAAAGACAGAGAGAGACGAAGAAAAAAAATAAAAATAAAAAATAATATATATATATATATATGCATAATGTGTACATATCTATGTATATACATAAACAATCTGAACTATTCCTGAACCTCTGGCTACATGTTATACAGTGTTAAAAATATTTTTACTTGTATTATTTATTATGTAAAATAAATATTAGTTATTAATTAACCTGCAGATGTATAAAATGCAACTGAAAAATACACAGCCATTCAATCCATGCACTTTTTTTTACCCAATATCATTTATACATGATGCCCAGATATTGATCAGTTTCTGCAACACACCTGTTCTCGGCCCCGTGTCAGCGTCGAACTTGAATTTCTCCTTTTAGGCTCTTTTCTACTTAAAGATCCTCGTCTCCACCGTGGACCCTTCTTGGAGTTATTTTCCATTAGGCAAGTGTCCAGACTCCTCTGTGGCTGCAGGATGTTCTTACGGTTCATGATGGAGGTCATGGTCCTGCACTCACTCCGCATTCACTCATAGCTGCCCCCGAATCTGAGCAGCATGACAGCAGCCGGCTTAGTATGAATGTGTCAAAGCGGATATGTGGGTCATGTGACCAGTAGGACCTGCGTATGTGCGTGCGTGTGTGTTCTCGGCTCAGTCGTTTGCAGTTCCTTTTCTCTTCCTTTTAACCTATTATGTTATGAAGTGAACCATGTCTGTGTGCGTGTGTGTGTGTGTGTGTGTGTGTGTGTGTGTGTGCGTGTCTGTCTGTGCGTGTGCACTCGTCTGTTTTTCTCTCTCTTCCTTCTCTCTTTCTCTTTGATGCTTCTTAGCTCAGACCCACATGAGTCCTTACTACTTTCACCTGTTTCCTCTTGGCTCCACACACTTTTTCACTTCTGACATCGGTTCACAGACCACTTCTGCTTCGTCACAGAGAGATGCAGTTTTTAGGAAGACTGTGTGAACTCGTATACAGTCATATTCGGTGTGAAATGCTTTTGTCCAAAATTAGTCAACGCAAACTCAGTTCTCTCTTTTTTTGAGGAAATAAGTACCCTGGTGGGGCAGATAATAAGGGTGTCTTTATGAGTGATTACTTTTCCTTTCCTCATTTTTTTTCCATAGTCTGCACCCCCACCCAATTCCCACCCATCAGCCACTTGTCTGAGGAGGGCAAAGGCTAACACACCAAGACACAGAAACCAGCAAAATGTACCCTTTTTTTCCAATTGCATCATAGTGTACTGCAACACATTTAAAAGAAGTGCTGTCCGCCTTCTTCCTCGTGCATGAACTCACATATGCTCACACTTGGCTAGAGCAATGATTTGACTAAGGAAAAAAGTTTGCTATCACTCCCTTCCCGGGAGACTATTTTTAGTCCTGGCTCTGCATAGCTATGGCATCATTAAGATTCAAAGTTGTGATGTAATAGTACTTTTTGTTTGTTTGTTCTTATGTTTCGGACCACTCTGTAATCCTCAGTAACGCCACTGATATTGATGCACATGCTGTAACCATAACAATGCAATAGATAGATAGATAGAAGTGCCAGAAAAAACTGGCACAGACAAGCCTATGCAAAATACATATCAACACCAACTATGCCTGTCGTTGCACATTTAAAGCAATAGATATTTATGGAAGCTTCTAGAGCTTCTGTTTCCAGAGAGCTGTTTCTAGACGTCTCCGACACTATGTGCGCCTTCTTTCTGACGAGTTACACCCGTTCATTTCCTGTATTCATTCTAATGGGTTTGGCCTCTTCCAACAGGTCAACATCCCATGTCTAGAGACACCAAATTACGGTTAGAGGAACACTCATCTGAGTTTAGGGTTTTGCCATTTACAGAGCTCATAAGATCTCAACATTATTGAAGGCATCTGGGATACCATGCAACATGCATTGGGACACAGACATCCTACACCTCAGAAAACAGCAGAATTGTGGACCGTTCTGCAGGAAGTATAGTTTTCATTTCCTACGGAATATTTCAACAAGCTTGTGGGGTCACATGAGGAACCTACCAAGTATGATATCACAATAAAAAAATATTATGCATAAAGAAGAACTAGAAAACAGGAAATGAACTGACATCAGGCAGATAAAAAAGTGACGCAAGTTTTAGAAGAAACAGCATCATTGTCCATTACCTGTACATCGAGGTAGCGTCACTGGGAGCTGACCCGGTGTATAGAGCCAAATATTACTATAGTCCGGGCCTAATCAGTCCAGCAGTTAGAGGTCTTGTGATACATCAGACTTATTGTAGAGTATGATGATGGTGAGTAAGAATTAGTTACTATTAGTAACAATAGCTATATTATGTACGTGTGTGCATGCGTGTGTGTGTGAGAGAGATGGTCAGTGTGTGTGTGTGTGGGGGGGGGGGTGTTGCTGCTTGTTTCACAGTTAAAGTGGTTTGTCGCTTTATGTTACCATTAATGTTGATATCTTTATTTACTCTGTTTATCTTTAGTCACACTGCAACACAAATACACTGGTGTATGGCGTACTGGTGCATACTGCATATGTCCTTATTACTTCCTTAGTAACAAGAACTGATTCCTTATGACACTTATAAAATGTTCACTAGCCACCAAGACAAGAATAGCAAGTGTTACAACCCTAATACAAAGCTTCCTCCAGTCTAGCTCATGTAAAGCCACTGAATGCTTTTTTTTCACACTGCCAATCATGCAGCTGAACACAGTCTTGGAGGAGGGTCTGTCTACCCTCTGTCCTCTAGCGTAATGTCATATGGAGTAATTCGACTGTGCTAAAAAGGTTCATGAATCGCACCTTTAAAAGCTATTAGAGACTGCTGTGTGCGTTAGTGGTAGGTGAATGAGACCCGTGAGACGTGAGAGTCTTGTGTGTCTGTCGACAGGATACAGTGAAAGGTCTGTGGTCACATCGACTAGTTCTGTTGAACTGGGTGGTTTTTGGCCATGCATATTGGCAGAACATACCAAAATCTCTAGTATATTGTGAGGTATGGTTTGCAAGACATGAGCTAACATGAGCTAATGGTTGGTAAATGTCATTCTAGTAGAGATGAGACGAGAGATGAGAGGAGAGGGAGGAGGCCACCAGTTTTACCCAATACAATACAATAGACTCATGGTCATGGTCAGCAATGAGACCAAGTAAAAGAAGTTGGACCAAAGTTTTGGTGTTGCACCAAAGACTGCAGCTGGTGTAGAAATGGACAAGAGTAATCAATACAAGGCTTTAAATCTGTATTGTACAAGAGTTTTGATTTTATCACAAACAGAAGTCAGTGTTTCTCCTCAATAGTGGTGATATCGTCTGTGTTTACATGCTTTCTAGCAACAGCATTTCAGCCACTTCAACTTGTCTGATAAAAAAAAAAAAACTCAAAGAGCACAAGTGAAAAGAAACCAGTCAGTCAGTCAGTATGTCCTTGTATCAGAGCCATGGACATTTTAAGGTTTATTGCACCAATCCCAACTCCACTCTGCCTTGGTGAACTTATTCAGCCTCTGCATCCACACACACACACACACACACACATACATGATAACCATCAGGGTTGCACAGTTTGTGGGCTAAAGAGGACCTGGAGAACATCCCAGTACATTTCCCAATGTACTTATAAAGATTCAGGATTTAGTAATCACAGTTTCTGTGACAGGCCAAGTGTTAATTGCTGCACTACAAATGATTGAAAGGAGGGATATGGGTTCATTACATTTACATTTATGGCATTTAGCAGACACTCTTATCCAGAGCAACTTCCAAGGTTACAGGCATTACAGGTAGGCCAACGTAGTGTTAGGAGTCTTGCCCAAGGACCCTTATTGGTGTAGTACAGACTGGCTGCCCAGAATGGGAATCGAACCCAGGTCTCTCACATGGAAGCCAATGACATTACCAATGTACCACACCAACCATCATTAGGTGGCAAAGTAAAATTATTTGCTTTGCTTGATTCACATAACCGGTACACTCAAGTAAATTATTATTAAAAGATATTTAAACACTTTCACTTTCTCTTCAGAACTACCAAGTTGCCACTGTTGGGCCTTTAAGTAAGACATTTAACTGTCTCTGCTTTAAGGGTTATCATGGCTGACCATGGCTCTCTGATCTGACCCTAACATCTTACAAGCTGGGATATGCAAAGAGATGTATTTCACTGTCACTATCTGAGACAAAAGAAAAGGTTTTTATTTATAAAAGATGCTTTTTCTACTTTTGGTACTAACATGCTTTCTTAGAAAACCTGCCATGTCACATACCATTTCTTGCCATAACAAACTCTGATAACGAACTCGGCTGATTCGAAACCTGCCACTGCACAAAATATAAAATGCTTTGGTGTCTTTACTTCTGAGATAAGAAAGGGTTTGAGATGTTTCGACTGTGTGCAGTTCTCTGGTGGTGAAAACATTAGTCAGTCAGGAAATCTAGCTGTCTACCACACATATATATCTTACTGCATGATATATTTAGATCAGTACTTACTACATAGATCAATTATTTAGAATGACAGAATGCACCAATAAAAGCTTTTACAAATTTTTGCCTAAAAGTGGACGAATAATAGATAGAATTTTATTAGTCCTGGGGGAAATTATAAAATAACCCTGACAGACACATAAGGGGAAATGTGCATATCCCAATTCAGTTTTTATTTGTATAGCGCTTTTAACAATGGATATTGTCCCAAAGCAGCTTTATAGAAATATAAGATCTGGATGTTATCTGTTTATCCTTGATGAGAAGCAGGAGGCAACAGTGGCAAGGACACACTCTAACTCTCTTAGATGACCAGAGGAAGAAACCAGACGCAGGGTATCCGAGTGAATCAGGCAGGTCATATCTGAACAAATTTCACATAAGAAACGAACAGGGATTGAACACATTCATTTATGAGACTGATGCCTTGCCACTTGGCCATTATGCACCAACTACAACCTTCACTTACTATATGCCTGGCTAGCTCAGTTGGTAGGCCATAAGACTCAGGATTGTGGGTTTGAGCCCCATGTCAGGTACCAGCCCAGTCACCGAAGATGTACACGCCAAAGATTACTCTTAGTGCCAGTTATAGGAATGGGAGATTTGTGTCAGTAAGGGTATCCAGTAAAAAAACCTGAGCCAAAATCTAATATGTAGACAGATGATCTGCTGTGGTGACCTCTAATGGAAGTAGCTGAAAGAAGATCCACCCATCCAGTCTATACAGTCCAGTCTAGAAGAAGAATATATAAGTCTATAAGTCTATATAGAAGAAGAAGAAGAAGAAGAAGAAGAAGAAGAAGAAAATGCCAAGAGTAAAACAAAGAAATTTCAGACTTCACACTAGCAACCAAGTGTTACTGCAGACATTCCACATCTGAGTGACATCTTCAGGGTTATACTCTTTTGCTACACTAGATTTTGAAGTCTCACTGTGTGATTTGCCCATCAGGTCAGAGATTAGTGATGTTAGGCACTGTGGAGTGGAGTGCCCCAATTCAACCTCAATGGCATTGATGTCAATGTACAGGACAGTCCAGTTCCTTATGGCCAACCCTGGCAAACCATGTCTTCATGCAATTTACTCTGTGCACAGGTACACCGTCATGCTGGAACAGATTTGGCCTTTTAGTTCATGCACAAAATGTTGTTCAGGCATACAAAGGCATTCTGTATACTTTATATAAATATATGCTTCCACTTTTGTGGCAACAGTTAGGGGACGTCTATGATGGCTATGATAGTCAGGTTTCCACAAACATTTGGTCATACAGTGTATTTAAATTTGTTTAAATATGTAGCAGGGCAGCAAGTCAGCAACACGTTGGATTATATGAAAGGGTGAATCAAAGGAAACCCTTTTCTGTACTGTATATATAAAGAGGTGCCCCTAACATGGTAGACATATCTATTGAGAACAATGGACCAGTAGTACATTTTTACCTTTACAACTACAAATGTAATGTAACAGTTTCAATAGGTTTCATACAATGTATTTACATATTACATAACTTAAGATTCTGTAGGCTAGTAAAAAGCATGTACTAGTAGCATGTGCTAGCAGCTGATTAATGTGTGCCATGTGAAAGCCACACAAATGAGTTTCGGTATAAGCCTAGCAGCTACTCTCTCAACATAAACCCTCACAACCGCATACCTAATAATCCGTTTAAACTCCTGTCACCTGCAGAAGCAGCCTAATACTCCCTAATACTTCGTCAGCTTGGAGAATCTGTACTTGTGACCTGTGTCCACTGTTCTGTGGCTGTGAACAATCCTATTCTCAAGACTCAGCTGGACTGGTGGATAATCTCACCTGCATTTGCACTGAAACTGCTTATGCATTTGTACACTCAGCATTGTTTATAGTATAGAGTTGAAGAGTAATGACTTAAACTGAAGTACCAGAACAATTGGTACAGATTGGTACAGGGTCAGTCAAAAGTCAGGATACGTTTTATTTCAGAAACGAAAGGGGAAATCAATTCTGAATATCCCAGAAAGTAATGCATGAAAGGGGCCTATCTTTTAGGCTATGTCTGGAACATGGCCGCCATCTTGAAAGTCGCCATATTGGATCAGGGGGAAGTCTTTCCAATGGCAAGGTGGTCATGTGTCCTGCGACTTTTGACTCGCCCTGTACGTAGGCTGGTAGTGGTATCACAATGGTATAGGGTTTGTTTAGCTGGCATTCCATGGGACTGAACGCCTTCTTTCTGAATTCATGTCCTGTATTTATTTGATGTCCTTGGGGTTTTGAATACAACAGAACAGTGGACCATTCAGCAGGAAGTATGGTGTTCATTGCCTGCAGAATATTTCCACAAGCTCATGAAGTCCATGTCTTGTGAGAGACCTACCAAGTATTAGGCTGCTGTACCAGTATCAGTGTATAATGTCTCGATCAGGTTCCAACCAGAAGACTGCCTTTTGAGTCTGGTTCCTTTCCAGGTTTTTCTTGTCATCTGGCTTGTTCATTAGGGATCGAAATATTGTCTGGATTTCTAGAGCTGCTTTAAGACACTGCTTTATGACTACTGTTAAAAATAATTCAATAAGTAAAGGAGCAATTCTCAATCCTCTGCTGTGCAGTGAATCAAGGAGGTTTCATACTAACTTCAGTTACAGAACTATGTCTTCTCTCCAAGTGCTACAATGAATGAAGCAGTAACCCCGTTCTGAGGTAGAGGAGTCATTTCGAAATCAGTTAGATGCTGTTTATGCATTTGTTGCCATTGATAATTTCTTTGCAATCACTTTGATGCAGGCAACTACCGTTCCGAAACCACCGGTGGTCAACCTGCTTAACGTCTTTTCCAATACAGCACTCAGCAACAGGGCCACAGGATCAAATAACACACACGCACGCACACACACACACACACAGTCAGGCACACACGAACACACACGTACAGATCTGACTCATTGAAATAGAGCTGATTTCCTAACGGTCACAGTGCCTGAAACTGTCAGACGTTGCACTTTGTGTGCAGTCAGTGTTCCAGGTTTGACTCATCATTAGAGATGTTTTAGAGTTAACAAACTGAGATCATGTTAGGTCAGACCCGAGTCTTGTATTTGCAGAGATAAGTATTCTTATCTTTTGCTGACTTTGTGTAGAGAACAGGAAAAAGAAATGAACTCAGGACAAATTTCAAAGCAAGTTTATAAAGAAAAATACTTTATTGTCTCACAGTTCACACATGAATACAATAAATAGTCAAATAGACACAATACAATATAACACTATGTGACAATCATAGTCTAGGAGTCAACAAAAGTATGACATTTCACCATTAAACTCCTCTCAATGCAAGAGCATCACAATACGGTCTCGGACAAGAGCCAAAAGTGCCACATACAACACTCCGCTTTCACTCCCTGTGTCTCGTTGGGTTGAGTGACAGTTTTAGAGGAGCAGAACAGCTACATCTCAAGCAGCTCGATGGATATACATACATGCTGAGTTGCCATGGGACAGAAAATAAAGACATGAAGACATAATGTTGTCAAAGTTTGGATAAATCTACAACGCTTGACCAGTCATGGAATTGTTTATGAGACAAAAAATAAAAAATAGACATCTGGGTAAAAATAGGTTACTGGATGCTAATGTCAGACAGTTAGACAGGATGTTGCCTGTGCTGTCATGCATACAGATTAAACCAAGCTGAAACAGACATTCTGATTACAACGTTTGTTTTTTTTAGATCTGACACTGAATCCTGCTGATGTAGGGACTATAAATGTTTGATGACCTGAGAAAATATAGTGACAATTGGCCATTATATATATATATCAGAACTACAGGATGTTGCACATAACCACATCTTGGGTGTAGTTTTCGGTTACCCCCAAAAATGAAAACAGAGAATGAAACCTTTAAATATATTTTTTTCTGACTGTGAAGCAGAAGAATCATGAAGATTTTGACTGCCAGTATTTGACTACAAGCTGAATCGATTAGGCACATGTCTTTTTCACTACAGGACAAGTATCATGTTGGTGAAATACTGTATATTAATATTTGCCAAGTAGTAAACGAATATATATTTTTAAAATCTACATTAATGAATCACAGCAGGTTGTAGTAGCATATGATTAAAGAAAGATTTAATAACAGTGTATAGTCTATATATACACCAGAGCATGGAAAATTGTCAAAAATCCAAGCTGAGTACAAACTCAAGTCCAAATTAAGTTCAAAAGCCATAAAATTACAATATTTAATCAGACTTCAGTCCAGGTCAAGGAGTGTTACATCACTGATCCAGACATGTCCAGGCCTGTACACTATAAATGTACAAATATATATACACTGAAGCTTACTCAAGACTTTCTGCAAGCTTATGATGCCAAGTTGGCAAGCTGGATTAAATGATGTGCTTGGAAGCATGAAGAACACTAATAAATAGCATGAAAGCAAAATCTGCTGTGGATATACAGGTTTTGAGATTGTCCAGATATGTCCATGCATGTTGCATACCAGTTGCACCAGATGAGCTTAAATCAGTTCACAAGGCAGCCTATAAAGTTGGTCCTAAACTGTATGTGGACAGTCTTTAGTGGATGATTGGCTCTGTATTAAACAATGCTGTCACCTTGAAGGTGGATAATTAAAATGAGTAGTATGTAGATAACATACATAAATATAATACAGACAAGTGACAAATTGAAGGAAAAATAGTATAAGTAAAAAAAAAAAGTTGTGGGGCCACTGTGAGCCACTAGAACAACTTTAGTGTGTCTTGGTACAGATTCTTCGTGCCTATGGAACTGTACTAGGCATCCGACAAATGCTGTACATGTATATATACACACCATATAAGTAAGAATATTCGCTTTGTTGGCGTTTTTGATAAATGGAGGTGAAGAGCGCAGTCGAACATGCAACTCTGAACTCTCTGGTAGGTGTTTAATTAGGATGGCTCCAAATGAGTTAGAGATTGTGCTACACTAATAGAGAGAATATGTTTTGGAGGAATGGTGCACCTTCCTTTTATATAACCTTAGGAAGCTTAAGATGGACCAGAATACAGAAGAAAAAGACAGGAGTCATCACCACTAATAAAGCTTCATTAGCTGGCTTTTAGTTACACATTTTCTACAGGTCGCTTGCCTATAATGTTTAGATCTGTAAATGGTTTTGGGCCGGCAAATCTCACTCTGATACGTCTCATTAATCTAACTGCAAATTGCAGAATTTAAACCTTTGTACCCCTGTGTGAATTTCAACTTAAATACAACTAGTGCAAGTGGCTACTGAGAAGCAAACATTTTTTTAACAAGGCTTGTGGTTACTCAGGTTTCTTTTAAAAGTTGTCTGCATCCAACATAAAATATCAAAACAGTAGCTCCTTGTATTTTCCATGCATCTGATATATATCTTGCTTTCACAGCTTTTCTGAATCCTGTACTGATTATATATCCTACAATTATGTTTTATGCTATGTAGTGAGCATACATATATCACAGGAACCCATTTGGGCTTCTGCCGAGCTTAAAGATGGTGGATGCTACATGAATAGTGGGTAAAATATATACAAGTCAAGCTATATAAGACATCATTCTAGGTAAGCAAACTTTCTTCACATAATTCAGGATTCAGTATGTTCTGTATTTAAAAAAATAATAGATATGCATTTTGTTTTGCATACAGACCTTCATTTTGATTAGCTTTATATATACACACACACACACACACACACACACACACACATATATATATACACACACACACAACTTGAGCAACTTACTGCTGCTTTATAGTGCAATGCGAGGAAGCAGGAATAGGAGTGCTTATATCATACAGCATCATTACATACCTGTATGATTAGGATATAATTCACATAAAGCTTCAAGCTATTAAAAGGCTTCTGATTGAAAGCATATATGATATTGCACATTATGTCAGTGAACAGATGGCTGAGTTGCATGTATAAAACCGATATACAGACAATACATGGGCGTTAAGGAGAACTGCAATGGCCCTATCCAAATTCAGTAAATGATATCACTGAAGGTGCATTGTTTGCAAAGGTGTTTTTCTTTTCTTCAAGTTGAGAAAGAACAACATTACAGTCTTACAGGAAGTCACACTTGTCACATGGAAATGTCTGCAGTGCAACTGAAAGTGAAAGTGCTCTTATGGAAAAATCTGAAAATGAAACAATTTAAAATAAAAACATGTTTTTATGTGATGTTTCTTAAAGAAAGTAGAAAATCTTAACATGTTCAAAGCAAAAATGATGGTGCAAAATTGCATAAATCTAATTATCCAACCAGGACATGTGTTTTCTTACTACACTGAAGTGCCAGAAAAACTGGTACAGACAAGCCTATGCAAAATGCATGAGCTGATGGTGGCTCCAACATGGCATGGGGCACTGCTGGTATTTCTACAAACATCTCTGACAGGTGAACGCTATGTATGCCTCCTTTCTGACAAGTTACACCCAGTTATATTCTGCATTTATTCTGATGGGTTTGGCTTCTTCCAACAGGACAACGCGCCACCACACATGTCTAGAGATGCCAAATTATGGTTGAACTCATCTCTTGTGAGGGTCCATGCCCCGTTGGGGACCTTTCAGGTATTAGACTTGGATACAAGTTTTGCTGGCACTTCATTGTACATAGAATACATTCAGATATTTTCTGAACACATTTTGTTTGTTAATGGATTGCTTGATTAACCAATGTATGAATTAATTGTGTCTGTGAGCTATTGTTTCTTAATCAATCAATTGTTTGTCTTCTAAGTGTTTTGCTCAGTAACAATAACGATTCACACACATAAAAAACACAAGTCTATACACATATTATCTATACACATAATATCAACCAAAGCAGTTATGCACAAAGCGT
Organism: Duopalatinus emarginatus; assembly: GCA_028565595.1. Taxonomy (NCBI): domain Eukaryota; kingdom Metazoa; phylum Chordata; class Actinopteri; order Siluriformes; family Pimelodidae; genus Duopalatinus; species Duopalatinus emarginatus. The sequence goes on from JAOVVF010000047.1 coordinate 22,049,943, forward strand.
TAAATGACTCGATGCATTTGGCACTTAGAGAAAGCAAATGAGGTAGCAGTCATCTATATATTCTGAAAGGTACAGGGAGTACAACTTGTATAGCAAAGTAGAATGAAAGCAAATACACCAGAAAGACACCGGAAAGACACGTTTGCTGCAGCTTATGCTGTTGATTTATCTACAGGAGTTGTCCCTTGATTCAGATCTTTAAAGGAGCAGATCTGTGAAAACTGATTATAACGCTTCAGCCAGTGAGACATGACGAAGACATGAGTTTAGCCTAAACATTTCTATTTGACAATGAGGTTTAATTTACATTAACTTTAATAGAAACACCTTGAACTTTGAAACCCAATGTAGTTACTTGCTGTTTTAGACTCAAAGCTTGAGTGTACATTTTGAGATATTTTTCTACTCTCCATTATTGTAAAGAGTGGTTATTTGTCTTATCATATCCATCCTGTCAGTCCAAGCAATCTAGCCATTCTTGTCGAAACTTGCCCTAAAGACCATTGTAGTGAAAGTGTACCATTTGCCTACTGTGCTTGCACACCAAGGAATGTCACCCCTGCATTTAACCCATCCATACAGTGAAACACACACACACACACTAGTGCACACTAGGGGCAGTGAACACACTTGCCCAGAGTGGCCAAACCACAATGTCCTGGGAGCAGTTATGACCTTCTGGTCCTTCCAGCCACAAGGCCATGGCTGCGGCCAAAGTGTATATGAAAATCCCAGTAGAGATCTGAGACATCTCAACAACTATGCCATGGTCAAAGTGACTAAGATCAGCCTTAATCATTACGTTGCTGCCCCATGATTGGTTGAGTGAATAATCGAATGTGCAGGTGTTCCTAATAAAGTGGAAGGTCAGCATACGTCAGGTTCCCACTTTATTAGGTGAACGCACCTTGTAGCTACAAACCGGATTCCAAAAAAGTTGGGACACTAAACAAATTGTGAATAAAAACTGAATGCAATGATGTGGAGATGG
>JAOVVF010000047.1:22174754-22194301 GCA_028565595.1 Duopalatinus emarginatus
GTGGACTTAATGGGAGACGACCAAGGAGGACACCATTGTTGAAAACAAAACATAAAAAAGCCAGACTGGAATTTGCCGAACTACATATTGACAAGCCACAAAGCTTCTGGGAGACTGTCCTATGGACTTTTTGGCAAGGCTCAAGGGCACTTCAGTGGTGTCTTGTCCATGGCGGAGATCAAACCAGGGATCCTCCGTTCACAAGCCCTAATCAAAAGGCCATAGCTAACATTTGGTGACTAGTTCATGTGTGGAAAGGATTTCTGATGCTTCATGAATCAATCTTTCAATATTTGAGCCTGACAAATATTGGTTTTGTCATCCTGGAATATGTCTGTGTAATTAGGTAGGGAAAAAAACTGTTAATGTTACAACCTGATCTTTCAGTACATTCATTTGAGTTACTGAGCCTTTGACCTGGATAACGCGAGCAACAAGAGGTCATAAACTCCAGAGACTCTGAGTACAAACACCAACTGTATAAACATGACAGATAAGTGTTTTAAATTAAGTATAACTTATTAAATATAAGAGCCAATCATGTTCCATCATGCACTGATTAATCTAAAGCAATGAGTGCATAGCTTGTTCGAATAAAGGCTTCCCTGATGTCCATATTCATATGTAGATTATGATTTATGAATGAGGGTGATTTTGTAGGCATTCCTTTACCATTTTCTGTTGTTATTATATAGTATTTTATAGTAATATATAACATTACAACTTATTATTTAATAAACATTAATATAATTAACATATATAATTTTAAATGACGTTTTAAATGACTCATTGACCATTGTGCTTGCATACACAGAGGAATCTGACCTCCACATTTAACCCACCCATGTAATAAAACACACACTATAGTGAATATATGCACTAGGGGGCAATGTGGACACTTGCCCAGGGCAGTATGCAAACCTATCCGTGGTGCCTTTGGAACAGTTGGGGTTTAGGAGCCTTGTGTCATGTCGGTTTTGTCGGTTCCAGTCAAAAGGCTGATTCATTAACCACAAGCCCAAGGCTGTCCAAAAGGTTTGGTCACTGGATGCTGCAGTGACATAGAACCGAAGCAAATAAAAAATCAAATGCTGTGATGATGAAATAAAACTACTTGTTGAAAGCTCACACGCTGTCATTCATCTTCAGTAAGTGCTTTATCCTGACCAGGGTCATTGTGGACCTTCAGGACATTCTGTGTGTATGTGTGTGCATTACTTGTGTGTCTGTATAGGTGTGTAAGTGGTAGAGGGGTCTCTGCAGCATGAACTCTTCTTTGTCAGGCTGTAGACGGGTTCTCCATGCCTCCGTCTGGGCCATCATCCTGTCTGGGTCTGGCTCTGCCACAATGGCGACCTGCAAAAAGAAATAAATGAATGAACCTAATACTAACTAACTGACGAACTACTGACTAAAGTTCCCAGCCGTATTTGTTTATTTGTATTGGATTGTATTGTATTGGCATTTCTGAATTGCCCCCTCAACCTACAAAAGTGACAGCTTTCAGAATATGTGTTTGTGTGTGTGTGTGTGTGTATGTGTGTGTGTGTGTGTGTGTGTGTGTGGAGAGAGAGAGGCCTATAATCTGCCACATGGGGGCAGTAATGTCATCTACTGTCTGGACTTCCTGTGTGGCAATACTAAAATACCAAACAGAGACAAAGTGTGTGTGTGTGTGTGTGTGTGTGTGTGTACCTGATTGCGTAATGTCTGAAGTCTCTCCTCTCGCTCCTCATCCTTTCTCTGTTTGAGTCTCTCTTTAGCTTGTTGCTCTTGCTGTCGATGCTGCAGCAACTTCTCTCTGAACTGCACCCTAGACGTGTCAGAAATATATTATCATCTTTATTCCACACTGATTTAATTTACACATATGGCAGTACCTCTTCCCCCTCTCTCTTCTTCTCTTTTAATTCCTCCTCTTGTTAATTTCATCTCACGTCGTCTCTCTGTCCTCTGCCTCGCTCTTTTCGGTTACTCTTTGTGTCATGCCTCTCTTCTATCCTCTTCTCTTCACCACTGTACAATCTGTCATATTTTTTCGCTTATCCCTCACCTTCTCTCTCCCTCTCATCCCTCTATCCTCTCTCCTAACCAATTTTCTCTTTCTCGTTTCTTTTCCATCACTCATCCTATTGACCTCTGCCTGCTCTGGATCTCGGCTTAGCAGAGTTTAAGCTCAGAACATTTATCGCTCCCAACTATAATCATACAGGCTTCAGTATATGTGGCATTCATATTATTTACAGAGTCTGCGATTTAATATATACTGAAATGCCACAAAAAATGGAACACCGGTCTAATACTTGGTAGAAGCATAGGACTGCAGAAATACAATAAAGCATGGACTACATTTGTAGATGTACAGCTATCTCATGAAAACTCCATACCATTATAAAGTTTATGTGGATTTTTATTCATTTCTGTATGTACTGGAGGGTGCAACCAATGATGTGCCGAGGTGGCACTGCTATGTATTTTGAACCAGTGTTGCTGGCACCTCAGTATATTCTTTTATATGCTTTATGTATGAAGAACAAATATAAAAGCATAGCACAGAATACAAATGAAAGTATTTCATACAGATAAGTGGTGATGGCTGTTTAGGGCTTCTAACTGTCTACAGTTTCACTCTATTGCCTGCTCAAATACTGACAACCATTTAAAACCCTAACCATAACATTTATAATCTACATGCGGAAAAAAAGAATAGAGAAAAGATTAAAGATTTAATTCTGTGATTGTAAATGAGTTCTCACTTTGATTAACAGCTCATCACCTTATTCACTTGTGACATTTAAGCACAAGTTTCATCGTCTTCTCTTCACTTGACTGATCTCTGTTCATGCAAACATCTTTCGGGGAAAACGCTGATTCGTTCCTGGTCCTCCATTTTTAATTAGGTGATTTAAACACTTTTAAATTTGTGTTTAAATGTTTGTTATTTGGTGTCTTCTTCTGTTATCTGGGGTTATGTGGTATCTTCTATATGTGTTCTTCTCTTCTCTGTTTTGATGCTGTTGTAATGGTACCAAAGTATTTATAATTCTGTATCTGTATTTTAAACTGAATTGGATAAGCTTATGTCCAGTTTGCTATGGCATGTACACTGATCAGCCATAACATTAAGATTTAAAGTCTAAGTCTAAACCTCTCTGACCTGATAAAGCATGAACTCCGCAAGACCTCTAAAGGTTTACATGTACACTTCTTGTACATCAGTAAATCTCGGGTGCCCATGACACTGTTGGTGGTTAACTGGTTGTTCGTTCTAGGAACAGTTTTGGTAGGTACTAACCACTGTATACTGGGAACACGCCTAGTTATATAAGCGCGTCTATTATATAAGCGCCCACACACGCGCTGAGCTTCATTCACTCTAGTCTAGTCTCTTGCCAAGTTCGCTGGACTCAAAACAAAATACGCAATCGTGCACAAATCGAGGATGATTTGAGACTGTGTTTATCAGACATTACACCAAGAATCGAGGATCTTTGCAAAGCAAAGCAGACTCAGGTCTCACATTAACATCACATACCTGCAATCTTATGTATAATATGCATAATTATGTATAATATGCAGATGATATGCCTATTATTATTATAGTAACAATAATAAAGCATGCAATGTTAAATTTACTATCAAATGACATTTTGGTTTATAGTTAAGATTTACTGTTGGTAAGAAAGGACTTTTCTGTTATCATATCTGTTATCTCTTATGTACACAGATAACAGATATGTCTGTCATGTACACTTACATTACAGTTGTAATTTAAGTTGTCATTCCCTCACCAACATTCCCCTTTCTCTGACTTTATTTTATAAAATGCAGCTTGTCTTTTTATCAAGAAACCAAAAAGTATAAACTCTTCTATCCCGAAGACTGCAAAAACACCTAGTTATCTGACATTCTAGTTGCAGCTTTGAATTCTGTGAACTACTAGAACTAGAATTTTGTCAAAATATTTACAGCATTTGGCAGATGCTCTTATTCAGAACAACTTACATTTATCTCACTTAAACAATAGAATAGATGAGGGTACCTTGCTCAAGAGCAGCAACCTGGTGGTGGTGTTAATGAAGTGTGTTAATAGACTCAAATTGGGTCCAAGTGACTTTGACAAAGGTCGAATTGTGATGGTTAGATGACTGGGTCAGAGCATCTCCAAAACAGCAAGTCTTGTGGTTAGTATGTAGTGGTTAGTTACGGCCAGAAGTGGTCTAAAGAAATACAACTGGTGAACTACTGGTGATAGTGTCATGGACACCCATAAGCTGAAGGGTGGGGGGCGGCTTATGTGAAGGCTTAATAAAACCATCAGGAACCACATGTCAGATTCTGGGCACCTTGACAGAGATTCTACATGCGTCCCCATTCTTGCAAAAGATATTCCCCTAACATCATGTTCTGGGTTTAACTCTACCTGTCATGATAGGCATTTTTGTACTTTCTGATCAAGACTTTACTTTATCCTACCTTTCTTTATCTCTCATCGCCTGCTCCTCCATCTCTCTCCTGAGCTGTGCCAGTCTCGTCTCCTCACTGCGCCTCCAGTCCGCTCTCCTCCTCTGCTGTTCCTCGTGAAACTCTCGCACCTGAAAAGTACGCACGGATTCACACTTAGGCACCACCTTCACTTAAACTCATTACCAAACTTTTTGATCTAGCGGCAATACTAATTAACTCTGGAGTATCTAATTAAACAAACTTGCCTGGAGGAAAAGAAGGCAACGACACACTCTGATATCTTTGTGCTGCTCTTATCGATTGTTACAGATGGAAAACGATGGGGTTTGTAAAGGAATATTAATTATGTTTTATATATATATATATATATACACGCATATATGTATATATATACACGCATATATGTATATATATATATATATACGCATATATGTGTGTATGTGTGTGTGTAATCCATTGTGTATGTGTAATCCATTACGGCCCAAATGACATCATCAGTCAGTGTCACACCTAAAGAAAATGACTTCGTTAAGCAGGGCGTAAGTTAAGTCACGATGTCAAATCTCCAACACAAATATGGGAGGATAAAAGACAACATCACTTCTGCTCTCTCTCTTTCACTCTTTCTCTCTCTCTCTCTCACTCTCTCTCTCTCACACACACACACACACACATACACGCGCGCACACAAACAATGCAAGACATTAATCAAGTTAATGAGGCCAGCAGTGGCTCTGAGCTTTCCTCACACAATCAATTGCTCAATAGTAAAACAATATTGATAACAAGCAAAGAGTTTGTTACATTCCTGCAAACATGAGGCGTTTTTAATCATCAGTCGCAACTCGGCTGGAAGATATTTTTCTCATGTCAGCCGTAACCTCTGGAAAGAAATACGCCAGTGATTTTTGGATCTCTATTTACCACATCTGTAGCATAGCTGATGACAAAGATTTCCACACAGTAAAGTAAACAAGAAAACTTAAATAATCACACATCACATATAATACAGTAAAGTTTTAAACAATCAGTTCTCAAAGTGACTCATTAACCACTGGGCTTGTACACACAGTGGCATTTGTACATCTCCATATTCAATCCATCATGCAGTAAAACACACACACTAGTGAACCAACACTAGGGGTAGTGAACACACTTGCCCTGAGTGGTGGCAACCCTATCCAGGGGGGTTAGGTGTCTTATTAAGGATACTTTGGTTGTGTCTTGTCATTACAGTGATCGAACTGGAAACCTTCAGTCACAAAGCTGGGTCCTTAACCACAAGCCTATAGCTGCCCCCCACATAGACTTTAGTTGGATCCAAGGATCCAAGTGACTTTGACAAAGGCCAAATTGTGAGGGGTAGATGACTGGGTCAGAGCATCTCCAAAATAGCAAGTCTTGTGGTTAGTATGTAGTGGTTAGTTATGGCTAGAAGTGGTCTAAAGAAATACAACTGGTGAACTGGTGATAGTGTCATGGACGCCGAGAGCGGAAGGGTGGGGGTCAGCTTATGTGAAGGCTAGTTTTCTGGGATTACTCAACTGGGTTTATTCAACTCAAATAAATACTTTGGATGAGCCTCTTATTTGATTCAAAATATTTATTTGAGTTAAATGAATTCAGTTTGATTACCATATAAAGTAATTTTTTTGGGTAAACCACTGTTGACAGTCTGGTCTGATCCATCAGAAGATCCGCTGTTACTAACTATCTTGGTGTTAGAACAGCTTCAGAAGTCATGTGGACCTGATTGATCATTACTGCGTTGCTCCAGTGCTGTGAAAACGATTTGTAAAAATGTGTGTCTTAGGCAGTGTGTCTTGTGTCTGTCTCATTCTTTATTGTCAGATTGTAATAATTGAGGTTTTAAATTCGAGTTTTCGAGTCGAGAACCTTTAACATTTATTAACTGAATTATTCTGATGCCATTAGACTTTCATTGTATATGAGTTCAGAGTAAGCAGGAGTTGTCTTATTTTATCAAATCAGAGGAACAAGTCAATATTATTGTCTAAGGTAATTACACGTATACATCCAAGACACCGGCTAGAGTCTGAAAACAGTCTAAAACTGTTTAAATAGTTCTTTCATAGTGCTATTATTTTATTTGCATTGCATTTTATGTTTTATTATATTTTGAAATCAAGATTATGATGGTGATGAGGATGATGATGATTATAAGGAGGAGGAAGAGGAGGATTATTATTATTAGTCGAATGCTTAGAAGGTTTTCCTCAATAGCTTCCTTCCTATTTGGAGTAAACCAATTAGCCATAGCATTACATTGTGTGTCTAATATTGTGTAGGTCTTCCTTGTATCACCAAAACAACTCTGGCCTACTGAGTCATGAACTCAACAAAGCTTCTGAAAAAACATCAGCAGATGCTTGATCAGATTAAGATTTTGGAGTTCCTGAGCTCTGTTTTAATGCTTCTCAAACATCTCCTGAAGAACTTTTCTAGCGTGGTAGGAAGCATTATCCTGCTGAACAAGCCCAATGCCATTAGGGAATACTTATGGCATGAAGCAACAATATTTTGGTAGGTGGTATGTGTCAAATCCACATTAATTAAGATTCACAAATATCACACTTTGCCTTTGCCAGCCTGACTTTTACAGGATGTAGAAAACATGGTTCATCACCTTCTTCCTCCATGGTCTAGTTCTGATGCTCACTAGCCCACTGTAGGCACTTTTGGCACTCAAAGCTAACATGGACTTTTTCATAAATTTGTGCTACAAGTGGATGATACTATAAGTAGATGATACAAGTAGGGCTACTTTTCCTTCCTCCAGCACACCAATGAGCTGCACACACCCCAAAAGACCTGCTGTTTTGGAGATGCTCTGACCTAGTTGTCTAGCCAAATACCATTAGGGCCTTGTCAAAATCACTCAGATCCTTACACTTGTCTAGCTTTTTAGCTTTCATCACATCAACTTTGAGAACTGACTATTTTCTTGCAGCCTAACATATCCCACCCTGTGACAGGTGTCACTGTAATGAGATAATCAATGTGATCTGTCGGTGGTTTTAATGTAATGGCTGATCAGTGTATATTTTAAGGGCATAATACAATATAAATATAATACTGTATTAATAAGATACAATATTAAATATACAATATTATAAACAAAAATTAAATATTATATACAATATAAACAATATAAACAAACACAAAATAGGAAATATATTACTAATATAATAATAATTATTATTATTATTATTATTATTATTATTATTATTGTTATTGTTTTGTTGTTGTTGTTGTTGTTGTTATTATTATTATCATCATCATCGTCGTCATATACACACAGGCTAGGATAATAAGATACTACTCTGTAAGTTATTCAGTGGAATCTAATTAGACCCATTAATACTAGCTCTAAACACAGTGTTAAAAGGTGGAAAGAAGAAAAGAAAGACTATTTTAAGGCGCTCATGGGGTTTCCAATGCAGGAAATGCAAATTTATGCAAATAATTAAAATTTGCTGGTGAATCCTAGGACAAGATGCCCCCATGATGCCAAAAGACCTGACAAAACACATAGACCCTTAGCCTTTTATTTACACAACAAATATCTTACTTACAAGCTCAGTAGGAGTTGCTATGGAACTCCAAGCCCTGATCTAAACCGCATATAAAAATAAAATGAGGAATGTGCCAGATCAAACATATCCGCTATTACTATTGATTGCAATAATGAATTCCTCTGCTTTCACAGTGAGGGGCTGTGATGAATGTCCTTACAATCAAATATGCTATGGTGCTGTGAAAGCCTCCACTCCTTGTCTTGTCTTTTGAGTGTGTTTGCAGTTTGGGTGTCAGAGTGGGAGTGTCATCCTTGCTGAGGTCATACCCAGATGGATAAGGTCTAATAAGATCTGCCAGGTTCCGTCTTTGCTTCTGTTGTACTCAAGCCATAAGCATTTTTGTTTCTTCAAGATTTTGGTTGCTGCATTGCATCTGTAGGTCTTTACCTTACACCAATCAGCTATAAACATAAAAACCACCCTGTCAAAACAGACACCAAACAGCTCAGACCCATCATGGCATAGTGGGTGGTCACAAGACTTCGGAGCGGTGATGTGATATCGGAGACCAAGATATTAGCAGCAGATCCTATTGTGCATCTTGGGCACCTGTAGACCTGTAGCTGGTCCGCTGATTGTCCTTCCATGGGCGACTTTTGTTTTGCATCAACCACTGGTCAACTAGCCATCTCCATTAGGCCCTTATCAAACTTGCCCACTTTTCCTGCTTCCAACACATCAGTTTTAACATTTGAAATTTGAATGATGTAATCAATATTATTCACTTCACCTGTTATGGTTCACCACTGTAGTGGACTCAAATGTGGCCATTAGTCCGGAGAAGCGACTAGTGCGGAAAGTGCAACTGTGAGAGTATGGGGGGTGCTTGAGAGCACAACATAAAAGAAATAATAATAATAATAAATAATACATAATAACAAAAAGGGTGCAGGCCAAGCCGCAGCATCTGCAGGCGGAGCAAGAGTGGAGAGGAATCACGAGAGAGCAGCCCAGCTGAGCATCACGCTCCCACTCTGGCGGTAGAGAGGGAGGGTCAGTTACATGGCTTTAAATGGATGTGGTCACATGGCCTTTAAATGATTTGGCCTAGGGAGGAGCGAATCACCACTGAGCCTGGAGGCCGGTGCAGAAGAGAATCAGGAAGTGAGGAGATAGGGCCCAAAGGCCAGAGAAAATGGCATGGTGACTTCTCCATTGTGGAGAAATGTGGAGTCACACCAATAACCTTTTCTTAAAATTTTAACCGTTTACCTCACCCCCCGGGGCTACAAACAATTCTCTATAAAGCCTGCTGTTACCAGTGCCCCTGGTACCTCATGCAAGAGAGCACAGTAATCTAAAGGTGTGATGGGGGAGCCCTGGCTAAAGTATAGACTTAGCCAGGTGTTCCCGATCATTGCCCCTGGGCTTCTTGGGACACCCAGAGGCGACTGGCCGAATAGGCTCCCTCTGGTGGGAGCAGCAAGATTTCACTGACCCTTAACAGTGGCTGGCTGACTAGGTAGGCTCCCTCTGGTGGCAACAAGGAGAATTGACCGACCCCTAACATCACCTGCAAGTGATTTTGTTGTTTTTAATATTAGTGCTATCGGTGTACAATTTGCTTATACATTTATTTATTCATTTTTTTTCATTTACAGCATTTGGCAGATACTCCTATCCAGAGTGACACCCCCCCCCCCCCCATATGATATAGATGAAATAGTGTGTCCCTTGAAGAATATATTACAATGTCTTACAGTCACTTTCCAGATCAGTATGCAATAAGAGATAATGGGTGCCAATCCTAAATGTCATGGCTAATTATAGAAATCAATAGGGTCTTCAACAGGGCCAAGTCTTGGCTGAAATTACCTAACCTCAGACCACTATCTGCTCTCTTCTCATGAGGGTGTCCAGTTTGAGGGAAGGACATTTAGATGCCTTGCCAAATTTACACATGATGTATTCTAGTAGTCAGGTGGGTAGAGAGACAAAATTGATCCTTGGAAAGACCTTGGGTAGAAGTGAGAAAATTAACCCATTTATCTAAAACCTAAAAAATTATATTTAACAAAACGGAAAGCTTTTATTCATAAATATTTAAAGTGCTTTACAATGGCAACACTACCAAAACTAGTTAATGCCTTAGTGGGATGGAATAAATTGGACTTATTAATTTGAAATCCTGATAAACACATAAATCCTTCACAGATGGGCAAAGGATGTCATACAAATCATGAAGGATTTTCCAGAAAGCACGTACCTGACTTCTCCTGTAAAAAAGAATCGTCCTCAGTGAGCCACATCACAGCTAGAGAACAGTGGACTGTATCCTAGAATTCTCAGTCATGCCATAAACTACAAGCCACGTCACCAAACCAGGCCTGTGACCCCTACACAAACCTCTAAACGTAACCTAAACTTTCATGAATACTTTGTAAAGTCTGGCCTGAGCAGACTTGCCTGTATTATTCCAAGTATAAGCATTCCGTGGGACCCCTGGTACAACTACAAAGCCCTGAGCCCAAAGATTCCAGGTGGGCTCTGGACAAACCACAGATAGAACATATGGGGTAAGTTTATCTCATCTATACAATCTGCTCAAGTGGCCAATGGAGAGAGTTGATCTCACAAACTTTATCAGTAGCCCAATGTCCTAAACACTGAGCTACCAATACCCATGTGAGCAATAACAATAATGCCAGGCTACTGTTATTTTAATGTATTTAACATGAATAAACAACACATAGTAAGGATTAGTATATAATAGCATAATCACAGTTGTAATCCCTATCATGCATGTGTAGGTGGATATGGTACAGCTGAAGTATGTTGTTATTTAAGTTATGTGTGCACAGATTTGCGTTGTAAAGTTTCATTTCAGTGCTGTGAAGAGATGCCAATTATAATGTATAATTTCACAAAAAGAGCAACACTGGCATCCACAGCTTCACACATACTGTGCAGATCTGGCATTTGTTTATGCAAGAGACATAAAATCACAAACATCAGCCGCATAATTATGTAGCAGTCTAAGAGCCAAATATGCTGTGTTCAAAATGTCCACTTCTCCACTTACTCACTCGCTCCCTATATAGTGTCTGGAATTTATTAACAGCAGTCTGGCCTTATTCCCTAGTGAGTTTTATATGTAGTGAACACTATATTGCGAGACACTTTGAACATAGCATGAGTCTCTACAATTAGAGCTGTACGGTTTGCAAACCTGAGGCCAATTTTAATATATTTACATAGTAATTAAATTAAAATGAGTGAAATGATTGCCATTGATTGCCATTGATGTTATTACAATGGCACCTGTCAAGGAGTGGGATACATTAGTCAGCAAGTGAATGTATTGAAAGCAGTAAAAATGGTAAGTGTAAGGATCTCAATGACTTTTACAAGGGCCAGATTGCAATGGCTAGAAACCAGGTAAAGGCATCTCCAAAACAGTAGGTCTAGTAAGGTGTTCGCAGTATACAGTGGTTATCAAGGTAAACATGGACACTCAAGGCTCACTGATGTGCACACTAATCTCTGTCTAGATCTTCAGAAGGATGTCTTGGGGCCATGGATATCACAGAACACCTTCAGTGTTCTTGTGGAGGGAGTGTCTTATCGTGAAGGTGCTTCATCTCGGCCATGCTGTTATTTTATAATAACACACAGCCGCGAGTGTTCTATTGCTTTTATACAACAGTTTAAAAAATAAATAAAGTAAGAAATGAATAAATTGTGATATAGTAATACATTGAAATGATACAGTGTATGTGAAAAATACAAGACAAGCTTACTAACCAATCAAATTGTGTGTACTCAGTACTCAGTGGCGTGCCAGAAAAACTGGTACACCAGTTAAATACTTGTAAGGTCCCCCATGGGGCATGGACTCCACAAGCTTGTGGAAATATTCTATAGGCAATGAACACCGTACTTCCTGCAGAATGGTCCCCAATTCTTTTGTTTTCTGAGGTGTAGGATAACATTGAGATCAGGTGACCCCAAACTCTAACCATAATGTGGCGTCTTTGGACTCGTCAGAAGGGAGGCACAGATAACCTTCACCAGATGTTTCCAGATGTTTCAGGGATCCTATGGAATGTCAACTGGACAAACCCTATACCATTATGTAGCTTTTTTTGCAGTCTCTACCAAATCTTTTGGCACTTTTGTATGATGTTTTACATTTGAAAGAATTTCTCCCCAGGTCACTATGAGCTAAAGGCAAGTAACAGACAAAAACTGTTAAATTACCTAACATTAATCTTTCTATTTCTGGTTATAAGCACCAGCTAAAAGATTTATTATTATCATTTTTGTTTGGCAAAGTTCCCCAAAGAAACTAGGCGTCCTTAATTTCAGAGCTTAAACTACCATGTATGAGATTTTAAGATGCAATATGAAAGGGATTTAAAATATTAATAACAGTAAGACCACAGGAGGGATGGGGCAGTTATAAAAATGAAATGGACGCACACAAAGCTCTTCAAAGAACCCGCCAGAACCTTTTAGAAAAGAAAGAAATGAATACCTAAACCCCAGTGTTTTTGCAGTGTGTGTGTGTGTGTGTGTGTGTGTGTTTATACTTGTTGTTTCTGTCTGGTCCTTTTGGCATGTTCTCTCTCCTGCTCCTCTCTCTGTCTTTCCTTCTCCTCCTCCTGCCAGCGTGCTGCTACAGCCGCCTCCATCCGAGCCACCTCTTCCTGCTGCTCACGCCACTGCTGCAGCTTCACACACACACACATACACACACACATACACAAAAGATACAATTACTGACTATAGTACAGAGTATCATTTTCTTTTCCAAATGACGCTGTCAGTGTATCTGCAGTTTAGATATTAGAGTTCTTTTTAAACACAGTGTATATGTAAGTCCTTCTCTGACATGCTCTTATTCATCAACTCAACAAGTGCTAAATCATCATCAAGGTGTCTTCCAGAAATAGGACCTAATACAGCTGCGTGTGTCCAAAAAGAGGACGGGTCAAAGAGAGCATCTTCTGAGCTCTGCTGCTAATTGTGGCAGCCCTGGTTTACGGATAAAGAAACAGGCTTGTCACCAGAATGTCACCAGTTTGATGTCCCTAACCAACAAGATATGAAGTGCCCTTCAGCAAGACACCTAACCCTTTAACTTCTCCCCAGGAACCGTGGATAGGGTTGCCCACCGCTCCAAGCAAGTGTTGTCACTGACCTCATTCTGTGTGTGTTCACTAGTGTGTGTTTCACTGCATGGATGGGTTAACACACACAGACACACACTCCAACACACACACACACACACACACACACACACACACATATATATATATATATATATACATATATATTCAGATATATAATTTTTTCCTTTAATTTATGTAATAAAACATATAAAACAGTTTACTAAATACTCTCTCTCTCTCTCTCTCTCTCTCTCTCTCTCTCTCTCTCTTCTCTCTCTCACACACATACACATTAACACCTTTGTAGCTGGAACATCCTCATCCATGGGAAACAACACCTTTCTTCCGTCTAAAATGGATTGTGTTTAACAGGTCAGAGGCTTCACAATAACCGAGCGGGTCAGCGGCAACGTTCACACGTGTTAATTTACATTTCCATTAACCGTGAATTTTTTGTGTTTAAATGGACCGCTTGCCAGTGCGGGAATTTCAGCTGTTTTTATTACACATCCTGCCGAGGAAGTACAAAGACAGATCCACACTAGAGTGTGATTAACCACGCTTCTTTCATAGAGCAAAATATTTCCATTTCCCTAAGTGATTAGCGCATTAAAAGAATCATCAGGTGCTAACATGAGTAACGACTGACAGGTTGCATGAATAATGAGTAACTCCTGGAACTACTTTCTATAAAGAAATGTTTCTACAGTTAATTTTAGCACATATGTCTTGAAATTGAACCAAAAAACATAAATATGCTTTATTTAACAAAACCTTTACCAGGCAGTGTGTACATTAGTCTATAAATGCTTATATTCTGCTTTCTTTTTTAATTACAACAATTTACATTACAAATTACATTACAAGTAAAATCTGCTATCTGTAATAGTTGATTTTCTTAGCAGCTGGACCGTCCCCTTGTTACTTTAAGGACAAGGGTTCCACAAGTGCAAAGCCTTATGATCCTTATGATTTAGATCAAATCCATAAGTATTGTTTGATCACATGCTTTAACAGAACAGATTAGACATGAGGAAAATCTGACCTTTTTGTTCAAAGCAGTTAACATGAGCAAAAGCACACATTTGCATTTAAATAGAGACCTAGAAATAGTTAATATGTCTCTCCCCACCCCTTTCTATCCCCTATATATTTATAGTCTATTCCTTTATTTATTTATTTATTTATTTATTTATTTATTCTCTTTGCATCTCATTTCACTATACCTATATACTAGCTACACTGTTAGGGGTAGCTAATGCTTAAGGTTAGGACTGTATTGTGTCTTGTATGGACAATATAAGCATTTAACCACCACCACCACCACCCCCCCTTCCCCAAATGTTCCTAGGGACCTGTGGTTTGGGGCTGACCACTCTGAGTTAAATCTATCTTCTAGTCTGCCTTTAATTCTAATGTTTTCCAATTGCTATCATTTAAAAAGCACTCTCCTGAAATGATGCTGCCACCAGCATGCTTCACTGTGTGGACAGAGAAATGTTGGTTTTCACCAGACAGAACCATGTTTGCTATCTGCAACATGCCCTTTAGCAAACATTTTTTTCTTTCTTTTCTTTCAGCAATGTCTTTCTTCTCACTACTGTTTCCTCGCGGAAAAAAAAAATCTTACACCTCTCCTCTGGATCTCTATAGACTTGTAGATGTGCCATCTCCATTCTATTTAACTAAATAAATAATTTAAGGGTGCCAGATTGTGAACAATGGGGTGCTAACAAAAGACTATTTGTTAAGATACGAGGGGAAAGTGGAGTCTCTAATGCATCTACTGTACTCTGTGGCTGATACAGTGACTACGGTTGTGCAACTATACAGATTCAGGTATGGGGAAAACAGCCATGCTCAGGCAATATTATGATAATTTGGTAAATTGTTAGATAGTAAGGTTAGGCAGTTATGACCCTATGAAAATCTATCCTTTGAATGCGAGTACTCAGTATAAAGAATAGACTCTCTCTAGCACTATCACTGATGCAGAAATCATTTTGCAGGCATGTCGCCCATGCCAGTGTATGTTTGCATGTGACAGGGCACAGCTCCTTAATGACAGTGCGAGGAAGCAGACGGAGCAATCTGTTCAGTGACTCTGACGAGAAACACGGCCACTTCACACTTCTGCTGACAAAAACCTTGATGTGTTCTCAGCAACAGATTGTCATCAAACACACATTCGCGAGGTGGTTGTGTGTGTGCCACGGCGCACAGCGTGATAGTAGGAAACCGCGTGAGACAGAAACCGAACCTCATTTGGTTTAATCTGAGAAAAGAGAAAATTACACACTAACTGTCCTAAATACAGCCTACATCAGCTACAAATGTTAACAAAGAGCATTTCATCAGATCAATACTAATTTTTACAGCAGTGACCCTTCATGTACTTTCTGTTTTACAGATGTGTGTGTGTTTTTTGTTGTGTAACAGAAAAGCTGAAGCAGAAAAGTCATAGCTAAAAGGGAGAAAAAGCACTGAGAGGGTAACTGGCCCCATAATTGCACCATCAATCACATTCTTCTCTGCCCCAGATAAGACAACAGTGCCAGATGATAGGAACCTGAATAATGTCCTACTATCATTACTACACACACTCGCACACACACACACACTTAAACATGCCTCGCTCTCCAAAGTGCTTGAGAAGGAAAAACATTTTAATTCTGATCATTATAATTATGTGCTTGTATGAAAGTCTATTTATTTGCCCACTGGAGTATTTGCCCAGTAACAGTTGGAGGTTCAGGCTGAGGTTGATATACATATATTTATGCTCTTGTAGCTGAATGATCACAAATCCCCACAGCCACACTCCTAAATCTAATGAAAATTCTTCCCTGAAGAGTGGAGGTTATTATTACAACAAAGGGAGACAACATCTGGAATGGGATGTTTAACAGGCACATATGGGTGCTTAGTGTCCACAGGATTTTGGCCATATAATGTATTTTCCATTTTGGGAAAAAAATCTGCATGGAAAAACAGAGGTTTAGCTTAACATGTAGAGAAATTCATTAAAAAGTGTATTTGGTATTGTGTATCCTCAGAGTGTATATCCAGTTTTATTCGCTTGGCAAAACCTTCCAAGGTCTGCCTGCTTGAAAATGAATATTCACTCCAGTCTCGGCTGTTTAATTGACTGAAACCGGTACTTGGCATCGTTCAGACTGTCCTCAAACCTGATACCTGGTTGCTGGCATTGAAAAGCCTTCACATAAATCCATGCTTCCACCACCATGCTTCATTGTGTGGACACTGTCCTCAGGGTGATAAGCAATATTTGTTTTCAGTACACAGATTCATCCATCATACCTTTTTTTTTTTGTCAATGTCTTTTTTCTCACCAATGTTCCATAGAATGTGCTTCTCCAAAACACAAGAGAAGTACGTTCTGGGGTATAGAACAGAGAAGCAAGAGGTTTGATGTACAAATACATTATCTGACTCTTAATGGGCCTTTTATACTGTGAAACACAATTCTACAAGTTATTGGATGTAACACAGTAACTTGAAATAATTAAAGGCAGGACAAGAATTATAAGACTAACACAAAACTATAACAGGAACTAGAGCAAGACAAGGACAAAGCAAAAAGAACTCAATGGCAACAGACAGGGCAAGGCAAGGTTACTTAAAGTGCGTCACGGAAGATACAAAAGAATAATAAATCTTATTACATCTCAAGATCTATCACCTCAGGAAGGTCTTTTTTTATAAATGCAATTAAATTGTTGTATAAAATAAAATAAAAAATCACAAATACAGTTTATTAAGTTAAAATGACCTAAAGTTTGTTTTCAGTTTGAAAAGACAAACTGAAGAGATAGAACCTGAATTGAAGGAAAATAAAATATAAGCGCTAAATCAAAAAGTGCTTTTTAATTATCTTAAAAGTTAAAGTTCAGTGTTAAACTACAGGAACTACATTGTCTAACCTAAGCCATAAGTCTGGGCAAATAAACATGGTTTTAGTTAAAGACTTAAAAATATCTAGTGTCGGGGCAATATTATTATCCACTGAAAATTGGTTCCATTTAAAAAACAGCATAACAGCTAAACTCTGCCTCTCCAAGCTTATTTTTCACTTTGGGCAGGACTAACTGACTAAACTCTAATAATCTGAGTGTTCATTCTGGCTCATAACGCTGCAGCAATTCAGACAGATATGCTGGTCCTACACTATTAAGAGATTTATAGACCAGCAACAGTACCTTCAGTCAACTCTGTAGTATACTGTTATTCTGTGTAAGGGCTTAAGAACAGCCCTTGTGTCCTAGTGGTTAGGGAACCGGTCTCGTGACCAGAAGGTTGTGGGTTCAATCCCCACCCAGGGCAAGACACGACCGCGGTGCCCTTGAGCAAGGCACCTAGCTCCCTGGGTGCTGTGGTTTGGGGCTGCCCCCCACTCCGGGCAAGTGTGTGTGTTTCACTGCACAGATCGGTGCAAACAGGCCCACAGAAGGCAAAATAGTTCACTTTCATTCATTTCATTTCATTTTGCTCCTGGTGAGAACTCTAGAGGCTGCATTTTGAGTCAACTCGTGCTGTTTGACTGTCTTTTTTGCGAAGTCATGTTAGTAGGCCATTACAGTAATTAACTAGAGATAAAGGCATGGATGAGTTTCTCTGCATCCGCTTTTGTCAGAAAATCTCTGATCTCTTTGATGTTCTTGAGCTGATAAAATGCTGATTTAGGAACGGATTTGATGTGACTGCTAAAAGTAAGATCCGAGTCTATTAGTATGCCAAGGTTATGAGCTAGGTCTTTAGATTTTAGGTTTTCTGGCAATAACCACAACACTATGTAATATTCAAATGCTAAGCAATTACAGAGGTAAAACTCATCGGGTAACACAGTGACAGGGAATTGATCATAGTGTGCATTACAGTTATATGGTTCCTGTCATGTCTATAATATACTACCTAACAGAAATACAATTACAGAATTTGGCAGATCACTCAAGTTTTATCTCAGTTTATCTCCAACATCTGAGCAGTTGAGGGTTAAGCACAAGGGCTCAGCAGTGGCAGCTTGGTGGTGATTGGATTTGAACTCACAACATTCTGATCATAGGCCCAACATCTCAATTACTGAGCTACCACTACCCCACAAGACACAATGTTACCACCTAGTAGTCTTACTGATGAAGTGATTCATAAAAGTCAGTTCCTGGTCAACACTTATTTTCACTAAATCACTGGGCTCTGATTTTAGGTGCCATGGTTTCTTTTATCACTGCTACACACCACTTTATGTCTGCTTTCCTCTATTCACCACCCAAATTGCTCAGAATATATCAGACTGCTTATTTCCAGACTTATTTACTGCAAATCTTGACATGCTGGTCTCCCGTATCTCCTCTCCAGAACATTCATAATTCCACTGCTTATTGTACTCAAAACCGCCTGAGGTTTTCTCATGTGACCCCCATCCTGCATTCACTCCACTGTCCTCCCTTTACAGTAAGAATCCAATTCAAATCCCTTCTTTTTTTGCGTGACAGGAGTCAGAGGGCTCTGCACTGCAATAACTTTCCAGCTTTGTTCTTCTACTTCCACTCTTTGTCTTTATTTAAGCATGCTTGAAAAACAAGATCTCGCTGCTTCAGTAGTGCAATGAGCATCCACCTACACTCTAAACACCTCGAATCTGAAACTCTATATAATCCTTTGCACTGATTGCCTTTTGTCTTACCTGTATTATGTATTCAAAGGTTTGTGTATTATGTATTCAAGGTTTATTATTTATGCACTTGAGGTTTTTCGATCCTTTCGTTTCTGATTGTGTTGTATTGTTCATGCACCTAAGTATGGAATTGTCTTTTTGCACTTGTCTTGTCTCTTTTTTGATGAATCCTTGCACATTTTTTCAAAGCATTGAATTGTTGGCACATTCTGAATAATCAGTCTAAATGACTGATGTACAAATGACTTTGTTTCTTTTGCTCTCTTAAACATTTTGACTGTAAAATGAATAAAGAGTCACACACTGTCACAACCAGTCTCTATATAAAGAACTTTTTTGTAGAGCAGTGTGTGGATACTATTATTTAGTTATTTATTTTTACAGTCATTAGTGTTTAGTGTCCTGCACCTGTGTTTCAATATAGGCCAATGTCCACAATCACCTTGGTTCTTTTCCTTCTTTTCCTTTTTCCGTGGCTTAAATCATACTCTTGCAAGTGTACGTACTGTATCTTTCTAGTGCAACGAAAATGTATTTCTATATTTATATATATATTAGGGCTGTCAAAGTTAGCACGATAATAACGCATTAAATTATCTCAAATTATCGCGATTAAAAAAATAGTGCCGTTAACGCAAATTCTAATTTGGCCCTGCAATTCACCCGTAGTTC
>JAOVVF010000047.1:22198029-22211596 GCA_028565595.1 Duopalatinus emarginatus
ACCATTTTCTCTTGTCCCAGCAGTTTTTAACAAGTACTTTTAGCATAACATGTGTTCGCCATTTTAATTGTAACATTAATGTATAAGCCCTGCCTTTATCACTGTTCTTTCTAACGCATCACTTAGAATGATGCGTGAATGATATGTATGTTTTCTATCCCGTGTATGAACCGTTTTTCTTTTTGACCTTGATATTAGCTTAGCCTACATTGTTCTGTTTGCCTGGTACTGGACTCTTGCCTGTTATTTCACCTCTGACTTTTGGTATGTCCTTTTGTCTTTGTTTGCTCTTGCTGTGTTTGACCCGGACTGTTTATGACTACTTGTTTTTGCCCAAAACCTTGAGTAAAGTCTTTTACGTATATACTGCGTGTGTCTACTTTCCGTCACGTCCTGACAAAGTTATGTTACTTTGGGCATGTGATGAGGCACTTACATGATAATATTGAAAGCACTGTGATGATGAGGCTTGTGGAAGGACTGAAAAGACATGGAAGACCAAGAATCAGCCAGTTGGACAATATCAGAACCTAGACTGCATTGTCAGGTAATCATGTTTTTACTCTCTCTTGGTTAACTCTAACTTGGAGAAAGCTGACTCATGCGTGCAGCCAACCATCGCAAAGCAATGACGGCAATGTGACATGACATGATATGACGTGTAAATTCAATCATCTACAAAATGTGAAGCCATAAAGGTTTTTTCTGTAGGTACAGAATCATGCTTGTTAAATGTGATTCAAGTTGCTGTACACTTGTACGGTATGTTGCTTTGTTTTTACAAAAGCACTTTTAAAAAAAAAAAAAAATCATGTATTTTTCATGTTAATGATTTGTTTTTTTATATTATACCGAATGAGAGGAATTGAAATACTACACAGTGTGGTAGTTCTGCTGCTGTCTGTTCTGTATTGTTCTGCAGTCTGACTTTAAAAGCAGCATTAATACTTTACTACTAATGGAATCTAAAAGTGCAAATGAAGAAACAGTCTCAGCAGCAAGCACATGTTTTCCTCACAGTCTGCTACACACACACACACACACACACACACACACACACACACACACACACACACACATAAACTGCTTCAGCTTCTTTTGGATCTATAATAGCTTTCCTAAAGAGTGAGAAACCGAATAGAGTCTTTAAAAACACAGAGCTCTGTTCCACTTGGGAGAAGATACAAAACTGGGACAAAGAGAAAGGAGAGAGAGAGAGAGAGAAAGGGAAAGAGTGTTCCTGGGTCTCCGGGGATCTTGAGTGCCACGGCGGTACAAATTCGTCTTCATCAGTATTATTTGTGCCTCAGATGCCTACAGGTGCCAGTGACAGGATGAGAGGTACTCGGTTTCAAAAGCAAACACCTCCAATCAGACAGCTGAAGCATCCCAGCTCTGTTTTTCTCCCTTTACCCTCTCTAGTGGCTTCACTCAAGTTTGATAAACTCCATTCACATCTGCTGATCATATCCTTTGGAAGACCATCCACATCTCTCCAAAACAAGAATGTGAAAAACAAATGACTTCTCATCAGTAAGCTGCAGGCTTACCACAAGTCCAAATACGAAAAAGTACTCAAACTATGCACAACAAGACAGTTACTACAATACTCATAAATACAATAGTCACTGCTCGATTAAGTGCTGTCGAAACAGATGTGTCTTCAGCCGGCATTTAAAGTGGTGCCAGAACAGAGAAGAGTCTGGATGTTTGCCTCCCATGTGTCTTGGATTCGTACTTGAAGCACAAAGTGCTCTGGGTGCACATCTGTCTTTAATCAATGCCATCAGGTAGGGAGAAGCTGGATCGTTCTTGGCTTTGTAGGCCAGAGTCAGAGTTTTATATATGATGCGTGCTGCTACAGGAAGCCAGTGAAGGGTGCTTTGTGGGTATTTCTATTGTTAAAAGGGTCAATGGAATAAAACTGAACTGAACTCTAAATTCTGGTGTTCAGCAGGGTTCTTTTGTGATGGCTCACCCAGCAGAAAAGTGCAAATAGAAATGGAAACAATGCTTGCAAACCTGGAGACAAATAAAATCAAACAAATTGGATCATAATGATCAGACAGGCTATAGACCTGAACTAGGCTGTAATTTCAGTAATAGTTCTGATTCCTCTAGCATTACAGTAATAGCGGTTACGTAAAGAAGGCTTGTTGACAACAGTTCAGTTCATCAAGCTTTGTTAGCATGATGGTATACATGTACATGACTGTGTAGTACAGCCAAAGCATTACAGGAAGGAGAAGTATATTTTACTATATATTATACAGAAATATATTAGTTATAACACTAGTAATAACAAAAACGTCCAGAACATTAATATGATCATTAATAGTATGAGTCAAAAATGATCCGCACTACAGTGACACTAAATTCTACAGCCAAAGAGGAATATGATTTTAAAATAAGAGAACAAAACAGACAGAGCTCTCTCTCTCTCTCTTTCTCTCTCTGTGTATGTGTGTGTGTGTGTGTGTGTGTGTGTGTGTGTGTGTGTGTGTTTGGTTTACTCACTGTCCCGGAGCTTGTAGCAGGCAAATATGCAGTGTCCTGCTAAAACATAGCTCTTCCTCATTTCTCCTAACATAATCTCTCAGTCATTCTCTCTCTCTCTCTCTCTCTCTCTCTCTCTCTCTCTCTCTCTTATGGGGGCAATAATAAGATCCCCAGTTTGATCCCCACAACCAGCAAGACTAAAGTGCCCCAACTGCTGCCTGAATGCTGCAGATAGGGGCTGCCCAACAGGACCAGCCCAAGCCTTTATGGGGCTCTCCATACCCTCTCCGACCACCTCTGCATATTGTGTAATTCCCTTTTTTCCCTGGACCAGATAAAAAGGGAGCAGAAGGCCTAAGGCGGGAGCTGATGCTTAGAGCGATTTGCAGAGAGAAAGATATTGTGCAACACGCTGAACTGCCCAGGCCATTATCGACCACCGAAGTGGTGCAAATCTGCATGTGCCCAACAGTGGCACCAGCCAACAGCAGGAACTGATTAACCTAGTATTGGTGTGACACCTATGAAAGTAAACTAATATAAAAATAACTTTTACCTGTGTAATACCGTTTTGTTTTATTATTTAATATTATTTTTAAAATATATATTATTTATCATGATATCTTGGTGCTCTTGGGGGCCCCCTGGTGGCACTGGAGCCCTTAAGCGGCTGCATAATTTAAGTATGCCTTGGGCCGGCTCTGCTGCCCACCTAGTGTGTGTTCACTAATATGTATATGTGTGTTTCACTGTACAGATGGCTCAAACAAGGACAATTACACTGCACAGTGGTCTCTGTTTCTAACCCTCTCTCTCTCTCTCTCTGTCTCTCTCTCTCTCTCTCTCTGTCTTTCTCTGACTCTTCTGTAACAGATTAGTTGGAACACTATTAATAACATACAGAAACATCTAGAATATTTATACAAATTCTAAGAAAATTGGTCTACATCATCTTTGCCCTCAAACAGCCCACCTGTTGGTTGCAGGACCAGTTGTATGTCATGAGCTACTGCTGATATGAGGGCTCATACAGGATTCTCCTGAGCACCCAGTTAAAGTCTAAAACAAGAAATAGGATGCTGTACAGCCTCAGTGACCTCATGTATGCCCCCAACAAGTATGCCTTTGGAGGAGCCCTGCTCCATCTCCCCCCGAGCCACATAAATGTGATAAATGGCATTTCCTTGCTAAGATCAATGCGCAACTGCTACTGTCTTATTCCTACCATTAGCAAATGTGTGAGGGATCAAAACAGTACAAACAGCTTTGCCTTCCTTAAAAAAACAAACAAACGCTAATGCACATTTAATTGTAACTCATTTGTAACTATTGAATAAACTCATTTGTAATGATCAAGATGGGCGATAAGGCATATAATGGAAGCATGTTAACGAGATCGATTCCAGCGAAGCACAGGAAAAAAAGATTTTGGTAAGCGAAGACGCCCGGCGATCAAGTCTGTGTGTGACTGGAAAGGTAATGACGAGCCGTATTCGAGTACTTAATTTATTCAATGCTGTGACAGAGAAATAATTCTCCTGGAAAAAAAAAACAAAGAATGATTCACTGCCACTTGAATACCGTAGCCTTATTTATAGTTGTGGACAGTATTCATGAATGCAAAAAAAGAATACATTAAGATGTCAAGGCAAAAAGGGTGAGGAGGATAAGAGGATAGACGGATAAGTCAGGAATGTCTTTCTGAATAATAAACGTTTAAAAGTTCCAGCTCCTGTCAACATAATCATTTACCTATTGCTATCATTACTTGTGCCTGGTAAAAGGTTGTGTAATTGCTGACTTATATTTTACAAATGTGTAATGTCAGAAAAATACTAGAGACAATTATTTATTTTTCAGCTTTTATTTCCTTCATTCCCAGTGGCTCAGGGGTGTACAAGTATTTGGTAGGAACGCATTTTACTTCCTGTTAACGTCCTGTCTATATAAAAGACATTTAATATTGGTCTGATGGTCCCATAGTGTTATCGTTCAACCACTTGAATGTTGGCATTTGGAAATTGCTCCCAAGGATGCACCAGGCTTATGAAGGTCCAGAGTTCTTTCTCTGATGTCTTTTTCCATGATTTGAAAGTAGGCTTTGGTGAACTTGGTGAATGTAAACGTCCAACCCATTGGAGGCTTAATATAGTAATTTATAATGAAAATAATGTGTTTTCTGTAGATTTGCTGGAAGACTTACTCGTGTCGTGTATGGAGTAGATATCATAAACAACCTACTTAAACTAGAGTTTGTTGACACGGAATCTATGCAGAGGATATATATGAGTTTAATGACTTTAACCTAAGTGTATGTAAACTTGAAGTGGCTGAAAAACTGGTGCAGATTGGTGATGGCTCCATAATGGTATGGGGTTTGTTTAGCTGGCAATCTAAAGGACTCTTGGTAAGTCTACAAATGTCTCTCTGACAGGTAAACACTACGTGTGCCACCTTTCTAGCAAGTTACACCTGTTGATGTCCTTTATTTATTCTGATGGGTTTGGCCTCGACCGCACACGTCTAGAGACATCTAGAAAAGTCACCAGATATCAGTGTTATCAAACATATCTGGGATGCCATGCACCATGCTGTAGAACACAGAAATCCTACACCTCAGAATATACTGCAGGAAGCATGGTGTTCATTGCATACAGAATATTTCCACAAGCTTGTGGAATGTAAACTTCAACTATACCTGCTTTGCTCATATCCACCTCACATGCATCATTATGAGCAACAGAACAACAACAACAAAAAAACAAAACAAGAGACATGGCACAGCTTCGAGCATCTTGAAGAATAACAGATAGTCCCTCCACTCTAAACATCTGCTCCACACCACCCGTCTCCTCCTGAATGGCTAATCTGTCTACGATGCTTACCAAAGGCCCAAAAACACAATCATCAATCAATCATAAACCATTCATCTATCAGTTGGCACAGCTGGTCCAATAATGAGCAACCATAGCTATAGTAATAGAAAGAAAACTCTTAGTGATGTCAAGGAGCTGGAAGCTAAAACTAATCAACTATAGTAATATAATGTCTTTATACCAGTATCTGAACGCAGCAAGAAACCTGTGCATAATCTAAATCTCTTAATAAATGTACTGTGGTGTTGGCATCAAAGAAGAGACCGAACGAGGCATTTTCATCGGAAAAATAACAAGCTCCTTTTATATTTGCAGCAGTGGAGTCTTTAAAAAGCTTCAGCACGCATAGCAACCAAAGAAAGGAGAGAGAAAATAAGGACAAGTCACTAAACGTGTGTAAATTACACTTACACTCATGCAATTATCTTTAATACAACTAAAAGCTAAAAGGACAGATTAAACATTAAATGCTACTTATAAACAATAATTAAAACATTTAAATGAAATTTAAACTATGCACAAGCTGCACAGCACCCTGGGATACCTCGCCATGCTCCCCGCTTCCTTACTATATCCACTAATGGACACCATTATACATTTAATAAGCACCAGAAACACTAAAATGAATAATAACAATCAGAATAGAAGTATAATGTATAGTGGGTTCACTTTTGAGTCTGGTTCCTCCAAAGGTTTCTTCCTCTTGTCATCTCTGAGAGTTTGTCCTTGCTGCTTTCACCTCCAACTTCTCATTAGGGATAATAATTGTATAAAAGTAAAATTTAGGATTTTATATTTCTTTAAAGCTGCTTTAGGATAATGTCCATTGTTAAAAGCACTTTACAAATATATAGAATGATATGCATAATAAGAAAACAAAAAACTATATACAATAAGGATGTGTCCTATTGAGGTGGGGGGTGGTGGGGCTAATAGTTAGACAACCGGTGACCTAATAGTTAGACAACTGGTCTTGTGACCAGAAGGTCTCTGTTTTGATCATCACACCAGACAAGACACGTCAGTAGTACCCTTGAGCAAGGCACCTAACCCCCCCAACAGCTTCCCAGGCGCCATGGTTTGGGGCTGCTCCGTCCTCTGGGCAAGTGTGTTCACTGCCCTCTAGTGTTCGCAGATGCGTGTGTTTCACTGCACAGATGGGTTAAATGCAGAGGTCACATTCCTCTGTGACATTATGACATTAAATGTCTAGCAACTGTTTCATAATTTTAGGGCTTAAGATACTGAGTATAAAGACTTTGGATTTTGCTCCCATTTTTCATGAGCTGAACTCAAAGATCTAAGACTTTTCTATGTACACAAAAGGCCTTTTTCTTTCAAATATTGTTCACAAATGTGTCTAAATTTGGCTGGTCTCAGACGATATTGAAGGTGAAGCTGGGTGATGCTGGATGTGGTGGTCATGGGATAGTGTGGTTGGATGTACTGCCAAATTCTCTGAAATGCCTGTGTAGATGGCTTATGGTAAAGAAATGAACATTCAGTTTTTAGGCAACAGCTCTGCTCAGGACATCCTGGGGCACACCTGTGGAACAATCATGCTGTCTAATCAGCATGTTGATATGCCACACCTGTGAGGTTGATGGATTATCTCTGCAAAGGAGACGTGCTCACTAACACAGATTTAGACAAATTTATGAACAATATTTAAGGCCTTTCGTGTACATAGAAAAAGTTTTAGATCTTTGAGTTCAGCTCATGTAAAATGGGAGCAAAAACAAAAGTATTGCATTTATATTTTTGGTCAGTATATCAAAATGCCATGTAAATACTTTATATTAATCTTAAGTATTTTTTTTATCTGAAATCAGTCTAAAACTGTGAGCATAAAGGAAGACCAGAAAAAAAGGGTTACTAGTTGAAGTGAAAGTGAACCACTCAATGATCACCAGATTTAACCCATCCGTGCAGTAAGCACACATAGTACCAGTGGTGGGTAGCCCCATCCACAGTGCAATCTCTATATATAGTCCTGTTGGAAGAGGCCAAACCAATCCGAATGATTGCAGAACATGAACGAGTGTAACTCATCAGAAAGGAGGCACACATAGAGGTCACCTGTCAGAGACGTTTGTAGATGTACCAGAGGTTCATCGGCGGCACTGCTATGTATTTTGCATAGGGTTAGGATTAGGGTTGTACTAGTACCAGCTTTACTGTACCAGTTTTTCAGGCACTTTCCATTTTTCCTAATCTTCATTAAACACTAAAGCTGGAGGTGTTATTTGCTGTTTGTGGTCATAGTATAAAGGTAACATGCACTATATATTTAAAGAAGTAATCAAGATCCTTCCTGCCATATTTAAGCTATGTGTTTTATAATTCGTAGGCCATCAAACACAAAATTGTCCACTGCGTTAAACCAGATGTCAGTCTCAGTCTTAGAATATGAATTATTTTATAACTTAATTTCAATTATCACTATTAAGAAATTAAGTCAATTGTGGTTGGTGAGGTACAGCAGTAACACTGGCTCCCATGTGAGAGACATGGGCTCGATTCCCCATCTGGGCAACCAGCCTGTGCTACATCATTAAGGGTCCTTGGGCAAGACTCCTAGCACTACATTGGCCTACCTGTAACACCAGTAACCCTGTAAGTCGCTCTGGATTGGAGCGTTTGCCAAATGCCATAAAATGTAATTTGTCAGTGGAGCAATACATTTCTAAATTGAGAGATTAAAATTAGGCAGTTTTTGGTTTCTAATTAGATTTACTATAATAGTCTACCTCTGGGGACAGAAACATGTGTTAATTATATTTAACTGATGGTTGGTTAATAATGTGTAATAACCCTTTTACTGTTTCAGTCAGAAAACGATTCAGAATACAAGGTGATAGTTTATGTGATATTATAAAAGATGTAAAATCACCCTGGCCAGCTTCCATACACTCTTTAATATTAGTATATATTATATGTCTTAATAAATACCCACAATGTACTATTTCCTCTCCCATGATCTTTGGGATGTCAGTGTATATGCATTCAACTGGGGAATAGAGAAGCAGCCTGAAAGCAGACTGTAATCAACATGAATATCACAGTGTGGGATTAAAAAATAAATCAGCCCCAGCCTCACTTCTCTATATCAGGCTGTGTAATGACTGCTGGTGGTGTTGTAACAATAAAAATAAAAATCTGACGCTAACATTAAGGTTGATATTAATGTCTTTTAGTCTTTTTGGGGGCTGGCCTCGTCGATGTTTTTTTTTGGACCATTAACTTCATATGTGCCACATCTGCAAATATGATCCAAATGAAGCGAAAGCAGGCTAAAATCACTCTAGTCAGCTTCTATACACTCTTTTATATTAACATGTATTATATGTCTCAATAAATACCTAGAAAGACACTTTGTGATCCCTAGCCAGGCAACGATCTACAAACTATGGCTGGATAAAGCTATTAACAGAAACCTAAGGCTACCATAGACACAGGCTTATAGAAACCTTGCTGATGAAGTGTGGGGTTATATTATATCCAGAGCTCAAAGAAATGTCTTAATTAAGAAAATACACTCCAGGTTTTATTTTGTCTCAGCCAAACAGGGGATATTAAAGCAATCACTCACAACAAAAAATCTGGGAGAGAATTAATCTGACACAAAAATGTTCAAGATTTAGAACCAAAATATAGGTTTCATCATTTTTAAGCAGGTTAATTCTGTCTTTTCAATGAGTATAAAATAATGACATTTTTTTACCCATCAGAGACTGAGTGTCTCTATTTTATACTCAAGGCAACGTAAATAAAGTAACAGAATTTTGCAGCTTTAGGGTGCTGTCTCAGCTCAATTTACGAAAGAAAGAGCTATGGTTTCTGTGTGCCAGGAGTAGGAGCAGAGCAGAAGGAAAGAAGCTTATAGTGGTGGTGTGTTTTATTTACTTGACAAAGCGCTGTAAACATACTAAGGACAGTCTGAGTAAGGAGACTTGAGGAACACCATTTGACATTTGTAAAGTGGATGGCAGATAGACGGGACATTCCATTTTCATAGTTGTGCTGGCATTTAACATTCCTCAAACCACAGTGCCACATGTACCGGGAATATGAAGGCATGACCACCCATAGTGGACAGTGCAGTGGCTGCCTACAGTGCTTCATAATCATAACCAGTGGCATCTGGCTAAAACTGTCTGTGCGAACAGACTAGCAAATATCACACATACGTTCAATGCAGGAGGCCGCATACGCATATCCTGCAGGTCAATGCAGCATTCTTTTAGCCTCCATGGGATACGAGAGCAGAATACTAACCAGAATGAAACAGCACCGAAACACCAGGCACAGCACCTGACCTGGGCCCATGAGGTTGCTAATTGGACCCTAGGGGATGGTAACATGTGGTGTGGTCCGATGACTCATGGTACCAATTGTTTCAGGCTGATGGTAAGGTTTGTGTGTGGTGCAGACCCCATGTAGCCATGATACTACGTCAATACCACATTGCTGCACTTGGTATGCTGCTAGGCTAGAGGGGGCCCTATACGGTACTATTTCCTCTCCCATGACCTTTGGGATGTCAGTGTATATGCATTCAACTGGGGAAAAATAGATGATGAGCCTTTCATCTGTGAGTGTATTTGACACGTGTCTCCTCAGTTAGAGAAGCAGCCTAAAAGCAGACTGTAATCGTCAACATGACTGTCACAGTCTGAAAGAAATCAGCCCCATCCTCATTTCACTATATCAGGCCGTGTAATGAGTGGTGGTGGCGCTGTAGCATCCAAAAAAAAATCTGATGCAGACGCTAAAATTAAGGGTGATATAAATGTCTTTTTGTCTTTTTTCTATAAAAGCTTGGGGGCTGGCCTCACTGATCTTTCGCTTTGGACCATTTACTCTATATCTGCCACATCTGCAAATATGATCCAAAAAAAGCAAAAGTATGTTATGAACTTTTCCAGTCCATCAAACACAATACCCTGGTGAAGGGTGAAGGGGTGTTACAGATACTGTACAGTATATTTTATCCTTGATAACAATCCAGGATAACCTTGAACAGGGTGACAATGTTTCATTAAAATCTTAAGCTCTATGATAGCTCTATTTATACTGAACAAAACTATAAACGCAACACTTCTGTTTTAGCTCCCATTTTTCCTAAGATCAACTCAAAGATCTAAGACTTTTTCCTATGTACACATCAGGCTTTTGTCGCAAGTTTTCAGGAAGCATGCAATCGGCATGCTGACTGCAGGAATGTCCCCCAGAGGGCCTTGTTGTGAATGTCAACATTGTGAATCAAGTTGCCCATGGCAGCTGTGGGGTTATGGTATGGGCAGGCATAATGGACAACAATCACAGGGGCATTTTATAGATCCACCGACAGTCAACATGGCAATTGCACGCTCCCTCAAAACATGCAACATCTGTGGCATTGTGCTGTGTGATAAAATTGCACATTTTAGAGTGGCCTTTTATTGTGGCCAGCCTGAGGCACACCTGTGCAATAATCATGCTGACTAATCAGCAACTTATTATGTCACTTCTGTGGAGAAGTGCTCACTAACACAGATTTAGACAAATTTGTGAACAATATTTGAGAGAAAAAGGCCTTTTGTGTACATTGTGTTCATCTCAAGAAAAATGGAAGCAAAAACAAAACTGTTGCATTTATATTTATGTTCAATATAAAATCATATGACCCAACTAATAATAAAAAAATGTTTATAAAAGAGAAACTCCAACACCAAGATTCAATTTCCACAGTATTAGAAATCTTCATGCATGGGTCACCAGTCTAAACTAGTTAACTGAAATCCAACATTAGCTCACTAATCCATTTATTAGTCTTAAATGGAATTAAGGAAATAGTAATGAATTATAAACAACAACAACAACCACAATAATGAATTAGATTACTAGAGTTCTATTTACTACAGTGGTAAATGGAAAACAATTAGTTCCTCTACGATAATTCATTTGCATAATGCATTTCCTGTTTGCCACCGATTCCTCCTTTCAATATGTGTTGGCTTTGCTTAGCATGATGAGTACTACTCTACCATTTCCTTTTGCATTCATGTGCTTTTGTTTATGCTCTAGGGTTGATTACCTTAATGTGTGCATCTGATCTGTGTTAAGCCTCTGTATCTGTATTGTCTGGCCTTGACCCTTTGCCTTGCTGTTTTTTTTAATTTTCTAATCCTGGATTTTTTTTCAGTGTTGTCTACAAGTGTTTTGTCCCACACTATGGATAATGATTCATTTATCGCCCTAAATATATGCATTACGTTTATACAACGTGCACTTATTAACCTGTATAACAAACATTCCCAATTGAATCTGAGCAAATTAAAGTAAAGACAACTATATACATTTTTCTTCATTTATTTACAGTTTGAATAATGTTTTAGAATAATAGACCAGGTTAAAGATGTGTAAGAAGGCACAAAATATATCAAGCACTATGTTAGGATACATTCTTGCCAGTGCACTTGAGCACCAGGCTTTAGGGAATTTCAGTGCACACTGTACATCTTTAGGGGTTCCATGCAATACTAATCCAAGATTGACGCACATTGTTTGCTTTCTGTGCACTAGAAGCTGCCATATTGACTAAAAACTGCAGCAGATGGCCACACATCTTTATCCACTCCAGCCTCAGTTAAAGTCTGTAAGGCGGATGGCTGAGATTCACACTCTGAAATCATAATGATTGATTGTGCTGTTTATAATGCCATCTGGAGTAGTGTTACATAATACACACATGAATTAAAGCGTAGCCACTTGGGGAATATGCGGTGATGACAGTTCTGCCCTGTACTTTTGTCATCTTGGGAATTTTGCAAAAAAGAAACAACTGCTAAACATGCATAAGGGACCTATAAAGGTCCAACTGCCTTAATACTTCCATCTGTGCACCATATAGCAGGAAGTCAGTGTATTGTGTGCTGTGTGTGTGTTACCTTTTGTCTAAGCTGTGCACAGATTTGTTGCTGGTGTAATCGGTCACTCTGCAGACACTGCTCTTCGTCGTAGATGACTCTGGCATCCTCCAACAACTGCAGAGTTCGCTGCCGCAGTAATGCCCGCTCCCTGTGCCAGCTCTCTAACAGCAGCCTCTCCTGCTCTGTGCTGAACCTATACCAGTCCCAGGTCCGCTCATGGGCAGTCTGAAAATCACACACACACATACACGCACCTGTAGTCATGGATTATGGACTAATTAAGGGTAAGTGAAGTATAAAAAGTTTTGTGCAGGAAGCACAGAAGGTAATAAATTATTATTCAGAATCTAATGTATGCAAAACACTCATGCATCCATCTACAGACAAAAAAAAACACCCACAGTTCAGGTAGGCCGTTATGTGGAAAAACCAAGCAGTTGCAAACAAATGTCCATGTTTGCATGATCCTCCCTCAGTGACATTTGTACGAGGCAGAAATCAGACTTCGTGTGTGTCCCAGGTGCATGTTTAGGTTGATACGCTCCGTATTATGCAGAATATTGCTTAATCTTTAGATGTCTTTTATGACCTCTAATAAGTTACTTTAAGGCTTTGGACTGAAACTTAGACATGTGGATATCACCTAGAATGTGAAGGTGAGATGACTGGGATTCATACTGGATCCGAGGGAAAGATTGATCTGAGAGAGAGTATTTAAATTCAGTGTAGATGTCAGTGAGAGATGACTGAGACACAAGATTGATACAGAGGTGAGACTTTTGGATGTGTGAGAAGATGACAAACTCGACCTAGGTGTGAAAGTGAGATGACTTAGGAATTAGACTTTATTTGAACATGATGGAGAGCTTACAATTTATAATCTTATGACTTCAGATTTAACTTTTACATGAAGTTGAGATGCTTTGGACATGAGAATGAGATGACTTAGACTTAGCTTGGACATAAGGTAAGATGACTTACACTCAAATTGGACATGGGGTAAGATGTCTTTGACTCAACTTGGACATAGGGTAAGATGACAAACTTAATTTGGACATGTGTGTGAGATCACTTAGACTGAACTTGGACATGGGGTGAGATGATTTTGACTCAACTTAGAGATAGGGTAAGATGACAGACTTAATTTGGACATGTGGGTGAGATCACTTAGACTCAAACTGGACATAGGGTAAGATGACTTAGACTTAATTTGGACATGTGGGTGAGATCACTTAGACTCAAACTGGACATAGGGTAAGATGACTTAGACTTAATTTG